>OZ023265.1:57825890-58425890 GCA_964006375.1 Tillus elongatus
GGTCATCACCTTAGAAACTGTAGCTGGTAGTTTAAGACCATTAAAGAAAAAAGGTATCTTGGACAGCGGCATCAGCTGATCCCGTTAGTCGCTTCTTGCGACAGGTAGGATATTTTCTGGATCTATGCTTTTCATGTCTCCCAGCCCATAGGTACCTGTCGTATTTTGTAATAAACTTAAAAAACTCAAATATAACACACTAATTTGAAAATGACGGCTCTTTTCCAATAACGTTTCTTTTAAGCGCCCCTGCATCCACAAAACCCAAGAAAAATGTCTTGTTTACACCCCCCAAGGAAGTTACGGGACCAGGAGTGAATAGGGGTGCTGGGCGGGGTAGGTAGTAAAAAGGAAATATGAGCAGAAAATGCCAATAAAACGGACTTGAAAGTTGTCTTTTTCACATATTGAAGCCATATCCTCCTTAAGCCCTGCCTATCCCGCACAGCACCCCTATTCCCCCAAAAAATTTCTTGTTTACACTCCCCAAGGAAGTTACGGGACCAGGAGTGAGTAGGAGGTGTATACTTTTTTTTAGCTAATTTTCGTAGAACAAATTCGTTAATGCATTTTTGAATTTTTTATCGAAATATGATGCGCTTGTAAGAAAAAGATCTAGACGCAGTAAGTGCGTTTTGGTAGCGAATTTTCGGTAAATTTGCAGTTTAGCTCCCGAACGTTTTTCAGATAACTGTTTTCAGAGACCTGCCTAGCCTCCAGCACCCACTCCCTCCCCCTGGATCCACAAATCCCAAGAAAAATGTCTTGTTGACCCCCCGCAAGGAAGTTACGGGACCAGGAGTGAGTAGGGGTGCTGAGCAGGGTAGGTAGTAAAAAGGAAATATGAGCAGAAAATTCGAATAAAGCGGGCTTGAAAGCTGTCTTTTTCACATCATGAAGCCATATCCCCCTTAAACCCTGCCCACCCCGCACCCCTATTCACTCCCAGTCCCATAACTTCCTTGGGGGGTGTGAACAAAAAATTTTTCTTGTGGTTTGTGCATCCAGGTGGGGTCCCAGTAATGTTTCTGAAAACAATTTGTTGTAAAGCGTTCAGGAGCTAATCTGCAAATTTACCGAATTTTCATTAAATCCTTCAAATTTCAATAACTCAATTTGCTATTAACGTAAGCTTTGTTGGTTAGAAAACCAACATTTAAGTTTATTTTCGGAAAATTTTTGTATATTTTCAAACCATAAGTAATTTTGATAAAATATAGTACTTTGTTTCTACCACATAGGCTATACCGGTAATCAGATTGATGCCTGCTCGCATTTGCTATTAAAAACATTTTGATGGAAATTCACTTCCATAACACATTTGCTGCATCTAGACTTTTTAAAAATGTTTATATATTTTCAAACAATAAATTTATTTCGATGAAATATGGTACATTGTTTCTACTATATAGGCAACCAAGTTTGATGCCTGCTTTCATCAAAGAAAAACATTTGCTATTAAAAATATTTTAAAGAAAATTCGCTACCATAACGCACTTGCTGCGTCCAGAGATTTTTATAGTTATTGATTGGCCATATCGCAGTGGAAAAATATCTGGAAGTGGGCCTTGAAAGTGCCAAATTTGTCCTTAGTCATTTTGTGCTTTAGTCAAGTATTTCAAAATGGTAGCTGGTGGCGTGTTTATCTATAAGATAATGGCAGCCGTTTATAGAAAAAAATGTGTTATTGGTACTAATAACGCATCAAATAAGCAGTGGCGATTTCTCCTAGTGAGCTAGGTGTGCGCCGCACACCCTAAAATATAATTAAAATGTGCACAGTTAAATATGTTTTATTTCTTTTTCCCTTAGTCTTAATACACTACATATGTTATGACAATCGATTTAATTTACTTATTTGATTTCATAAATAGTCGGTTAATAGTGACTTGGAATGAAGTCGGCACCACGTCTTCATTCAGAAAATATGAGTAGGTCAATAGCAACTGGGAATGAATTCGGGTTAGGTGTGCGTTGTTATTTCCGAACAACTTCACTCGACACAGCTGTATTGGTATACAATACAGTCCCCCACCCATGTGTTTAAAATAATAAGGAAATACCATTCGTTTTAACACTGCAGTGAGCGGTAAAAATACCGCTCAAGACAAATGAATGGAACGCCGGTTTAACAAACGTTGTGATAGCATTATTTACAAACCTTACAACTGCGCTTGCCTGGACCACAGTATTCCAGAATCAAAGACTATAATACATTTTAGTAAATTTTCGTAGAAAAAATTCACTAATGGGGAGATCTCGACTTTTGAATTTTGAAAAATTGTTTGTAAATGTGCGCGAACTAGGACCCCTAGAACACACATCCGGGGTCAGTTTCAATTTTTATATATAAGAATTTAATTTGAGTCAAGTTTTAAAATATAGAAATTTTTGATTAAAATGAAGAAACTGATTTCGAGTACCATCCATATTTCTAGAAATTGTAATGGTACATAATGAGGTGAGGTAATTTTGGAGATTAGAAATCAGATGACAGAACTTTAGAACAATTGACATTTAGATTAAAATTTAGTCAAAATTGCATCATCGTATTTATATAACAATAAACTATAAACTATATATATATATATATATATATATATATATATATATATATATATATATATATATATATATATATATATATATATATATATATATATATATACATGGGTATCACACCGATAACTCAAAATATAATCGGCCGATTTTGATAAAATTTGGCATGTACCTTCCTTCTGTAAATGTATTGGATAATTTCGTTAGTCAGGAAAATGGGACGAGGTTTTCCGGGAAAATTTTGAGTTTTTAAACGAAAAAAATTTGTATCTCAAAAAATAAAAAAGATAAGATAACCAAATTTGGTAGGTAGGTTTATGATATAAAAATTAAACTATACACCAAAATTTAGATTTCTATGTTGCAAGATAAAAAAGTTATAATAAAATATTTTGTACCAGATCATTTCTATGAAAATTCACTACCATAACGCACTTGCTGCATCCAGGATTTTTACACATTTTATTATTTAGTACCATATTAACATTGAACTACTTTTAATGTTTACAGTTTTCACCCCGTTCCGGACAGTGCTAACGCTAACACAAATTTGTGTGAAGAGAAGAGCTTGATAATAATTCCATGTTCTTTTCGTGTTTTAAAGTTTTAAGTGACTTTTTAATTTGTTAGTGTTGCAGTGGGAAATTAATTTATTTATCTACGTATCATTCCCATATAGGTCGAATATATATATATATATATATATATATATATATATATATATATATATATATGTATGTATATATATATATATATATATATATATATATATATATATATATATATATATATATATATATATATATATATATATGTGTGTGTGTACATTTAGTGTTAATAATTTTTAAAACCACCACTAACAGCAACTCGTTACCGCACACCCGAACATTTTGGTCAGGAGACGCCACTGCAAATAAGGTACTTAGCATTTGATAACGTTGAATGCAACCTCGACGCTTTCATTTTATGGTTTGTAGCCGTTATTCTAATTCTAATGCAGTACCTATGCAATACTCGCTCTGAAGGGCTGAAAGAAGGGAAACTGAAGGACGCGGTAAAGCCAAGTCTCTTCTGCATTCTATTTTACTCTGTCTTCTGATAATCTACGTGACATGAAACACGTTGAAAGTGTGGTGGCATGGTGCTAAACGACCGAAATGAAAAATGGATTGTCACAGTAGGAGCAGAAACGTAGACTAGTAGGATACGCTTATGTTTCAAATAAAAACGATGAACAGATGGTTTTACATCAAAAAGCGTTCTAAAAAGTGGAGATAAAATCAAGATAAAATAAAATATAAGCGCCTGTGTATACAAAATGTAATTATTTGAGCTGTGTGAAACAAAACAAGACTTAATTTATTAATTGATCTTGCCTTTACTTGGTAAAACCTTTCCATACTAAATACAGACGTAGATACTTTTTCTCTGGCTTCAAAATTGCTTATTTTTCTCTCTGTAACTGCTTTAGCCATTTTACGTCATCATCAGAAAATTGAATTTATTTATACGCATTTATGGCAACTGTAAATAAAAATCCTTTGCTATGTTGTGGTCTTTTGAACAAAAAATTCTTTACAGAAATTGTAAATACTTTATTGTTTAAACTCGAAATTATACTAATTTCGACTCTAAGTTAGAAATTTAGATTTTAAACATCAAAATTATATTAATTTCGATTCTAATTTGGAAATTTAGACCTTGAACACCAAAATTATACTAATTTAGACTTCAAAGACGAAATTATGTATTATTTCGTGTATAAACTCAAAATTGTATTACAGTTTCGTGTATCTACATCTATATCTAAAAATCTAAATTAGTAAAAATTTCAGTTTAAACACAATGTGTATAACTTCGAGCTTAAAATCAAAATTATAAATATTTTCCCCCTTGTAGCCGTTATACCCCTTCGTAATTATGGCCATTTTAGTTAATTTACGAACAAAAACTTGATAAATCCTAAGATTTTTTTTCTAGCGACTAGCTCTCCTACACATCTGACAGCGTTGCCCTGAGAAATCTCATTTGCTTCCTAATTTTTTTATTGAAATAGTATGCGGACATGCACGCCTCTGTCAACACGCTTTAACCTGGTCACATTTGAAATATAAATAGCAGAAAAAATGCTATAAAATATTTCCCTATTACACTGGAAGTTGTAGGTAAACTCGATTGTTATCTAATTGGGTTTGTGCTGGATGTCTGGTTGGCTCTTTGACTGTAAATAAAACAATAAAAAATTCCGGCTGTTCATTGTTCCTTTTTACGACTTTTTAATGGGCGTTGGGCTTGGTTTATGTAAAAATCCTATTATTCATACTTAATAGTTAATGAACGGCACTAATTGATTTTTTATGCCACATGACTTTTGTTTTAGATTATTAATTAGATTAAATTTAAGACGGTTCATCTGTTTGTTTAAAAAAGGAACACAATAACATTTTTTATGGGATAGTAAATCACAAACACTTAACAATTCTTTGCTGTTGATTTAACTCTGCCGTAGTAGTCAGTAAACTTGTTTTTAGAAAATATAATGTCAGTACCCTCAGTATATTATCAGTTGCAAGCGTACAATTTAAAATATTTCTAACAAGACCTTTATAAAGAAAATCTCGCTTATAGGAAGGTAACGACGCTACGTTCGAATTTCGCGCAAATTAGACTATTTGGAAGTCATATGCGAGGTTCATTCAAATTTATATACAGTGTGATGATAAAGTTTTTGGAACATATTTCATAAATGCGTTATTTAATTTTTTTCAAGAAAAACGCTCCGACAGGTCAATTTAATCTTTTCAATTGCCAACTTATGACGTAAAAATTACGTTTATGACGTCACCTATTTCTGAATGGTGGCGTCTTCATAAGTTTTTTAAATGACAACCATATTTTTTTGCTGGTTTTTCATAGACCTGCTTACTGCTTAAATGATGATGATATTTTGAAAAATGGAAACGTAAGTTTAATGGAAAAAATGATTAAACCAATTAAAACAAACAAAATTTAGCGCAAATTATTAAATTGTTCTCCACCTACCATTTCGCATTGAGCGATACGAGTGTAAACACTTTGCACACTCCGCTCAAAAATGTCAGGACTAATTTTCTCCACTTCAGCGCAAATTCTTTGTTGTGCTCCTCTCTAAATTATTTGGTCTGTAAAAATAAACTTTCGATTTTAAATACCCCCTCCCTGCCGGGCGCAGCCAGGCTGGTAAGGTAGGTAGGCAGTAATGTAGGATCCTTAAGGAAACCGGACGGGAGCTGGACAATAACCGGTGAGGAGACCCTGCGTCATCTCGCTGAAGATCGCCTCGCGGACGGTGGAGCCGTCACAGGGGCTGTCGACCTGGGCCGGTGGACGGTCCCGAATGCGGAGTGGAAGCTGGCAGAGGGGGTGGTCACGGATGGCTCTATAGCCTGGGCGGTGGGCGAGTTCGCTCCTTTCAAGTCCGCAGGCTGTGATGGGATTTTTCCGGCCCTGCTCCAGAGGGGTCTGGATATACTGCTTCCAACATAAGGGAGGTCCCAAAGGCCTGGCGCCTGATTAGGGGGGTCTTCATTCCCAAGCCGGGAAGGGAGGACTACACGCTGGCCAAGGCGTATAGGCTAATCATCCTTACATCATTCCTGCTTAAGGCATTAGAAAAGATAGTAGATAGGTTTATGTTGGGAGGGATCCTAAAAGACCACCCCTTCCATAAAGGTCAGCACGCGTACCAGCGGGGGAAGTCAACGAAAACGGCGCTCCATGCTGTGATACGGAAGGTGAAAAGGGCCCTACAACTACGGGGAGAGCGCATTAGCTGTGTTCTTTGATGTGGAAGGGGGTTTTGATAAGGCAAGGACGGATACGGTCTGTACCGCCCTACACAATAGGGGAACGCCGAGGTCCCTAATAAGCTGGGTGGCGAGCATGCTGAAGGACAGGAGAGTTTTGCAGATTAGCACATGAGGGGTGTTTAGAAAAATCTTTCCAGAAATATGCTTAGAACCCGTTCTGGATCCCAAACCACAAGAAGAATTTCTTGCAAACAGCCCACAAGAAAGTTACGGGGCCAAGAGTGAATAGGGGTGCTGGGCGAAGAAGAATATAAAAAGGAATGGTGATCGGAAAGTGCGAAAGAGACATCTTAGTTAGATCTCTTTAAGCTGCCTTTATCCCATTTTACAGCTATACCTCCTTAGAATCCTGTTTACCGCACGCAGAATCTCTGAATTCATCGCAGGTCCCGTAAGTTTCTAAGGGGTTGCTCCAAAAGAATTTTTCTTGTTTACATTGTTCTCGCTTATGCATTGAGGGTGATTGTAGGCGTGCAGAGGGGGAAGTGGAACGCCCGCGACGAAGCAGCGAACCAAGATTTTCAATTTATGTTTAAATTGTTATCTCACTTCATTTCTTTAAATATTTTTCCAAAAATGATTTTGAGGTTGCCTTGTTTTTCAGTCTTACATAGTAAGGTGCAATATTTAACATTTTCAAAAGCTATGGATACAGCAACCGTAAATAAGTGTTGGAAAGGGTCTGGGTGCAGCAAGTATGTTATGGTAGAGAATTATCGTAAAAATATGTCAAATCCGATAGCTCAATAAATTTCCCATTAAGCTAGAATCTTCAACCTTAAACCATAGTAACACCTATTTAAACGCACCGAGGGTACTAAACTAAAGAAAAATAACATAATGAGCTTCGCGGATACCTACAAATTTGTTTTAAAAAACGTTTTTTGTTGTTTATTGTTTGCAAAATTTGGATGGGTTGACTAAAACAAACCATCCAAGCAATTAATAAGGAAAAATACCTGCTATATTTATAATTTGACAGGTACATTCCCTTTGTAAATAATTTTTTTTCTGAAAAACTTTTGTAACTTTAATGAAATTTGTAACAATTTTTTTTAAAGACACTTGCAGTACTTACATATTATATCTAAGACTAAATTTGAATTTTTTATCTCCATATAAAATATATTTTTTTTAAATAATCGCTAACTGGAACTCTAGAACAGATCTCCAAGGTTCATTTAAATTTAAAGAATTAGTTTTAATAATATATCTTACTAATAGTGTACATTTCTTATGAAACTTCACTACTATAACGCACTTGCTGCGTCCCGAACCTTTTTTCCTTTTAACGTAGAGATCTGAATTTCGGCACGTAGGGTAAGTTTGATAGTAGAAACGTATATGCCATATTATATAACTTTGTTATTTTCGGAGATACAAAAATTTTCCGAAATAAAACCCAAAATTTTTCCGGAAAAAGTAGTCAAATTTTCCTGGCTAACGAACTTATCCAAGCCACTTACAAAAGGAAGGTACCTACCAAATTTCATTTTGTTTTACGAAAAATTCACTAAAATGTAATTGCAGCACTGAAAAATATAGAAAAATTATATACAAATTTGGTGCATACTAAATCCAGATGTAGAGACTTTCTCTGGCTCCATCTGTATTTAATATATAACGGTTTCATCAAGTAGTGGCAGCAACAATTAATTAAGTGAGGGGATCTTGTATTGAATAATTTGCTGATTTGTGTAGAAAATTGAAGAATTGGCTACAGAGAAGGAGACAACCATTTGTGAAGCCAGAGAAAAAGACACATACGTGCAAAAGTAGGAAGAAGCAGGCCAAGCGGAAAGTGTATGGAACAAATAACTCACTTGTTGAAATACGGAAGTTCAGTATGAAAACTACTGAAGATAGAGAGTCATGGTTTCGACAACAAGGCAAGATCGCCTTTAGACCGTGATGGATAGTAAGTGCGATATTGATTGAGCCAAATGCATTGCGATATGTACCCACCAATGGCGTTAAATGACATGACCACCGGGATGATCTTATCGTCAAATTACAAGAAAAAGGTAAATGTGCAGTTTACCTCCCGGACGCTTTTCAAAAATTATTTTTCAGAAACGTGTTCAGAACCTCCCCTGGATGCAGAAACCACAAGAAAAGTTTTTTGAAAACAACTCCCAAGTAAGTTACGGGACCAGGAGTGAACAGGGGTGCTGGGCAATACCACCTTGTACTGTGGTGGTATTGTGCTGGGCGGGAAAGATAAAAAGAACATATGGGCGGAAAATGCGAACAAAAACAAGCTTGTCGGACTGCTGCCTTTTTCACATTTTACAGCCGTACCTACTTCCTTAAACCCTGTGTACCCCGCATTTGTTCCAGGTTCCACAACTTTTTTGGGGGTTGTTCCGAAGCAATGTTTTATGTGGTTTATGCTTCGAGGGTATTTGTAAGCATGCAGGAGAGGGAAAGAAAAACCTTCACGACGGAGTAGTCTGTTTGTCAAAGCTTTTTTCAGTGAATTAGATAGAAAAATAGATAAAATAAAGTGGAGGTTAATTTAATGTGGGGCATCTGTACAGAGTATAAATAAATCTATAATTCCTTATTGCAAAAATTGTTTTAATTGGAATTAGAAAAAAAAACAAATCTGACATCACCGCTTCATGACGTGAATCTTTTTGTTAGTTAAAAAACCATGACTGTGCGGAACAAAATACAAACGGTTCATTATACGCTAAACAACACTCAGTCAACATGTGTGAACTTTAGACATTTTATTACCCACCTACTTAATTTTGTGAAACTCTGCATATCTTTGACTCTGATCTAAAATAGTACTAAATGTGTTATTTTCATATAGTGATGGTAATTAAACAGTGGAACAAATATGATCTAAATCATAATAAATTATTCACTGCTGAGGAACAGAAGAGACCGAATACTTTTACAGACACACACCATATATTATATTTCTAATGTATGTTCATATGCTTTGATCTTGCTGTGTGTTTTTGTCTTAAATTCCACAGGAAAATTACAAATTTACAAAAGACGACGGTTGGACACTGTGGTTGGAAACTGAAACAAAAAGCAGAATCACCCAAAAAAAAACATAAAGTAATAACAGAGAGTTGTGCGCTAGATACGCATTTCGACAACGAAGTTATCTTCATCAGTAGCTCGCGCTAAACTATTAGTATGGGCAAAATTATCCTATTTACATACCTAACCTAACTATTGTAAGGGGCTACGTTTTATTTTATCCTATATAATAAATATATTGAACGCAACCCTTCGATGACACAAGGTTACAACCCTTTTAGTGAACAATAGAAGTAACCTATTATAATAATAACAATCGACTTACGGTCACATAATATAATTACATAGCTCAACAATCGATCACCAGTCGATATATTACTTAGCAGTTATGTTATCTACTTAAGAGTAATCATGCAAAAGGCAAAAGGTTTATTACTTGTCAGAATGATGCCGAAGCCTCAATGTACGGGCGTAATGAGTCGGGCGAGCGGGTGCTAAATGTGTCCAGTAACAACATCACTAACCTGTAATTAAAAATATACCTGAACACACCATTGTTCATCTAAAGCACAATCCAATATATACGAGGGGCATTCAGTTATTAGTTCAACAAACAATTACCAATTACACGCTCCACTGAGCGACTCAACATCAATGACCATTTATACTCAAAGCTCCACTGAGCAACATAACATTAAGAGCAGTTTCGACATAACGCTCCACTGAGCAACTCCAACATTAATAGCAGTTCCTACTCAAGGCTCCACTGAGCCACATTATAATCTCTCAACAGCGCACATCAGTGCCTCAGAACTGCTTCTCAATAATATCTCTAAATGCTTAACCATTATTTATCTCAAACAATAATTACTCAAGTAGTTACTCACACGATAGTTACTCAAATAATAATTACTCAAACAATAATTATTCAAACATTAGTTACTCAAATAATAATTTCTAAAACAATAGTTTAGCCTGTGTTTTTTGTTGGCCGCTGTACCCGAATACTAGGTCCGTGCCGGCTTTCAGGCGTGCAATGAGGCACAGTTCAATACCTCACCTGGAGTGGTCGCTACAGCCAGATTTGAATACCGAGAAGTGAAATGGACACAATGGACTAGCTCAACACTGTGCCCTTCTCCAGTACCCCAACTCCTACACTGGGACTGGCTGTGCAATGAGACCAACGGGTGAACAGTGTCTCGGACAAGCCACCAGATCAGCTCCCAAATACAACAACGGTTTCCACACATGAATACTGAGAAAGTGCAATGGACACAAAGGGCGAACACAGCAATGTACCCTTCTCCAATATCCACGCATCGCCACGGGCGGGTGGAATGAATACTCCTGTACCCCCACCATAATATGACGATGCCACTAAAATACACCGTGTTATGGTTACGTAACCCAGCTCAAAAGCTCGCCTCTACCAGTATGACGCCCTACTGGGTGAGCAAACAGCGAAGGTGCTTCCCACACCTTCTAAACTATCATTAATTTACCTTCAAACAGACATTACTTTACTCACTTAATGCAAACTGGCATAACTCAACGCTTACTTGATTTATGATTATTGACTTAACCTCGTATAAGTAAAAAACCTAATTTAGCTTAGCTAATTCTCAAATTATTTTATAAAGCCCCTTTATTTAAATCAGATAATTACTTATCAATTTATAAAATAGCCTCGTACAAATAACAAACCTAATATAAACTTAGATAATTCTCAAATTATTATATAAAGCCCATATATTTAAATCAGATAATTACTTTTCAATTTATAACTCAGCCTCGTATAAATAATTAACCTAATTTAAACTTAGATAATTCTCAAATTATTTCATAAAGCCCCTTTATTTAAATCAGATAATTACTTCTCAATTTATAACTTAGCCTCGTATAAATAATAAACCTAACTTAAACATAGCTACACATTATTTTCATATAAGCTGGTTATTAAATGATTTTCTAAAACCACCCTTATATACTTATTGAAATTACTTCTCAATTTTTAACTTAAACAAATCAGAACATGTAAAATAATAGGTCAACAATATGTGTTCAGTGAGAACTCACTCACCTGAATGAAGGTATATATAACGTGCACTGTAAATTTCCAGAAAACAATGAACACCACACTAATGTTCTACTGCAACTAACGCGTTTAACGGTACAATGGCTAATGCATTCTTTAGGTGAACCAGATGCTCGATAAGCAGTCTCCCCTAAAGTTAACTTGAACCGAGATGAGATATCTCACACTAAACCCTCCCCTCACGTCCAGCTTTGTGTAAAGATTTTAAACAAGCGACGATGGCCCAGACGCCTACACTTTAATTTAATGGGACCATATATGTGAAGCTTAATGCAAAACTTGTTCACATAATGCCGTGTCTATTTAATACCTACAGAGAATTTTCATAATTAAATAGGGCTGTGAGCAAGGTGAGAAAATACATTCCTTACACTACACCAAATATGCTGTGATACCTTACCGGATGATGCAATACCGGTGATGCAATAGCGGATCAAGAAATACCGGATGATGAAACATCGCATGATGCAATATCGGATGCCTCAGTACCGGATGATGTAACACCAGCTGACGTAATCCATGCACTATTGTTGTGTCAGTGGATACGCCTAACCGGGCGGTCGTTGTGTCGATGCTGAAAGTAACCATAAATTATTTCATGATATTCAAAAAAGTGTTGAATTGCCTGGACCCATCTCTGAATTCATTAAATTTGGTGGATTCACTTTGCGGATTTCTAAACTTTCCAAACCATATAACTTGCGATAATCCATGGTTAGTTTCAATAACTTGAGATTACTATTGCCTATCTTATGTGCCGAGTCAATCATATGTTGGGCAACGCTAGATTCTTCTGCTCAATTTATTCTGAAATGGGTACGTGCTCTTTAAATCTTGTTATTATTTTTCACGTTTGCCCAATATGGATTTTATCTCAATTATTACACCATATTTGATAATGCCAGATTTTTGTCAGTAGTCAATAGTATCTTTTGATTATTTTCTCGAACCCTTTTGTAAGAAAAGGATAGAAAGGAACTACAGTGAACTTTTTGGATGGCACGTCAGATTCAGGCTTCAATGTCGTATTGTTACTTATCGACATTTTCGACCAATGCTTAGTAACTCATCTATACACGATATCTGGAGAGAAACCGTTTCAAATCGCAATATCTATAATTTTCTCATATCTAAATTGTATTGCTTACTGCTCAAAGGAGAACTGAGTAACGTCCGAACAAGAAAGCTTAAACTCGAGATTTTGTGACCGAAATGACGATTTTAATCTGATGGTATGAAGCGATTTGTAGAAGTTTCTTTCCTAAAAATCTCAAATTCTAACCTATCTATATTTTTGATGACAAAAGTGCCAAGGACGGGTAATTGGTTGTTGTTCTCTATTTCGTAAGTGAAGTTGATTAAAGGGAATCTACTCTTCGACTGATTAACAAAATTATTGATGTTTTCTTTACTGAGCTCCAAATATTGCAAAAATATCGTTGCCATATCTCAACCATACCCTCGGAAAGTAGTCCACCGCCCCAGCAAAGTTACTCTCAAATCATAAAGAGTTCGGCAACGAAGGAAGACAATCGCCTTCCATTGTGGTTCCCCCGTCTACCGATAAAACATTCCGCCGGCCCGAAAGAAACTGTCCGACATAGATAGTGAAGTTAACTTAATATATTCCTTCACCTGCGTGTTTGATAGCTTGTTATCATGAAGCATGAAGCAGTGATGGATATTATGCCTGTTGAAAACTCTGCAATTGGTAAATCGAGTTTCGTCAGTCCATAATATTTTCATGGAAAACTTGGGATTTTCTCGCAGATTTAAATGTACCATTCTTACTCTTCGGGGAAATAATATGCCGATAAACCTTCTACTATCCTAGGCTTGTATGGAGTGTATTTATTAACGTCCAGTATTCGATGGGCGGATGACTTAGAGGTATCCCTTTCATTACCAATGTTTCTAATCGATGATGTGCAGTTATCATCATCAAATTATAACACAGCATCAATTCTTTCACTGGCGGTTTCTCTAAGGAGGCAAAGGAGGCCGGGCCTCCCTAGTCAGAATTAGTTACATCCTCCCTATTCAAGTAGTCAGTTAGTTACATATAACTTTAATCAAATATCCAATATTCAGTATTAAAGTCATACTTATTAATATTATTAATTATTATTCACCATATTCATATAAAAATTATCTAAATCTGCAATTACAATTACAACCGGAAACGCTGCTGAGAAGTATATTACCAAAACGGCTCGATCTTCTTGTGTGCTTGTGTGACGTCACGGAGGCCAGGTTCCGATGTTTTCGACTTTGGACCATATTTTAACACATTGTTTTGAATGCGTACAAACATTAGCCCTGGCAAACCAATTAAAACCGCGTTTAAAATCACGTGCTCGGAGGCTAGGCTCCGCGACCAATGTGAGCGTTAGAGAGGTACAATTTTACTTATAGGATAGTTTCTACAGTGTTGTCAAACAGAAACAAATTAATAGAAGTTTTTGATTATATTTTGAATCACGATGATTTCAAACAAGATCAACAAACTCTGAGAGAATGTATGAGCCTAAAACGACAACTTAACGATCCCCATTTTCTTTTTCCTTTACACACTTTTAAATTTATATTTGAACATACCGATGTTGTATCTTTAATTTTACAAAATAAAAACACAGATATTTCTTACTCTAAGAAACGTTAGATTGTATTAACTACTACATTGCAAGATTTTAGAAATAATGATATTCATTTTAATCAAATTTACAACTTTTTAATTGAGGATTTTGAAAATAACGTACCAGCACCAAAGAGAAGAAAGACAACATTAAGTATTCTAAATTTAAAACAGAATTATAAACACATTTTTAATGAAATTTTAGGCACAATAATTAATCAATTGCATGTAAGATTTTCGGATTTAAACAAACTAAAGACAATTTTGTTTCGTCTTCAAAAAACTTTCCAAAGGATATCTTTGAATTATTATTAAAACAATATCCTTTGTTTGATTCAATTGCATTAAAAAACGAACTGACCACTGTATACACATATACAGAACTCTTTCAAGATTGCCATACGCCTATTGAAATGATTTCATTAATTTACAAAAATGACTTAATTTCTTGTCTAACCGAGTTTTATAAACTGCTTGCGTAAATAGTCACAATTCCTGTCACATCTGCTTCAGTAGAAATAAGTTTTTCTGCACTCAAACGCATGAAAACATTTTTCCAGAAATAGTATTAGTCAAGACAGGTTAAAAAACATATCAATGATTTCTATAGAAAAAAGGCTTGTTATAGAACTGACACAGCAGACTTCATTTTACGATAAAGTAATCGATATTTTTGCCGAGCAAAGAGAGAAACGGATTTCATTAATTTATAAAAATATTTAGAAACGTATTAGTTTATCAGTTAAATTCAGCAACAGATGTTCTCCTATTTTCTTGTTTCCGTTTTATTTATTTATTTTTATTTTCGTTGTTGTTATTTAAAATTTATTGTTTAGTTATTTTTGTAAATATGTAAATAATCCCCGAATCCCATTTTCCAGGATTCCTGACACCACATCCCAAGCCCCACCTCTTGGCAAGTTCCATTCATTTACAAACATATTTCAATAACAGATGCTCTACACCACCTATTTTTTGTTTCCGTTTTATTTATTTATTTCTATTTTCGTTGTTGTTATTTAAAACGTTTAGTTATCTTTGTAAATATGTAAATAATCCCCGATTCCCATTTTTCCTGATTCCTGACACTACGCCCCACCCCTTGGCAAGTTATACTCTACACCTCCACGTTGGTTCTTACTGGGCAACAGCAACACGCATTATTTGGTGGCGACAAGTAAAATATAATACATAATATTATTATGCTTATATTTATGTTCTTATTTCGTATTAACAATAAGACGCGTTTCGCTGGCTAAGTAGAGTGGGTATGGAAAAGAACGTGTACTTATTGACTGTCTCTGTACTGTGAATGAGATGTCCTGCCCCGGATCCCGGACTTGAACGTATAAATCCCGGAATATATATATATATATATATATATATATATATATATATATATATATATATATATATATATATATATATATATATATATATAATAAAAGTCAACGAATTTTGATTCACTCGCTGTATTTTGTAAACAAAATACAGCGAGTGAATCAAAATTCGTTGAATCGTTGATCGTAAATTTCACAAACGACTGCAATTGGCAACGCTGCCTCTGCGTTTAGCATCTCGTCATAGACCACTCATTCGATTGGATCACTCATTTAAATTTATTTATTTATTGAACTATGTATAATGTATACAGGATCTCTATTGAAATTTATTTTTGGTCTATAAACAATATTTAACAATTTAATATACCTTATCTGTTTATTCCTGTTTATTTATATTCTCAGTAATTTGTGAATATATTATTTCAAAAAGGTATCAAACTTCAAAAATTACTCTTGTGAAAGTCTATATTTTTGTATTAATGGATTTTTCACTGAAATTCTGAAGTGCCAGGAAAACGTATGACCTTGAAAATTTAAAAAATTACTTCCTTCTCTACCGCGTCACTCACGAGCCGCCACTGAATTCTTTCCTGATTTTCCACAGCATATTTACGATTTCTGGGTTTTGCAAAACTCCCATAATTAAGCAAATTTAGTACCAGATCTCTAAAATATCTTGCGCTTGGTGGATGCCATTTAGGAAATTTATTTTCGTAAATTTCGGCAGCCGCTGTAGAGATTCTGTGGGCTACGAAGTAAGTTTCTAACATGTGTAATTTTTCTTTATTAATATAATTAAGAGCCATGGTCGGGAATATGAAACTAATATCAACGTTATGGAAATTAAATTAAACCAGAGAGAAACAATTAACGAATCCAATGAAAACAATACAGAAGACACTTCAAATGAAACCTAATTTGACAGATATAAGATAAACAAATTGTCGGCTCGCCTACTACACAGTATCGAACACATTAGCAAAATTCATTAGGAAATTTTTACATTTGTTTATTTCAGTATTTATTCAAAAGAAAATACCATGTTGTGACACATTTTTAAAAAGGGGATGATAATGCTATTTAACTCAATGAAAATCCAATATGGCGTCCATAAGAAAAACAAACTTATAATCATTATCTCGAAAATTGTAAGAGATATTCTTTTGTTTTATTCCTTTTTTTTTGCAAAGACCTTAAAAAGTGACCATAAAATGTCTTAACCAAAATAGCGTATGTTCCCAGATAACCGAAATATCGGGATTTTCTCGATTATTTGAAAAACAAAAAACAATTGATAAAATCTGATGGCAGTTCTAAAATGGTAATAGATTCCTGAGAAACATTATCCATTCAACCGACTTTCTAACTCTTATAATAACCGAGATAGCAATATATGCAGCAGCAATCTGGGGCACACTGTATATAATGTATAGAAATATGATGATATGATTTGATTATTGACAACAGCTATCAAGCACATCAGTCAACATTTGTTGAGAAAATACTACATTTATATATTTTCTGGGTAGGTATCTAAATGATGAAAAATAAAGTATATGGATTTAGCAGCAGTTTAGGTGAGAAAATAACCGGATTTTGCTAGTTAGATTTTTCAAAAAAAATTGAAAGTGATAGCTTTAAATGTTTTGGCTTTTAGTGAATTTTCTTAAAAAAATTCACTAATGAGGAGGATCTCCAGAATTAACAAAGTAAGGGCAACCAAATTTGGTACACGGGTTTATATCCTTATAAGTAAAATATCTACCAAAATTTAGCTATGCAGGTCAACAAACAAAAAAGTTATATGCATTTAAAGAAAAATAAATTGGGGTTTTCCTCAAAACGTCAAAGTTGTGATTTAAAATGTCAAAATCGGCAACATTTACGCAATTAACTTGTGAAATTTAGGTAATTAATAATTATGTTCAATAAGTTATTGTTAAAACAATGTTTTTGATTTCCCCAAAAAAAGTGTTTAAAGCAATTTTTTGAAATATAATTTTCATGTAACATTACTTAAGACAATTAAAACAAAGTGGAGAATTTTCGTGAAAGAAATTGTAAATTTTCATCTAACCCATTTTATCTCAATTTTTTCAAAAAGCTTTCCGTGTGTGTAAATTGCTTTAAGAGGTTGACTGGCCAGGAAAATGGACCCAGTTTTTCGAGATATTTTCAATTTATTGTCGGAACGTTTTGTACTTTTTAATGAATTTTCTTCAAAAAAATCACTAATGAGGAGATCTCGACTTTTGAATTGTGAAAAAATTCCTTCAAATGAGCGCTAATTAGGCCCCCAGAACACATATCCGGGGTCAGTTTCAATTTTTATAGGTATATATATATATATATATATATATATATATATATATATATATATATATATATATATATATATATATATATATATATATATATATATATATATATATATTGTATCACACCAATAACTCAAAAAATAATAGGCCGATTTTGATTAAATTTGGTGAATAAATTCCTTTTGCAAATGGCTTGAGTAAGTTCGTTAGTCAGGAAAATCTGCCCAGGTTTTCCCGGAAAATTTTGTGTTTTCTTTCGAAAAAAATTTATATCTCCGGAATTAACAAAGTAAGGGCAACCAAATTTGGTACGCGGGTTTATATCCTTATAAGTATAATAGTAAGTTACCTACCAAAATTGAGCTATGTAGGTCAAAAGACAAAAAAGTTATAGGCATTTAAAGAAAAATAAATTGGGGTTTTCCACAAAACGTCAAAGTTGCGATTTAAACGTCAAAATTGGCAATATTTAGGCAAAGAACTTGAATCTAATACGGGCTATGGAAATAAAATGTCTCAAGAAGAATGTTTTGCAAACCCTGAAGTCTTAGTTTCAACCATCATTGTCCTTCATTTTAATAAAATATTTTCAGAAAATTCATTTCAAATAGACCTTTTCTCTGATGCTTGGCAGTAGCCTTAGCTATAGAGTTTATTGTTTAATGTGGTATATAATTTTTGTAGAATTTTCGTAAAAAATCAATAAAGCTCAATATATCTGTTATTATACAAGATATGAAAAAAATGTATATATTAATGATAGGGTGTCTTGAGCTACATCTTAAAAAAGTATTTCTACAATCACAGGGTATTTGCTATTAACCTATAAGGTTGAGCAAGAAACGAGTTTTTTCGGGAACACTTCAAGTTTACTTTCGGAAATTTTTGTACATTTTCAAACAATAAAATTATTTTGATGAAACATGGCACATTGTTTTTACTATATAGGTTATACTGGTAACCAAATTTGATGCCTGCTTTCTTAAAAACACACATATTATTGCCATTAAAAAATATTTTTATGAAAATTCACTACCATAACGCACTTGCTGCGTCCAGAGTTTTTTATTTGGACATTTGCATTAAAAATTATATATTTACATGCACAAGCTTCGCTTTTATGTATGATGTATCATATAATTTATGTGTACAATATAGGTAATTTACTATTACTATATGAAAGTAACAATAATATTATTGTAGCGGCTTACGTCGCTGTGCAAAATTTCATCATTGTATGACGTCTGAAAATAAGTTTAATTAAGTTTGCAATATTTGAAGATACCATTCTAAGTTAAAGAAAAGCATGTACCTAAAATGACATGCGTTCTTTTACAAATTAAATATGTCAGTTACATAATGGTATATGTAAATTCTATTGTAATTTAAAAGTTTCTCCTTTACAATAGAACTCCTAGTAATAAGGGGTATATGTATAGACTGTATAGTAGATAGCAACGGTTAAACCGCATCGTAGTAGGCTAATAATAATGCTTGACAAAATATTCATTTTCCTTTAAGTTCCCTTTTCGGCAGTCGATTTCCTTCCCCGATTTAGAGAAGATGAGGTCAATAAACCCTTGAAAAGCAGAGGCTTTACACATAATAAGTATAGTGTGTCTTGGTAGTAGGAACGCCGTCATGTTTATTTATACTTTTGTTGAGGTTGAGCTGGTGATGGGGAAAGGATGAGGATAGGGGATTTTATCCGGATATACTTGCTCCTTTCTATATACCATACACGACATAAATCTATATATTTATTTCTAACGAGTTTCCGATTCGTTTATTGGACATATCAGAATTTGTGCGCTTACCGTTTCGTTTATAGACTTACAAGGCGCTAACAAAAAAACATTAGACAAAGCAAGTCCACTTGGAGAACCCAAATCACCACAACACATTTAAAAGAACCTGACGATCGTTTCACTAACCAAGTCAGCGTCATCAGAGAATGATAAATTCGAAATGTTTGACGACCACAACTGTGTTTAAATTATGTACAGGTACTCGGTGGAGACGATTGGGGGTGGTTCAAACAAAACAAAACATTCAATGCTGGCTAGCCGGATATTCTGTCTACTCGAATTCGGTCATCATTCCAACGCTTCCCCTTTGTGATGTCTCTCGTAAAGTGGTCAATCAATAAACTGCACTAAGGTAGTGGTCACGAATTCATACAACTTTTATTATTATTATATATAGTAATATGTATACTGAAACAAAAAAGTTCGGGATGCGGCAAGTTAATTTGTGCGCTTACCGTTTCGTTTATAGATTTACAATGCGCTAACAAAAAAACATTAGACAAAGCAAGTCCACTTGGAGAATCCAAATCACCACAACACATTTAAAAGAACCTAACCAAGTCAGCATCATCAGAGAATGGTACATTCTAAATGTTTGACGATTACAACTGTGTTTAAATTATGTGCAGGTATTCGGTGGAGGCGATTGGGGGTGGTTCAAACAAAACAAAACATTCAATGTTGGCTAGCCGGATATTCTGTCCACCCGAATTCGGTCATCATTCCTACGCTTCCCCTTTGTGGGGTCTCTCGTAAAGTGGTCAATCAATAAACTGCACTAAGGTGGCGGTGACGAATTCATACAACTTTTATTATTATTATTATTATATTTAGTAATATGTATACTGAAACAAAAAAGTTCGGGATGCGGCAAGTTAATTATAGTAGTGAATTTTCATAAGAATTGTACACTATTAGTAAGGTATATTATTAAAAGTAATTCTTTAAATTTAAATGGATCTTGGAGATTGGTTTTAGAGGTCCCGGTAAGCGATTACTTGAAGAAATTTATATTTTCTATGGAGCTAGAAAATTACAATTTGGTACATATACATATGTAAATACTGCAAGTCGCTTTAAAAAATGTGTTACAAATTTCATTGGTTACAAAAGTTTTCCAGAAAAAAATTAATTATTTACAAACAGAATGTACGTGCCAAATTATCAATATGGCATGTATTTTTCCTTATTAATTGCTTGGATGGTTTTGTTTTAGTCAATTCAATCGAACTAGTTTTTGCAAACAAAATGGCTCAAGATTGAAGATTCTAGCTTAATGAGATATTGAGTTATCGGATTTGAAATCGTTTTACGAAAATTCTGTACCACTACGTACTTGCTGCACCCAGACCCTCTTCATCGCTCATTTACTGTTGCTGTGTCAATACTTTTTTAATGAGAATATTGTAGCTCTCTATGTGAGACTGACAAACAAGGCAACCTCAAATTCATTTTCGGAAAAATATTTTAAACAAATGAAATGAATTAACAACTTAAAACATAAATTGAAAATCTTGGTTCGTGGCTTCATCACGGGGTCCCCCCCCCCCCCTTCTACATGCCTACAACCACCCTCAATGCATAAATAAGAACAATATAAACAAGTAAAATTTCTTCGAAACAACTCGAAAGAAAGTTGCGGGACCTGCGGTGAATAAGGCTTCTGGGCGAAGAAAACAGGATTTTAAGAAAGTATAGCTGCAAAATGGTTAAAAAGTAGCTTATAAACTAAGCTGGATTTTTCGAACTTTTCTTTCACATTTCCTTTTTATCTTTTGCCCCGCCCAGCACCCCTATTTACTCCTGGTCCTGTAAGTTTCTTATGGGCCGTTTGCAAAAAGGGTTCTAAGCCGTTTCTGATTTTTTTTTCTAAAAGCCCCCGTGTGCTAAACTACAAATTTACCGAAAATTTAATTTTTATTTCCAAAAGGAATGTACCTGCCAAATTATAAACGTGGCAGGTATCTTTCCTTATTAATCGCTTGAATAATCCGTTTTAGTCAACTCAATCGAACCAGTTTCTGCAAACAAAATAACAAAAAAGTTTTTTAAGAGAAATTTGTTGTTATTTTTCAAATCTAATACCCACGCTACCTTTATATGGGTTTTACTAACTCAAAATACTAGTTTAATGGGAAATTGAGTTATCACTATTTGAAATATTTTTGCAAAAATTCGTTACGATAACGCACTTGCTGCACCTACACTCTTTTCAACACTTATTTACTATTACTGTATCCATACTTTTTGAAAATGGAATAAATATAAACAGTACAAAATTTTGAAATTTTAATTTTAATAATTTACACTGTATATCTGATTATATATGTAATTTAAACTACTTTATGATATTATGTAGTTTCATTTACTTCAAATCTTCCATAAAGAGTAAAAGCTAATTGACTTATATTACGATAGTTTGAGGTGGGTATATTTCTTCTTGAAATAATATTGTTTCAGTACCTACATGCATTGATTAAAAACCTGAATCTAATGTACACAACCACTTTCTCATTTGTTTGATTGGATGTTAGAATCACAATATACTACAGTTACAGTCGACGCCCGAAGGCTTTTGTTAAAGTAATGTTAAAATTAAAAGTTGGGTTATTATTTACCTACTATTTGTATTAACCTTTGAATATAGGTAATTGTTTTATATTCTTAGATTCTAAGGTATTAGCGGAGTCGAATTCAAGGTTATGCGCAGAACGTATACGTTTCTCTCATGACTCCTGTCAGTTAATAAATGATAAATAGTGGTGTTGTCAGATTAAACTAGAGTGATGGAGAGGGCTTTTAAATACCGTGAAAATAGGAAACTTAATATATGTTAATATAAATATAATATAATAAAACGTAGTTCTAGATTGCTTTCAAACAAATTGAATCACTCTCATTAAAATTTCTATTTATTTACATTTTTCTGATATCTACAGATTTAGATGAGAGCTGTCGTAAATGGCAACCCCGCGGATTGTTTATTGTGACATATTTTCGTACCCTGTCCGTTTAAAACTTAATTTGGAGATTTGGTTGGCAATGGCAGCGGAACCCTGATTTATCTGCCTGACCTTGTCTAACATTATAGGCATTCATTTAGAGGTAATTTCAGGTCATATAGTGGATTATTGATTTTTTTATTTAGCTATAACTCAAGATCTACTGAACCAATTGAGTTCAAATTTGTTAGGTAGAACTACTTGTACAATATGTACGTGCTTCTCAAGTTTTAGTTTAATATTTCTAGTAATTTAAAAGATATTGCGTTTTCAAACAGCTTTTTTCATTTTTTTCTAAAAGTATATGAGTCTCGAAACTGTCTAACGAACTCATCCAAGCTATTAACAAAATGAAGGAAACTGCCAAATTTGGTTTCGATTGGTGAAGTATTTTTTGAGTTATCGGTTGGATACACACACACACACACACAATATATATATATATATATATATATATATATATATATATATATATATATATATATATATATATATATATATATATATATATATATATATATATATATATACTGACCTCCTTGGATTTGGCTTCTAGGAACCCTAATTCGCGCTCATTTAAAGCGATTTTCTTATTTT
Organism: Tillus elongatus; assembly: GCA_964006375.1. NCBI lineage: Eukaryota > Metazoa > Arthropoda > Insecta > Coleoptera > Cleridae > Tillus > Tillus elongatus. Next base: position 57,849,102 of record OZ023265.1, read on the forward strand.
TTAATGAAAATTGACTAAAAGCAGAATCACCCCAAAAACCACAAAAATAATAGCAGAGAGTTATGCGCTAGATAGATATGTATTTCGACAACGAAGTTGTCGTCATTAGTAGCTGTCGCTAAGCTGTTTATCGATGATGAAGACAACTTCGTTGTCGAATTATGTATCTAGCCCATAACTCTTTGTTATTATTTTTGTGGTTTTTGGCGTGATTCTGCTTGTTGTTTCAGCTTCCAGCCACAGTGTAAAACCACAGTCTTTTGATATGTATACTGTCAAAAGCGTTTAGGTTGTCTAACATTTTTAATTCATTTTGGGATATTCTTATCTATGTGGTGATTATTATCTCAAATATGCCGGGCACCGCAAGATCTATATATTTTAGTAGTGCTAATTTCAATCGATCCTTTTGTTTGCCCGACGTATTTAGACTCACAATCTTTACAACTTATTTCATAAATCTCCGACATTTTAGCTCTCCTGTCCTTGCATTTTGGGTTACATAGTAAGTTTTTTAAGGTATTTTTTGTCGAAAATGTTAGTTACAAATTGGCTTTCTTAAAAATGCTATCTAGACCATCAGAAATATTCAGTCTCCTTTTAGAAGACCCTACAGAACCTGAAACAGAAAGCAGAATCATCCCAAAACCCACAAAAGTAATTAGGGGAAACCCGGCCGTGTTAGACCCCTGGTTAGGAATGCACCACTGAGACATTTTGACTGTCTTGCGTTGGTTTCACTAGTCTGTATATTGTGCAGATCGATCTAAAATCAAGTGAACGTTAATCAATTGTCAACAGTAGTATAAATATTAGACTTTCACTAAAAATGTTTGTCTAAAATATTTATATGCTTGCAACTAACACGTATTTTTAGCCACAATACTGAGATATATTGGGATCCTTTTAATGAATTTTGTTAAAAAAAATTCAGAAATGAGCAGATTTTTGATTTTGAAAAAATTCCTTCAAATGAGCCCCGAACTCGCGAACTATCCGCCCTCTAACACATATCCGGGGTTAGTTTCAATTTTTATATGTTTACACACATACACACACATACACACACACACACAAATATATATATATATATATATATATATATATATATATATATATATATATATATATATATATATATATATATATATATATATATATATATATATTGTAAAAAATTATATATGTATAACTTAAAAATTAATGGGTCAATTTTGATCAAATCTGGTGAGCAGCTTCGTTTCGCAAGTGGCTTAGATAAGTTCGTTAGCCAGGAAAATTGCCCAGTTTTTCCCGGAAAATTATTGTGCGTTTTCTTTCGAAAAAATGTTATATCTCCGGAAATAACAAGATTATGGCAACTACATTTGGTACGCGGGTTTATATCATAAAACGTAAACCATGTACCAAAATTTAGATCTGTAAGATAAAAGAATAAATGTTATAGGTAGTTAAAGAAGAAAAATTTGGTTTTCCCCTTAAAACATAGCCATTTGCCAACGTTAGAATTGGCAACATTTAGGCAAATAACCTGAAACGAATACGGGTTATGTAGAGAAAATTTCGTATGTAAATTGTTTTATAAACCCTTAAGTTTCATTGTCCTTCATTTTAATAAAATATTTCCAGAAAATTCATTTCAAATAGACCCCTTCTTTGATGGTTTGGAAATAGTTTGAGGTATAGAATTTGTGGTTTAATAGTCTATAATTTTTAAAGAATTTTCGTAGAAAAATTTGCTATTGACGAGACTGCGACTTTTAAATTTTGAAAATGTTTCTTCAAATGTGCGTGAACTAGGCTCCCTAGAACACACATTCGGAGTTAGTTTCAGTTTTTACCTGTTCTCATATCTACAAGGTGACGCATTTATACGGTAAAGCTAAATTATATATCCCTCCTTATACGCTGCATCTTATAAAATTATTTCGAGAATCACAGAATGGCCCATAAGTCGTTGGTGATACAAATTTTCTTGTTTGGTCGAACACCCCAATCTTTCACTTTATTCAGTAATTTTTCCGGAGACCTTTAAAATCTCTCATGCTCTTCCTGTCTTTAAGTCAGGTAGTTGATCACATGTCATAAATTATAGTCATGTTTGTATCAGTTCTGTCTTATCAAAAGTATTTGAGATGACTGTGATTCCGATTCTCAAATTTTCCTTCAAACATGTCATTGTTGAATATCAACATGGTATCTCTAAGGGTACGTCAACTACAACAAGATTGTTTTATTTTAGTAAGTATATAATTTCATCATTAGAAAGTGGTGGTGAAGTACACTCCGCCTATAATGATTTTAGCAGAGCTTTTTTTTCGAACACCCCTTACATCATCGAATTTTTGCATTTGTCATTGAATTATAGTGCATATTTGTAGGAAAAAAGATTTGATAGCGTTCATAACTTACGAGTTATTTCAATTGCTTTGCAACTTTTCACATTTTCGGCACATCAAAAATTATGATACGGCGTTTTTATCAATAGATAGCAGCGTCCCATGAAAACGATGCATTCAAAGAGGTTTTCGTTTATATTATTTCTAGAAAAAAATCGAAATGTCGTATACAGGGCGCTGTCAAATAGTGACTAAATTGGAGAAAGTTCAAACTGCTTAACTTAATTTTTACAAACGAACAGCCTGTATTTTGTGTTTCAGAAGTGAAGGGCATGATCTTTGCTTCTGGTTTTGTATAACACTCTCTTCGCCTACAAACTCTTGTTTTAAAAATATTTACTTCTAGAATCGCATAATGTGATCCGATCAGGTTATGTAATTATTTATCGAATTTTCGCAAAAAAAACTTAAAATATTTAAATCAACATTGAGACAAAAACATAACAAATAATTAATTTGATAGGACTATCTACGTTTACATTATCATAATATATAAGTAGTTGATAAATTGATTTCACAATAATTTGAAACTTTAAAGTGACAGACTTAAGTAGTGTTCTTACTTCTGACAGCTTCTGGTGTAAATATACTAGTAGCTATTTTACACTTATATTTTTCTTTAGATCTACTGGTTCAAATTTATGTGAAAAAAAATGCATTTTGTTTTTTTAAAATCCTAATTACAGAACAGGTATATAGTTAATTTAAATTTTATCTGTTCTTTTAGCAATTTTCTTCGTAAAAAAATAGTTAGTCAGTTTTCGCAGAAGTTTATTTGTGCTTGCCGAGAAATCACTGTGTGTAAAATGTTTGTGAAATTTTGGTTATTGTAAAAAAATGTTTTCGGATTTTCGTGGATTTTTTTTACGTTTAGTCAAAAAGCTTTTTGGGAATAATTATATCTTGGTTGGTGGCAGAATATTATGCAGTGAAAGATACGGGGAAAGAGAGGCAGATGAAGAAGACGCATTTCCTGGCTAAATAACCTGAGAAAATGGTACAACTGTAGTTCCGTTGAGTTGTTCAGAGCTGCAGCATCAAAAGTGAGAGTAGCCATGATGATAGCCAACCTCCGAAGAGGAGACGGCACTTGAAGAAGAAGGTGGGATAACAGCTTGAAGAAGTTCGCTGGCCAAGAAAATCGGACCAGTTTTTTCGGGAGCGCCTTAAGTTCATTTTCGGAAAAATGTTGTACTTTTTCAAACAATAAAGTTGTGTTGATAAAATAAAGTACACTGTATAGGTTATACTGGTAACCAAATTTGATGCCTGCTTTTGTTTAAAAGAAACATACCTGCTCTAAAAACATTTTTATGAAAATTCACTACCATAACGCACTTGCTGCGTCCAAACCTTTTCCTTACCAGTATTGTCGCAGATCTAACCTCAACTATGACAAACTGATTTACGATCAACTGTCCATTTTTTTTTTTTTTTTGTTCCCTCAGGGCTCGTCCGCGGCCTTGCCGCCCCGATAGCACCGCAACCCTTGGTTGATTGTGCATACCCCTAGTCTTACTCCACCCATTCCAAAATCACTGTGCCTTGAACTAGTCTGCACAGCGATTGGTAGGGTGAAGTTTTATATTGCTCTGTCTCCGGTCTAGAGTGACCGTAGATCAGTTGTCTTTTCCGGTCCAGAGCTATACACTCGCACAAGATGTGCTGGGCTGATTCCTCCCCCTCGCCGCAGAGTCTGCATGCGAGGTCCCCTTCGAACCGCCCCATTTTATGTAGGTGTTTCTTGACGGCCATGTGTCCCGTCAAGAGACCTGTTGTGTTTCTGAGCTGTCCTCTGCTAAGGTTTAGCAGCTCCACAGCTCTCTTTGAACTGGGTCCGTCAATTATTGACTTCCCATGTCTGAGCCCTGGACAGTCCGCCCAGTACACCTTGTGTTGGTTTCTGACCCAGGACTTAATGGCTCCCCTGGCAGTGCTCTTTGACACGCCCAGAGCCGGTTCTGGTCCCATAAATGGTTCTGCTGACCCCCTCTTTGCGAGACTGTCAGCTTCTTCATTGCCTTTGACCCCCGAGTGACCCGGCACCCAGATGAGGGTCACCTCATTCTGCCCAGCCAGGTCGCTCGTCTCGTCTCGGCACTCACTCACCAGCCAGGAATTTACCCGTGGGCTACTTAGTGCCTTAAGGGCTGCCTGGCTGTCTGTGGCTATGAGGATCCGCTTGTTGGTGTAGCCCCTCCTCTTGTTCTCCCGCACACAGTGCAGGATGGCGTACATCTCGGCCTGAAACACCGTTGCATGGGCTCCGAGGGAAATACTGTGACTTACCCTCGGTCCTTCCGAGTAAACACCTGCCCCCGTCCCACGCTCCCCGCCAGATCCGTCCGTGAACCAGACGAGCGCGTCCCGTGGTATGCCCGGTGTCTCCTCCCGCCATGCCCCGCGATCAGGGATTTCCACATCAACTGTCCATAGTTTGGATTTTAAGGCACGATATTTGAAATATATATTTTGCGGTTTTGATTACCCCTGATAATACGGTTATGTTGGAACAGGGTGCCATCATACCCGACTGAGAAAAATTCCTATTTATCTACCGAAAATTGGTTATTCACAGACTATCATCGATGACTGGCAATAAAAGTAGACAAGGCCGAAGGAGATATACCGGATGCGCACTAATAGCTCTCAAGTCGAAAACCAAATCGTGCTCCAAAGAGCACTTTACGCAGAAGAGTGTTAGATAAAAAAAACTGGAGCTGCTACTGTTTTCAGTCATAAGTCGAGGCTGAATTGCTGCAACACAATAACTCTTTAGTTAGCAGCAAAAATGATTATTCTTCACAATTTCAACAATGAAAATGCCGTGGCTGGTTGGGATTGGTATAAGAAATTCATGAAACGGAACCCCAGTTCAAGTTTGGTAAAACCGGAAGCAGCATGTCTGGCTCGTACAGTAGGGTTTAATAAAGTACAAGTCAAATCGTTCCTGGATGCTTTGAACAAAGAGTAAATTTGCAGATTAGCACACAGAGGTTTTTAGAAACAATTGCTTAGAACATCCTTTGGATGCACAAACTACAAGAAAAACTTCTCGCAAACCACCCACAAGAAAGTTACCGGACCAGGAGTGAATAGGGGTGTTGTACAGGGAAGATAGAAAGATAATATCAGCGAAAAATGTGAAAAAACAGCTCAGTGTGACCTCTAAAAACTGCCTTTTTTACATTTTGCTGTCATACCTCCTTTAAACCCTTTCTACTCCGCATTCGCTATAGGTCCCGTATCTTTCTTGGGGGTCGTTTCCGAGAAATTATTCATGTGGTTTATGCATTGAGGGTGGCTGTAGGCATGAACGAGGGTAAGGAAAAGCCCCACAACGAAGTAGCGGACAGTCAAAAACACGTCGGAGTGTAATCTGAAATATAGATGGTGATAGGTAACTGCAGATGGAGGGGTGTACCAGGAAAGAGGCATGTAATATATCAAGCGAAAGAATAGAAAAATAGTGAGAAAAAAATCATTTTTAACCTACGGCACCAGCTCAGCGAAGAAGTTTAAATGTAAATAACTCAGCAAAGACAAGAAGGCAAAAGGTAAAAATAGTGTCAACGTGCATGTAAGATGTTAAAATTTATCTATCACCAGTCGATTTTTTTTATCGATTAACTGTTCGTGAGGTAAACTGTAAATTTATCAAACAAAGTTATCAACAATAAGCGCAGATTTACAACGTGGACGAATCCGGATTTTCAACAGTTCAAACAAATCCACTCAAATATACAATATTCTAAGCCTGTCTCTTTAGCCCAATTAGATGAGGATGGCAGACTCATGAAGGGTTCTGTCTCTGTGGATCTCCAAAAAATATTAGACTGGGGAAGTAGAAATCTTGTTACAATTCAACTCCACCAAATCTCGGTCTTGCTTTCTATCTCATGAGAGATACACCAGCCCTAGACCCATCACAATGAACAACCAAGTTATTCAAAGTAATGAGTCCTTCTCACTTGTTGGCATTTCTGTGGATCGAAATATCAATTGGCCCTAACATGTCACATCAATTGCAGAAGCGGCTGCTAAGAAATTAGGTTTCGTCTTCCGGGCTTGCAAATACTTTTCACCAGCTAATCTCTATACCTTATATACTTCACAAATAAGGCCAAACCTCGAATACTGCTCCCACATCTGGGGTGCCGCTGCCGCTATCCTGGACTTCTTTCAGAAGAGAGCTATACGTCTCATCGGTGACCCTACCCTCACCCAAAGGCTGCCATCCCTTGCCCACCGACGTGCCGTCGGTGACCTCTCTCTCTTTCTTTTATAGATATCTGCACGGGCACTGCTCAGAGGACCTTTCTTTCATAGTTCCTCCACCTGCTGCCCCAACAGATCTACCAGGGGACTAGAGCGAATTCACCCTTTTACTCTCCAGGTCACCAGACTTAGAACGTCTTGTTATGCTCGCTCTTTTGTTCCGAGGACTTCCAAGTTGTGGAACTCCTTGCCGGCACATGTTTTTCTTTCTCCTCCGAACCTCCAAACCTTTAAGTCCAGAATTAACAAGTTGCCTCTTTCCTCCTTGTCGACACCCACGGTATGATAGTATTTAGGTTGTGAGCCCTCATGGTGTGTTGTTGAAATTAAAAAAAAATGTTTTAAACCTCTCTAAAGGCACCATAGGTACTAAATTTAAAAAAAAAACGTGATAAGCTTGGTAGATACATATAAATGTGTTTTTAAAAAGTTTTTCTTTTTGTTTTGTCTGGAAAACCCGGTCCGATGGGGTTGAGTAAAACTAAATTATCCAATATTAATGAGAAAAAATTCTTGCCACGTTTATAATTTGGCTAGTACACTCCTTTTGTAAAGAAAAATTCAATTTTCCTCTGCAAAACTTTTGTGGATTTAAAGAAACTTGGAAAGTTACAGTATCTAGTTATAGGTACCATATTTTAAGTTTCTAGCTTCATAGAAGATTGAGTTTTAGGCCTTAAGTTTTTTCTGAAAAGGACAGTACAAAATTAAAAAAAAGTATGATAATAAAGATAATGCTGGTAAACTTTTCAAAGAATTTCTTCAAATGGCGCCAATTGTGACTCCTCAAGGACCGCTTAATTTAAAAAAAATATTTTCGTAATATGCCACACCAACAATATTGTATAATTCTTATGAGAATTCACCATTATAACGCACTAGCTGCGTCCCGAATGTTTATTTAAATATTCCCACACAGTTTGTTTCCTCCAATAAAAATTAAAAAGTTTATACACTTATACACCCAGGTTTGTATTATTTTTGTTCCCTAAAATTATATCTATCACCTTTGCTTTTCCTTCCAAAATAAAACAACCAACAAAGTGGCTAAAACTGCCGAATCCATTTTAATTATGATTTGTATAAATGGGTAAACTAAAATAAAGGACTTGCATTTAATCAAATTCTAATACACACTCCTCCCATCCTAGCTAATTTGTTTCATGACCGACAAAGAGGGAAGTAAGGTTGGAGAAGGCACCACATTGTACACAAGACGTCCTATTGGCTATTCCAACCAAAACAAATGCCTATGTTCACGAAATGTGCCGTCTACGATCGGCTTTCCGTCCGACCTCGGTTCAAGTAAGAGGTGGAATATTTATTCATGCAGTGTTGCCGCTGTGGTATTATTAATCACTGTTTAGTAACTAACTAAAAATCGAAAAAAGAAAATATTATTTGGTCGACGTAAGAAAAGATCCGCTATAAATATAGGACAGAGATTTTTAACAATAAATACCTAAATTTTTATAATCTGCTAAGTGAAGATTGGAACCTGTGATGAGCACTGATAAGTACACTTGGAGAATCCAAATCACCACAACACATTTTAAAAGACCTGACGATTGTTTCCCTAACCAAGTTAGCGTCATCAGAGGATTAAACATTCTAAATACTAAAAAAACGAAAATCAACTTATATACCGGATCTTAGGTAAAGAGATCGAACTGAGATGGAAAACTAGTCGCAGGCAAATTCCACAGTGTATTGTATTTTTATCGTCGGACAAGGTCTTAAAAAATTCAGACTGGCCATTTTTTGTGCGTACGTATGATGTGAGTCGTTCGGGATGTAGCTTAGAGTAGTGATTTCCTTTCCATAGACATCGAATTCTAAAGTGTCTTTATTCTTGATAACTATAACATCTAGAAAGGGTAATTTATTTATTTTTTAGTAAATCGGTTAACTAATTTTCCTTTAAACAAAAGTAGATATACCAAATAATTAAATTATATTAAGAACGTGGCCGAATATAACGGATACACTGCCTGCCTATTGGAAAAATTAATCAACAACAGAAAACAAAGAAAATGTTGACGGAATCAACGACGTTCAAAAGAGAAAAATCGGAAAAACTTTGTGTGCTTACCATTTCAACCTAGAATCACGAGGGGTCTAGACAGCATTTTAAAAAAAGTCAACTTACAGCTAACATTTTCAACAACAAATACCTTGAAAAACTTACTAGGTAACTCAAAAGACAAGGATAGAACGGACAAAATGTCGGGAATTTATGAAATAAGTTGTAAATATTGTAATCTTAAATACATCGAACAAACAAAAAGATCGATTGGAATTAGATTCAAAGAACACTTATCCCAATTACGTTACGGTACTGTAGACAAGTCTTCTGTCGCCCGACACATTTGGGATAATAATCATCACGTTGATAAAGATAATCTGAAATTAATTTAAAAAATTTAGAAAACCAGGACAGCTAAACGCGGTCGAAAGCGTATATATTGCAAAATATAGTTACAACAAAAAATGTATGAACGTTTCACCACCGCCAATTACGAGTCACCTGATCGATTGCTTTGTTAAATAAAATTCCCACGTTTCAGCAAGTTCTAAAGATAACATATGAATACAGATATTGCCGCCAAAGGAATCTATGTTAATTTAGCTGTCGTTAAACCTTCTCAAAACTATTACAGATGGACACTTTTTAGATAAAGTAGTAGGGGCAGTGCAAAGACCTTGTCCGACGATAAAAATACAATATACTGTGGAATTTGCCTGCGACTAGTTTCCCATCTCAGTTCGATCTCTTTACCTAAGATCCCGTATATAAGTTGATGTTAGTTTTTCAGTATTTAGAATGTTTCATCCTGTGATGACGCTAACTTGGTTAGTGAAACAAACGTCAGGTCTTTTAAAATGTGTTGTGGTGATTTGGGTTCTTTTATAATCTGGTTACTCAAAATTCGGCTGGATATATTCAATTACATAATTCTCGCGATACCTACTGAATAAAATTTCTATGTAAGGCTGATAAAAAAAGATTCAATAATATTTGAAGAGTCTAATGAAATAAAGGTCTAAGTGCTAAAAACTTGAATATGAGCTATTTAAGTTTTAAGTACCTAAAAAAACTAGTATTCATTTGAAATAATGCAAAATTTCTCTTGTATCTTAGATTTTGTTACCAAAATAATTAAACAGGCACAGAATGTGAAAGAAATAAGCTGAAATTACAACGTTAAACAGTAACGAAAATTATATTCAACAACGTTATAAGTCCAACAGTAAGTAACAGTAATAATGTTCTATGTGCCAAGTAGTTTAAATATTATTTATAAGTTCTTGAAAAAATATCTTATTGTCAGGTTTATCTAAGTAGTTAACGAGGTCTTTTAAATTTTGATGCTTTTCATCAGATATTCCGGAATTTATATCAAGTGGTGGGGGGTTAGCATTTTTCAAGCCAAATTGACTTCCCTCTTCAACACGTTTGTGACTTTACTCTTCCATTTCGTTTAAGGTTTCTCGTACGCGTATTTTTCCGGGGTTCAATTTTTCTATTTCTGTCCACTGATTATTAACTTTCTGGGTAGTGAGGTAAATGTCACAAGCGTGCTTAAAATCACAAAAATCTTCCTTTTAGTGAATTTTCTTTAAAAAAATTCACTAATGAGGAGATCGCTACTTTTGAATTTAGAAAAAATTTCTTCAAATGAGCGCTAATTAGGCCCCACAGAAAACATATCCGGGGTCAGTTTCAATTTTTATATGTATATATATATATATATATATATATATATATATATATATATATATATATATATATATATATATATATATATATATGTATCACACCGATAACTCAAAAAATAATAAGCAGATTTTGATCAAATTTTATAAAAAAATTCTTTTTGCAAATGGCTTAGATAAGTTTGTTAGCCAGGAAAATCTGCCCAGGTTTTCCCGGAAAATTTTGTGTTTTCTTTCAAAAAAAAATTATATCCCCGGAATTAACAAAGTAAGGGCAACCAAATTTGGTAGGCAGGTGTATATCCTTATAGGTAAGTTACCTACCAAAATTTAGCTATGTAGGTCAAAAGACAAAAAAGTTATAGGCATTTAAAGAAAAATAAATTGGGGTCTTCCTCAAAACGTCAAAGTGGCGATTTAAAATGTCAACATTGGCAACATTTAGGCAAAGAACTTAAATCTAATACGGGCTATAGAAATAAAATGTCTCAAGAAGGATGTTTTACAAACCCTAAAGTCTTAGTTTCAACCGTCATTGTCCTTCATTTTACTAAAATGTTTGCAGAAAATTCATTTCAAATAGACCCTTTCTCTGATGCTTGGCAGTAGCCTAAGCTATAGAGCTTATCATTTAATGGTATATAATTTTTGTCGAATTTTCGTAAAAAATCAATAAAGCTCAATATATCCGTTATTATATAAGATATGAAGAAAATTTGTATATATTAATTATAGGGTGTCTTGAGCTACATCTTAAAATAATATTTCTGCAATCACAGGGTGGCCCATAAGTCGTTGGTGATACAAATTTCCTTTTTTTTAAATCAAACACGCCTTATGTTATTGCATTTTTGCATTTTCCATCGAAATATAATGCATGTTTGTAAGAAAAGAAATTCTGGACGCAGCAAGTGCGTTATGGTAGCGAATTTTGATCAAATGTTTCATATTTAAACAGCTCAATTTGCTATTAACCTATAAGGTTGACCAAGAAACGTGTTTTTTTCGGGAACATTTTAAGTTTATTTTTGGAAATTTTTGTACATTTTCACACAATAAAGTTATTTTAATGGAACATGGCACATTGTTTTTACTATATACGTTATACTGGTAACCAAATTTGATGCCTGCTTTATTTAAAAAAACACATATTTGTTATTAAAAAGATTTTTATGAAAATTCACTACCATAACGCACTTGCTGCGTCCAGAATTTTTACATCATGGTTACGATTAAAGCTTGGACTTGGCGTGAATTTGCGATCATTTCCACTACATCGTTAGGGAGAATGCGTTTACATACATTTCTACGCTTCTCAATTTGCGCAAAGTCGCAGTCGCAACTGAGGAACGAATGATCAGGGGGCGAAAATTTGTATTTCACGACATCAAAAATGCCTTTAATAACAAGGTATATCCACAGCATTAAAATTATTTTGTCCACAACAATTGTCACTCCATATTATTAGTTGTATTTTTGTTGTCACGCCACCAAGAAAACTTTTAAGGTGCAGGAAGCGATTTCACTGCCACCTCTACCACTGATTACTTCATGCTATATGTTCATATAACCTGCGTTGTTGTGACCAATATGTATACCAAGAATGTAATTAGACAACTGGCGTAGATAAAACACACTTCCTGTTGCCAGGAACAAAACTTGTTGCAAATCCATTTAACTTGTACATGTAGGACTACCAGGAAATTGAGAGCATGCGTGATCTTGCTGCATCGTCTTCATAGCTTTTTCCATTGTCCGATTGATTCACTTCAAGGCAATTAATAAGATTCTGTTTGTTTTCTGGATTTGTTTTAATCTCGGTTGTCAAAAAGACGCACGTAGGACATATGTCTGTTCTTGGTGGTTTAAAACTGAAGTTAGGAAATTTCTTTTTAAAGATTTGGAAATAATTGCTGTATGTAATTTGTGTATCTGGAAACATCTCCTTGAACGTGCGGTAGAAACGATGCCTGTTCATATCAGGACTAAGCTATGCTTTCACACCGCGGTTCCCTGAATAGTGGCTTACTTCGCGGGGAAGCATATTAATATGATTAACAACTTCGTTCCGGTCATTTTCGGGATATTTTCTATGTACCGTTTTATTATCACGTTTCTCCACATACGCTAATTCTCCTGCTTTCTTTTTTTCTGTCAGGGTTTCTAATTTTCTGTGAGTAACAGCAAACAATTCTTCTAATGTTTTCCTACCTGAATTATTTCGCCGTAACCATTTGGAACAGTGTAAAAAATAGTATTAGTTCTCCTGCTGTTGGCCGGATTGTCATAGGTTCCATGTCTCAATTCTCTTAATATGAATAATGCTGATTAGATACGTGGACTGCTCTTCGTTGTCACCCATGTTATCGAAGGTTTGAAACAGTTTAATCTTTTGTTCAAATGAACTCGTTTTACATTTGTATTTGCATGCACAGGACACCTGCAAATAAGCACAAGCATTTAACACAAATTCAATAAAACATAAACGTGGCTTACCTTGTTTTTGTGAGACTTTGGAATTTTTGGTAATGCCATGTTTGTAAGGCTAGATGCATTCTCCCAACAATTAGAACCGTAGACCGGTTTCGCTCTAATTAGAGTTCGTCAGTACGACATACTAACTGCAGCGAAAATACACCTATAAAGTAATACGGCTATGGTAGCCAGCCTCCCAAAACTAAGTGAGATGTAAGACACGCTTTACACGTGCCGCCATCTCGTTGCGGAACCAAGTAGTATGTTGTCACGGCAGCTCCAAATAACACAGATTGTTAAAAAATAGAGACTGTATACAACCAACTAACAATTTAGTAAATTGTTAGCCCTGGCCAATTTCTTCCCCAATATAGGGACAAAGTATGTAAGGCTAGATGCAATCTCCCCACAATTAAAACCGTTGACCGGTTTCGCTTTAATTAGAGCTCGTCAGTACGGCATATTAATTGCAGCGAAAATACACGTATAAAGTAATACGGCTATCGCAGCCAGCCTCCCAAAAACTAAGTGAGATGTAAGAGACGCTTTTACACGTGCCGCCATCTCGTTGCGGAACCTGTAACGATTGCGTCTCGTTACTACTTTAAAAATTCAAAATAAATACGTAAAAGACTTAATTAATAGCCGACAATCCAATATCTGTAAGGCAATTCATGTTTTAATTTCAAAAATTATTTGATGAAAAGTCGCCAGTGTTTAACTACCCTGAATTCCGTACTGCATTTTAAATGTGTAGGTTAAAATTCAATGTATGTTTGCCATGGAAAACTACCTCGCATTATTACTGAACAAATATTTCGAGGAACGAAATAAGCATTGAAAATATACGTTTGGAATATTCGAGAACAAAATATTGTTTATCTTGGAAATCCGTATCGGTGATGTCACCCAAGAACGACCGTTTGAGCGTTGAACAGATAGTCCCGACAAAACCTTGAACTATAGGCGAGCAACGTATGTGGTGAGGGGTGGAGAATTTGAATCTCAACGGAAACAAAAGTTAGCTAGAAGAGAGTCTCTGCCTGGCGCTTGTCGAATAAGCACCCTTTAGTTTCGGTGGCTATTAAATTATCTTAAAAAGGGGTGATAAAATCATTTCTGTTATCTGTACTACCTAATGATTATTGTCAGTGATTGTTTAAAGTAATTTAAACGATTTTTGAGTTTAAATATACATCGTGTTCAGCCTAAAAACGCGGGTTAAGTTGTGGTTCTTCTTCTTCTACCTGTTGATTTGCTGCCTTAATCAGAAAGAGTTCCTGGTTATTACCGAACTTTAAGTCAATTGGCAGTGAATTTCACTTGGGCCAATTCACGTTTTAATTGCGATTTGCAAAGTTTCCGTCAAGCGAATTCAGAACATCGACATAGGTGTCAAATGGTCTTATAGTATTGGAGCAATAAATCCACCGGCCCAATAATCGCTAATGGGAAATACCAATCGTTTTCCCCAGTTTCTTCTCTCTTATTGGAGTCTGGAATCTGTGTCAGGCACTCATAGTTGATCACGCTTGGAAGGCTTTTTCACATGGTCATCGGGTAACTCGATACAGAAAGATTTGGTGAGTCTCTATAAAATTTTTCTCTGAGCCAGCAGAATTTTTCATGCAGCAATCTAACATCTGAAGTTTTTATAACCTGAACTTTCAAAATCACGTGATCAAGTTTGAGCTTAAACAATGTCAGTGAGGTGCTGTCAGAATAACTGTAAATTTCTTGTTTAATATGTTTTGTCAATTTTGTAAATTTAAACACCTAGTTTTTGAAATTGTAATTAGCAAATTTTGTCTGTAAAATATCTAACCTATATATTCTCTTTAATATCTCTCATTTTCAATAATTATGGTAGAAATTTCACGTAGGAGTATATTAATTTTTTTAAATGGAGCCTCACTCAAAGAACTGGCCAGTTAACCCGTTGAAAAATTAAGCAATTGATTGACAAACGTCAAGTAATTTACCTAATCATTTATGTTTATTTTTTTAAGCTGTAAAATACAGCATTTGATGTTTAATATACCTCAAGTAATTAATATTAACATTTCAGTAACATGCAACTATCTGTATCTTATTGTTTTGCCATATGTATGTGAATTAAAAAATTCTTTTTCTTGAAGTTCTTACTGCTTATTTGATTTCCATTTGTGTGTGATCAATGTTTATTTGAGATTTATCAATCATTTTATTTCATTTTGTTTGCTATTCCAAATTTAATTTATATGAATAAATTCAATATTTTGTTATATTAATATACCTGTTTCATTGAAGAGAAATTCCTCCCTAATATCTCCTTTCTTTTGGCGTCAGCGCAAACAATTAATTATTGTTAACGATTATCTAGATATCTAAATTTCTATATAACCTGGCACTAGCCTGGAGCGCCCACAAATATAGGACTCTGGGCAGTGCAAAACAAACAAGGAAAAAGAACGTGAGTATCAAGCTACATCCAGATCTGTCAACCTCCTAAAAATATTGCTAATCTTAATAAAAATGATAATCTGATAGATAGCTATTTTACGGTAGGGTTTATAGGCGATCGTGACCTCACTATTAAGCAGATCTATATCCATCTGAGGTCACTCACAATATACCACGATTCTAGTAGTCTAAGTTTTTCTTTGAAGGAGTTTACGAACCAAGTAGTATGTTGTCATGGCAGCTACAAATAACAGAGAATGTTAATAAATAGAAACTGTATACAACCAACCAACAATCTAGTTTTGGGAGGCTGGTTACCATAGCCGTATTACTTTATAGGAGTATTTTCGCTGCAATTACTATACCGTATTGACGAGCTCTAATTAGAGCAAAACCTGTCTACGGTTTTAATTGTGGTGAGAATGCATCTAGCCCTACATACTTTGTCCCTATATTAGAAAACAAATGGGCCAGGGCTGACAATTTACTAAATTGTATTATTTTGGAGCAGTGCACTGATTATCCCCATTCAAATTACCATAAATGAAAAAGGGATCAATGATATGGTTTCCAACTATTCCTGTCCAAACATTAACCTCTTCAAGATATTGCGCATGTTGTTCCCTCATTCAGTGTGGATTGTCTTTAGACCATTAGCCATATTTTTAGCGATTAGCATGGCCGTGAAGTGTAAAACTGCACTCTTCAGAAAACAAAACATGTTCTAGTTGGATAACGTTGTTATCTAACATCTCGATCATTCGTTCACAAAAAGATGGTCTTCTATCAAAATCCTCTTCGATGAGCTCCTGATTTTTTATCAATTAATAGGAATGCATTATCTATATTTTCTTTTAATATTCGATTAATCGATTAATGGCTAACATCCAAATGTTGTGGCTGCTTGTTCACTCAAAGTATGTGGGTTTTCCTCAAACTCAACCATGACATCCAATTTGATAACATTACCCAGTGCATGAGAAGGTTTTTTTAATCTACCTTACATGTCCAAGCTTGCGAAATTTGATTTCAATTTCACTAATTGCCCATTAGGATACAGGCGGCAAAAGGGGATTTTTTTCTCGAAATAGGCGAACAACTTCGATCTGTGAACGTGTTTTATCTCCGTAACCAATCATCTGTAGAATTGTTATTTTATGCATTTTTATTAAATAAACCACGCTTTTGAATTGCAATTAACAACTGACAACTACTATCATGCGGTTTCAGTGACGCAGCAAGTTGCTACGGCGTTTTAAACAAAACTAACGTTGCCAACTATGAAGAATGTTTATGTCTTCTTTTTAACTGATACCGTCCAAAAAGGACACTGAACTTGTTTTTGCTTACTTTTTCATTCTCAAGAATGAAACACGGTTGGTTATTATTTTTAGTGTGTTGCAGTGAAGTTCGTCAATCAGATGAATTTCTTTTTTTACTGTTGATTTTTGCAATAAATTTCAAAACATACTATTTTTGAACAGATAATGAAGAGATCTTTCAAATGAGGTATCACAAGCCCCTACTTCATATCTAAAGTTTTGGGTGTTGCAACTGTCACTCGAAAGGGGTTGAGTGTAGCAAAGAAATTTTCTCTTCACTTTCAATTTTGCAGAATGTCATTCTTTTTATCTAAACTTGACGTGTTTCTTTTTTTATAAATATGCCCAATTATTGAGATACCGAATGTATCCCATTTGGCTGTTTAACACTGTATACATTTCTCTTACTGCTAGGGTGTAATACTTTAAAGGCCAGAATGGAAAGGTTGTATGCGAATTAACATTATAGCATACTCAACATTCAACGGGTGACCTATTAAAAGGCTTTAAAATTTTACGACAAAATAAGGTTTGCCAGAGGAAATGCCTGAGGAAACACAATTAGCTTATCTTGTTATCTACTCTATCAAGGACTTTGAAGTAATATTTGTCTTAACGAGACACACGGTGGTTAGAAAATTCGTCTAAGAAGTTCATTCTGATGTTATGTCATACCTATGGTATCTAAACATAATTATGTGTTAATTAAAATAGTTGCTTATCCGATAAAAAATTGTTTTTCTGATAAAATAAGTGTTGACATTGACACTTTAATAATAAGTGTATTTGACTGATTAACTATGATTCGAACTTCAAACAGGATATTTGTTTTAAAAATACTAAAACTGGTGAAATGGGAAATCACATTTTCAACCCTCGACGTAAGGAAAAGCGTCATAATTGCGAGAAGGTTTTAAGCCCGTTTTAATCAAAATCGGTTCATATTATATATCCCACGTAAAATTAAGTCTTTTCTTTTTATTTAGAAATGAGTGGGGTTGCAACTGTCACTCGAAGGGGGTTGAATGTAGGAGTGAAGTTTTTACGGTGCAGCATGTCATTTTTTAATCTAAAATTGACGTGTTTCGGTATTTTTAATAATAATAACAACAACAACAATAATAATAATAATAATAATAAAACTCCGCCATGGCCGCTCCCAAGCCCGGATGAGAAAGGAGGAGGGGGTGGAGTAACAACCACGTGAAAAAACCAGGGTCCATCTGGCCCGGACGGTAACACCCTGTAAGGGCTCCTGGCCAGGGTTACAGGCACTTCCCATCCCTATTACCTTTCCCCATCCACCAACATCCTAAATCCGCATCATAACCAGAGGTTTCTTTTTTCCCTCCCTTGTTCTAGCCTCTTACCCCAAAAAAGAACAAAAGGGGACATCCCATGAAGATGGAGAACAATGAAAGCCTCGGAAAAAGGTCGCTGCCTGGGGAGCGCCAGGGCATGCCTGGAGCTGGTGCTGGGCATGACAGTATGCGGGATACCAGCGGCAGGAGGCTGAGGAGGCGGGCCCCTGTCAACCAACACGGTACAGCTCAAAATGACAACCGTGGAGTGGAACCAACTGAAGGTGTCGAAGAACCGAAAACCACTTTGCTTGCTGGCTCGCCCCCAGTTAGGAGGGCTGCTTGCAGGAGAGAACGCAATAAACGAATAGGATGGACATGTGAATTAAACATAAAAGTACTTCGCACGTTATACTACGCCAATCAGTGCAACGAAGACCCACTCCCTGGATGGAGACACTCTCTCCACACTAAATTCACGAAAAGACCCCCGAGTTAAACTTAATAGAGCAGAATATAGTTGACAGAAAAAATTTGATTATGAGGAAAGGATACCTGACCACGACTGAACGTGAGGAAATCAAACGAGAAGTAGCCAACTTACTTCAGCAGCGGGATCTCTTTGGACAGCCTGAAGACGGAGCTGAAACTGAGCAAGTTCGTACCGACACGACCAACCTCGCAGTCAAGAGCCCACCAGTACCCCACAACATCGATGAAGTTAAGGAGAAACTACTCAGTTCAATAGCGTACTTTGGGGGAGTTGATCCACTTGATAGGCCAGTGATACCGGTGTTACGAAATATAACTAGAGCCCAGACAATTATCTCAAGAGTCAATGATGCCCTTGCCGAGTACCTGAACCCACACCACAACCTGCGCAAAGTGCAACTGGCTTTATATTGCTCAGCAGTTACGGTTGTTGAGCTGGACGGCCAAAACACCTTTTATCCAAAGTCACATCACAAGTTCCAAGACAACAGGAAGCCTTAATGGCAGAAACGCTTAGAAAAAGACATCAACGAGCTCAGAGGCAAAATCGCCATCATATCAGAGTTTTTGGATGGCAGCCAATCAAAGAAAGTGTATCGAAAGATTAGGATCATCGCAAGAAAAGCCAAGATAGATACTTCCCACACTGAACAACTCTTGAATCTAAGAGATCAACTTAGACAAAAAGCGAAAGCCAAAGGAGCTAGTCTTAAAAGATACAATGAGATTACAAAAAGGAAGAAGCAGAATGCTGAATTTAGAAACAATTAGAAGTAGTTCCTGAGAAAGATTGAGGCGGATGGTAACCTACAAGCCCCATCTAGCGTCGATTGCTCCAACTTCAACACATACATGGGCGAAAGCAGGCGGTTTTAATCGGTCTGCATCATGGACCAAGGACGTGGAGGACGTGCATGTGAACTTGCCCCAGATGTCGGTGAGAGAGTTTACACCAGCTGAGGTGACTGCCGTTGCCAGGAAAACTCGGAACTGGAGACCCCCGGGGCCTGACAGGCTGCATAGCTTCTGGCTTAAGTATTTGACTGGCGCGCATGAGAGTCTTTCACGTTGCTTTACCCGAGCACTGAGAAACCCAGATGAAGTTCTCGAATTTCTCACTGGAGGAAAAACTTTTATGCTCTTCAAAAAAGGAGATGCAAACGAAGCCAAAAACTACAGACCAATAACCTGCCTGTCAGTCCTTTACAAGCTTTTCACTTCCCTGATTAATGAAAAGATATATCAACACTGTCTGGCAAACAACATCTTCGAAGAGGAACAGAAAGGATGTCTTAGAGAATCTTTGGGCTGCAAACACCAGCCGACAATAGACGCTGTAGTACTAAAACAAGCCGAGAGGAAAAAACGAAATCTACATGTTTGCTACATCGACTACAGCAAAAAAATCTACAAGATCTGCCCAAAGATCAGAAACGTAGTTCAACATCTCATGAGTACTTAGAGAACAAATATATGGATGACCAATAAAAATTGTGGAAAAGTGCAGATCAGAAGGGGCATTTTTCAGGGGGACACCCTGTCGCCGGTGTGGTTATGCTTGGCACTGTCCTAAACAAAACCGGAGCCGGGTATAGACTCAATATGAAAAACCGAAGAAGAATATCCCACTTACTATACATGGATGATCTTAAATTATACTTTGAGACACAAGATAAGCTCTACTCACTGATTAATACTGTTAAAATCTTTAGCAATGATATAAAAATGTCGTTTGGACTCGACAAATGTGCTATAATTAACGTCAAGAGAGGGGCAGTCGAAGGTCACCAACATCCCTTTTGCGATATATAGCAACTACCGCCTGAGGAGACATACCGCTACCTAGGGTGTCCTCAAAACCAGCGTGTGGACCATAGCCGGCTAAAGCGAGAGTTCCAGGAGAAATATTGGAAGCGAGTCACGAAGCTCATAAATGCTAAGCTTTCCGGAGGTAACCTTTGTGCTGCTATCAACTCATGGGCGGTACCAGTATTGACATACTCTTTTGGAGTTGTCAAATGTTCTAACACCGACTTGAATAAACTGGACAGACTCACGAGAAGGCTTCTTACGAAATGTCGGTGCATTCACACCAACTCATATGTTAGAAGACTGTATACACCTCGGAAAGAAGGCGGCAGAGGGTTAATCCATATAAAGAACCTCTGTTTTAAGCAAGAAAGAAACGTGCGACAACGCTTTCTTGCATCGCAGGATGAACTGATGAGGTTGGTGGTGTGCGAGGGTAAGGATTATAATCCACTTAGGCTGGGTCAGCTCAACTATGAGTTGGACGCACCGGCTGACCAGGACGGTGTAGTCCAGTGGGGCTACCAGGCTATGCATGGAAGGTACCCCAAACACCTGCAGGCAGATAGTGTTGATAAAACCTCTTCGCTTATGTGGTTGGTCGAGGGGCAACTCTACCGGGAGACAGAGGGTTTTGTGATGGCCATTCAGGATAGGGTTATAAAAACTAAAAACTACGAGAAGCATATTGAAAACCCGATTTGATTAAGTTGACTCAAACGAAAACACTCTCGCGATTAATAAGGAAAAATACTGCGTTTATAATTTGGCAGATATTTTACATTTCTAAATATGATTTTAAGTTTCCTTCTGTAAAGCTTTTGTAACTTTAATGAAATTTGTAACAAAAGTTTCCTTTAAAGAGACTTACACTATCTATAGATATAGAAAAACTAAATTTTCTAGCTTCATAGAAAACTGAAAAATAACATCTGCTGAAAGCGTGGCCTATGCCATGGAATTGCTACAGTATAAACTTTTAAAAGTCTGGATGCAGTAAGTGCGTTATGGTAGCAAATTTTTATAATACTATATCAAATCCCGGAAAATAACAAAATAATTAATTTCGGATATACAAACTTCTTTGATAAAAAGGCTTTTTTTGAAAAACTGGTTTGACTGGGTTGGTTAACCAACTTATTCAAGAAATAAATGAAGGCAAAAGTCATAAATTAGCCAGGTACCTTCCTTTTTGTAAATATCTTAGATAAGTTTGTAGCTTGTCTGCGAAAATTTAACATTTTTTTGGAAAGCTCTTGTGTCTTTGAAAACAACAAAAATATTTTAGTAACACTCTGAACACAAGTTGCCTTTATAGAGACTAGTTCATACAAGTTTCTAGCTTTCTAAAAGATTGCGTCACACACATTTTTTTCTTTAAGGAGGCCAAGAGAAAACTAGATGAAAAGTTTTTGTGTGATAGAAAGAATTTATACGACAAACAAAAAAAATTTCCCACAAAAATTCGCCAAAATAGCTTTTACCTAGAAAATTCACAAAAACGAAAAAAAAAAATGCTTACTATGCTAAAACAATTTACCTCAAAATTTTATTAAAATTCGCTAAATAAAAATGTTGCCTCGAAAAATAGCTGACATTTTCTTTATAAAAAGTCATTAAAATATTTGTTAATGAAAAATCACAAATTTTTTTAGGAAAATTCTCCGAAATCTATTTCATTTACGAAAAATCACTAAAAAGCTCAAAAACTGAAAAATTTCTCCACAAAAATAAACATATAAAAATTCAAACTGACCTTGGTTTCTGGTTCTAGAGACCCAAATTCGCGCTCATTTGAAAAAAAATTTTCACAAAGTCACACCATCGATACCTTTCTATTAGCGAATTTTTTAAAATAAAAATTCACCAATAAACACTATAAAAATAATCGTCGTGTGTATAATTTAGTAGCACCGGCATGATTATTAGTAATAAGTGTTTGTCAATTGACAAAAAATTGTCATTAGATGCTTCAAATTTGTATATCTCAATTTTTTTCAAACCTAGAAAATTGAGTTTTGGTATGTAGTAAGGTATTTACGAGTGCGACATACCAGCAAAATTTCATCAAAATAGCTTTGTTATTTTTTGAGATACAATTTTTTTTCTGAAAAATTTAATTTAAAAAAAACTTGTACGGCTTGCTAACGAACTCATCCAAGCCATTAATAAAAGAAAGAGTCTTGCCCAGTTTAATCAAAATCGGTTAATAACTTTTGAGTTATCGTGCGTATCCACATATATATATATATATATATATATATATATATATATATATATATATATATATATATATATATATATATATATATATATATATATGTATATATATATATATATATATATATATATATATATATATATATATATATATATATATATATATATATACCAAATTTGTCGAATACAAAGACAATATAATGTGTTATGGCGAGCCTCGATAAAATTCTAGTGAAGCTCAGTGAATCTACTGAGAAAAATATCACAGACAAGTTCCTAAGGTGAGAAAATTTATCGACGTTCATCGGCGATTGGGAGAAGACAGGTGTTTGGCAGTGGGGTTCGACGAAGTCGTCGTACTGTTAACAAGGATGAATCTATTTTGCAAATGGTGGAAAATAATCCTGGGATAAGCGTAAGAAAAATAAGGTCTACTCTACACAATGTAAACCGCGAGTCAACCAGACAAGCCCTTAGGGAACAGATTCTTCACCCCTTCCATTTTCAAAACGTTCACCACTTATTACAAGAAGATCATTTACCTCATGTACAATATTGCGAATGGCTGCAAGATCAAGAGAAAGATTTCTTGTCATTAATTATGTTGACCGATGCGGCGCGACGGTATTCTGAACATGCATAACATGCATAACATGCACTACTGGAGTAGTGTAGATGTACCGTTAAACATAATTAGGAGAATGTACTACAAGCATGACGGAGCACCAGCTCATTTTACCCGAATAGCAAGGGAGTTTTTAAATAGAAAATTTGGAAATAGGTGGATTGGTCATGGTGAGGCTATTGCATATCCAGTACCAAGTCCCGACCTCAATCCACTCGATTTTTCATTTTGGGGTTTTTTGAAAAATGTAAGGGGATATTTATAACAATTTTCAATTTTGATTATATTATCTCTACTTAATTGCAAGGAAATTAAAAATAAATCAAAACAGTAAAAAATTACACTGTATATTATTATCATTATTATTATTATTATTATTATTATTATTATTATTATTATTATTATTATTATTATTATTATTATTATTATTATTATTATTATTATTATTATTATTATTATTATTTATTCATTGATAATTCATTGATAAAATTTATACACTATGCATATACACTAAGCCTGAGACTTGTGCTGTACATTTGCATAATTTTAAAAGTTATATCTAAAGCAATGTGACAATGATATATCAAATTCATCAAACTTCAAATTTTGACAAACCAGGTAAAAAATTTTCTTCACTTTTATTTCTTCAATCTAATGCTTCACCCATTGCCTTCATTTATGATAGATCTAAACCACTTCAATACATCAGCTTAACTATCACTCTGTCTCCACATACCATATTTTTGCCAAAATTATTAATTTTATATAAGATCAAAACTGACATTAAACGCCAATCACGGTTACATTACATCCATATCGAAAACAAAAGAGTTTTGGACGTAAATACGACAACAAATCAAAAGGAACTTTTTGTAGTAAATTAAATTATCTATCGGAAACAGTTGAAGAATTAATAAAGAAATTTGCACCTGCATATGTAGGTCACCTGGGCAATTCTATCGTTAGTGGGTCAATTACCAAGATACAGTTTGTCTTGGGCCATAATTTCACAGCCACTATGTATAAAGAAGAAACATTTGGTGTGTATACTTTGCTGAATCAGCTATATCGTATTCTCAATTTAGCAAAATCGAAATACAGGTCAGGTCAGAAAAATGTGGCCGAATTGTTAAATCTCAAAAAGAACACCCTATATCGAAAATTTTAAAAACATGTTTTAAGATTTGGAAAGTGCATTAAAAAAAGAGACAAACAAAGTACATTTTCAAATTGCGCGTCTCATTTTTAAATAATTTGTTTTGATACAAGGAAACTTTGCAACAAATTAAGATAGATGGGTACTAAAAAACGAATCTTACAAACTAAGACAAATTATTTGTAGAAAATCAAGAAAAGTATCTACGGGTAATTACATTTAAATTTACAAATATTGTTCAAAATGACCACCGTTTTCGTTAATACACATTCCAGCCCTTTTAGGCAAACTATCTCATCTTCTAATTTTACCAAGACCATTTCTTATTTCATCACACGCATTGTTTATTCTTTCGAGCAACCGCTCCTCGGTATTGATGTCTTCAACATAAACCATTGATTTTAAATCTCATCACAAGTAATAATCTACCACATTCAAATCCGGACTTCTCCGTGGCCATGGAATAGGTCCAAAGCGGTCTATCCACCTATTTGGGAAATTTTGATTGGAAAATTTGTCACAATTAATCTGATATGTGGAGAGACTCCATCGTGTTGGAAAAACATTCCCTCAATATTTTCGTTTTCTAACAAGACTAGAAACACGTTTGCGATAAAATCTAGGCAAATCGCAGATGTTAGTCTATTGGGATGAGTGTATGGTCCAATTGAATTGCCATTAAAAACGCCACACCAAACATTTGTAGAAAAGTTATGCTGCGACCTTGACTGCCTTACAGAATTGGGGCTATTTTCGGACCAAATGTGTGAGTTTCTGTAGTTAAGCACACCATCCCTTGTAAATTGCGCCTAATGAGTAAACAATATCTTACTTACATTTCTTCGGTTTCTAATCATCTACTGACTAAACTTTAAGCGATGGGCATAATCCTCTGGCTGCAGCCGTTGGGCTACTTGCATATAAAAAGAGTGAAGTCGATGTGTGGAGAGATACCGACTTTTTTTGAATCTTCGCCAAACAGTAGATTGTGGAATATGTAATGCACTTGCAATTCTTAAGGTGCTTATTTTCAGGATTATTTTCAATCCTACTTAATAAAATTTGTTTACGTTCTAAATACCGTATTTCTTGACGTTCGTTCAGTTTGTGAAAATGGACTTCATTTGCCTTATTTTTTATGCTCTTTACAAATCTTAAAACATATTTTTAAAAATTTCGATACGGGTCAACGACTATTGACCCACTAACGATATGTGCCATGGAATCGCCTAAGTGAGCTACATATGCAGGTAAAGTATGTACACTTACCAATGAATCATCCTGTATATGGGAAGCTACAATGAAATGAAGATAAGTGCTAGAAACAGACAACCATGATTGCGCCGACAAGATGACATAGTTTTTAGTGAATTTTCTCTAAAAAAATCACTAATGAGAAGATACCGATTTTAGAATTTTGAAAAAATTGCTTCAAATGAGCAATAATTAGGCTTCCTAGAATATATATATAAATTAAAACTGACCCCGGATATGTGTTCTAGGGAGCCTAATTATCGCTTATTTGAAGCAATTTTTTCAAAATTCTAAAATCGGTATCTTCTCATTAGTGAATTTGTTTAGAGAAATATATATATATATATATATATATATATATATATATATATATATATATATATATATATTTCTCTAAACAAATTCACTAATGAGGAGATCCCGATTTTAGAATTGGAATATATATATATATATATATATATATATATATATATATATATATATATATATATATATATATATATATCACACCGATAACTCAAAAAATAATGGGCCGATTTGGATTATATTTGGTGAATATCTTCCTTTTATAAGTGGCTTGGATAAGTTTGTTAGCCAGCAAAATCGGAACAGGTTTTTCCCGGAAAATGTTGTGTTTTCTTTCGAAAAAATTTCATATCTCTGGAAATAACAAAATAAGGGCAACGAAATTTTGTGCGCGGGCTTATATCATTATAGGTAAATTACTTACCAAAATTTAGGCTCCGTAGGTTGAAACATAAAAAAGTTATAGACATTTAAAGAAAAATAAATTGGGGTTTTCCTCAAAACGTGAAAAGTCGCGATTTAAAACGTCTAAATTGGCAACATTTAGGCAAAGAAGCTGAAACTAATACGAGCCATGGAAAGAAAATGTCCATAGAAGAATGTTTTGTAAAGCCTGAAGTCTTAGTTTTAACCTTTATTGTCCTTCGTTTTACTAAAATATTTGTAGAAAATTCATTGCAAATATCCAAGCCACTTATAAAAGGAAATTTATTCCAAACCGGCCCATTATTTTTTGAGTTATCGGTGTGATACACACACACACACACACATACATATATATATATATATATATATATATATATATATATATATATATATATATATATATATATATATATATATATATATATATATATATATATATATATATAACATATAAAAATTGATACTGACCCCGGATATGTGTTCCAGGGGGCCTAATTAGGGCTCATTTGAAGACATTTTTTCAAAACTCAAAAGTCGGGATCTCCTCCTTAGTGAATTTTTTTAAAGAAAGTTCACTAAAAAGTCTGGACGCAGCAAGTGCGTTATGGTAGTGAATTTTCATTGAAATGTTTTTAATATCAAATAAGTATTTTTTTTACAGAAAGCAGGCATCATATTTGGTTACCAGTATAGCCTATTTAGCAGAAACGATGTACCATATTTCATCAAAATAACTTTATTGTTTGAAAATGTACAAAAATTTTCCGAAAATAAACTTTAAATGTTCACGAAAAACTGGACAACGCACCTAGGTTAAATAGCAAATTAAGCTATTGAAAGTTAAAATATTTATTAAAAATTCGTTACCATAACGCACTCGCAGCGTCTCGATTTTATTTTCTTACAAAATGCATTGCAATTCGATGCAATATGCAATAATATAAGGCGTGTTCGATTAACAAAGAAGAAAATTTGTTTCACCAACGACTTGTGGGCCAGCCTGTGGTTGTAAAAATAATTTTATAAGAGGCAGCTCAAGCCAACCAACAACTATCGTATACAACTTTTTCTCGTATCTTGTATAATAACGAATATATTGAGCTTTACCGTACGAAAATTCGTTAAAAATTGTAGACCATTAAACGATAAACTCTGTAACTAAAACTACTGCCAAAGCATCAGAGAAAGAGTCTATTTGAAATGAATTTTCTGGAAATATTTTAATAAAATGAAGGACAATGGCGGTTGAAGCTCAAAGTTAAGGGTTTGTAGAACACTCTTCTTGCTATATTTGCTCTGCATAACCCGTATTCGTTTAAGGTTGTTTGCCTAAATCTTAACAATTTTCACGTTTCAAATAGCGACTTTGACGTTTTAAGAGGAAAATCCTAAATTTGTTTACTAAAATGCTTATAATTTGTTTGCCTTTTAACTTCCAGATCTAAATTTTGGCAGATAGTTTACTTATTATGATATAATTCCGTGTACCAAATTTGGTTGCCATAACTTTGTTAGTTCTGGAGATATAAAAATTTTCTGAAAGGAATCGCAAAATTTTCCGGGAAAAACTGGGCCGATTCTCCTGGCTAACAAACTTATATCCAAGCCACTTGCAAAAGGAAGGTACTCACTAAATTTGAACTAACGGTCCATTATTTTTTGGGGTATCGGTGTGATACATATCTCTTAATTTTCAGATGAACTCTTACTGGACTTCTTTTGGTGCAAATAAATTAATAATGACCTTATGCTAGTAATTTAATTATTGACTATGTCCCTTAACTACCGTTGAAGTTTGGCAACGCAGCACAGAGAAATGCCATTCTATCTTACGTCGCGTTTGTTTGGGCTATTCGCGTTTAGGAAATTTTAGTACATCGCAGTACGCTGCGTAGTGTTGAAGTTACGTGTTTGTTGTAGTAGCGTCTACTCATTCTGAAACCAAAACAAACATTTGTGGTCAGTTTAAAAGTCGAATTGAGTGGGTGTCTTTGTATATTTACAATTCTTGTGAATTAAATAAGTCTTGTGCATAGATAAGCTAGAGTTTGATGCAGTTTTGAGACATAAAAGTGTATTTATTTTGATTAGTGTTACAAACAAAAACAAAGTTGTTGTGACTGGTGTCCCTATCTTGAATTTTTTCACTGGAAGGAGATATAATTGGTATGTGATAAGGTTTATAAGATAGTTTTAGGTGTTTTAACGATGATTTTCAGGTTTTGAACGGATTGAGGGGTTTTTAGGTCACACACCCATATTTGAAGCCAGGTTTAGAAATCTGATTACCAAATTGTTGTAGTGTAAACATCACGTTGTCGTCTTGCTCTAAGTTATTAACAATTCAATTGTTTGATTGTAAATTTGAGATTTAATTCTGTTTTTTTGTGCCACTTTCTTTTATATAATCAAATGCTCAGTGACTTCGCTTGAATAAAAAATGATAGTGGCACACTGGGTACAAGAAATAAATACATAATAGATAAATAGCACCTTAATTTAGATGAGTTGAAATGTTTTTGTCTGCAAAAAATCGCGATCCAATAATTAGGTCGTTGATTGCACCACGCTTGCATATGGAAGTAGTAGTAGTAAGGCAACAGCATTGCGCGCAATCGCATTCACCATTTATTTCCGTCACAATGTTTTATTAAGGTAAACTAATTTAGAATATAAGGCTTTACCCTAAAAACTAATTAGGATTTAACAAAAGGTACTCCTCGTCATTAGCTAATATGCGATATACATGGCTTTTAGCCAAACATCTTAATCAAAAGTCCCATATACCTACCTACTACCATGAACAATTACAACGCAGTTTATAATTTTTGGATCTATTTTGCCTTTTTTTTTAAATACCTAATAATATCAAAATATCAATAGTTAATAAATACTGTCGCACGCGCAGTTCATAAGTTATTTAATATTGAATCAAAATAATTATCAAGTGATGTTCTTCAGAATGATTGTTGATAAGATAAAATGGATTGGTGATGTCATATTATGCGCCACACAAACTTGTTTACATTTTATTTGTAGATAGTACGTACGTTGTTTATAAGTGTCTTTTCTGGTATTTATTGTTTTCATTTTTCCATATTATATCTCTGTTGGCACCGATCTTTTAGTACACATTTAGGTAAATATCTGATAACGCAAAAATATAAGTTGCAGACAGATTATCTATGTAGCTATGAAAATAATTGGAATAACTTATTTATTGTTTCTGAAATTTTGCATGTATCTTCTTCCTGGATAAAATTATTTATGCAAATCTGCAGATCAGCAAGATTTATTTATTAGCACTAAAAGTATACAGTGTATCATACAAGAAATTGTACTATTTAGAATATATAAAGTTCAAAGAACTGGACGTAGCAAGTGCGTTATGGTAGTGAATTTTCATAGAAATGATCTGGCACCAAATATTTCATTATAACTTTTTTTTGTTGTAACATAGAAATCTAAATTTTGGTGTATAGTTTACTTTTATGCCGTAAACCTACCTATCAAATTTGGTTATTATAGCTTTTTTACTTTTTGAGATAAAATTTTTTTTCGAAAGGAAACTCAAAATTTTCCCGGAAAACCTCGTCCGATTTTCCTGTATAACGAACTTATCCAATCCACTTACAAAAGGAAGTTACGTGCCAAATTTAAGCAAAATAGGCCTATTATTTTTTGAATTATCGGTGTGATACATATACATATACGGCATTCTTTAACAATGCGTCGTCGTAATTCTTCCAGAGACTCCGGTTCTGTTGCGTAAATTCTACTCTTTAAATGGCCCCATAGAAAGAAGTCTAAACGAGTTAGATTCGGTGATCTAGAGGGCCACTTAATAGCACCTCTACGCCAAATCCATTGTCCTGGAAACTCTCTGTTCAAAAACTCCCTAACACGTTGTGAAAAATGCGGAGGAGCTCCATCTTGTTGAAAGACTAATTGATTTTCTTGATAGCGATAATCATTTTCAACAATGTCAATTAGTAGAGGGTAAACGATATATTCTAGTAACTCCAAATACGTTTCGCCACTCAAATTGACATCAAGAAAAATTGGTCCGATTAAACGGTCTCCAAAAATGCCAGTCCAGACATTCAATTTCTCTGGAGTTTGAGTGTGGACTTTGTGAAAATTGTTGGATTATTATCTGCCCAATAACGACAATTATGACGATTGACTGTAGAGTTTAATAAAAACGTACACTCGTCTGAAAAACAGATATTGAACAGAAAGTTCCAGTTATCGTGCAGTCACAACTTCACAAAACTCCAGCCGCCGATCAAAATCATCTTCATTCAGTTGTTGTACAAGATGAATTTTATACGGGTGAATTTTATGATGCTTCAATATTCGCTGAATAGTTCTTCTTTTGATGTTTGAAACAGTGGCCAATTTTCTCGTGCTCAAACTCGGGCTGCAGCAATTTGTCCTAAAACTTTAATCTCCGTAGTCTCATTTCTAACCGGAAATTCACGTTCAGGATCCTGTTTTTTGTTGGCTACTGAACCGCTTCGAAACTTTGCAACTAACTCCAAAATATATTTTCTGTTAACATGTCTGTTCGGATGTCGTTCATTAAACAAATTTGCGGTACGGTTGGCACAGTCATCGTTTTTTAAAAAAGAGTAATTATTTGAACTCTATCTTCTACAGAATACACTATTGTGAAATTAATTTTCGGTAGTACTATCAAGTATCAAACCGAAATAATAAACCGCATTGCTCTCATTCCGATAAGAAATGTTCTGATAGTTAATTTTTTGTTTACAAACAAACAAAACATTGACTATCAGCACATTTTTGATCGGAATGAGTGAAATGCGTTTTTGCTTCTTCAACTGTGAATAATTTTCAAACGAGTTGATATAACTTCCAAAAAATTTGTGTGCTGAATTCAGAAAAGAAAGAGCTTTCAAATGATGTAACACTCAATCCATATTCCCTATTTAAAATATAAGGGTTGTTATCACCACCCTTAAGGGGTAGATGTGACAAAGTTGAGTTTTATGTCAAAACATGTCCCCCTTAATATTAAAATTGACGTGTTTCAGCGTTTCTTAAAAAAAATTCTCTGGACGCAAATCGGTCTGTTTCGTTTTCAATGCGCTACCCTATATATATATATATATATATATATATATATATATATATATATATATATATATATATATATATATATATATATATATATATATATATATATATATATATATATATATATATATATATATATATATATATATATATATATATATATATATATATATATATATATATATATATATATATATATATATATATATATATATATATATATATATATATATATATATATATATATATATATATATATATATATATATATATATATATATATATATATATATATATATACAGGATGACACACTTAAGATGAAGACACGCCTGTATTTTCTTTATTTTTAGAGATAGCGATGATTTCAGTTTTTGTACAGATGTAAAACTTTATTAGGCTGTTTGAATAGCCTACCGAGTTCAAATGTCAGATGTCAACCCAGCCTACTATGATTTCAGGAATAGGGCCGCTTCTCTATATTTCACGATGCGTAAGAGATATCAAAAAAAAAGTTACCTCAAAAGGTTATTAAAAATTCAATTTTAACTGCAGATACCGAGTTTCAAGTCAAAATTCGAATTTTTACTTTCTTGTAAATTTTTAGACAGAGTCCAAATTTTTCATCAGATTTTAACAGGTAGATTGCCATGGAAACAACAAACATCGTCAATATCAAAAGAAAACAATGGTACGTGATTTATTCGACTCAACTTAAACATAAACTCTAACAAAAGGACAATTAAATTGAATAAAAAGTTATCAAATCTAGTCTGTTTCAACTATCCCACCTTCAAGCCTGATGCATTTTTCGATCCGTTTACGATTATTCCTGGAAACTTTTTTTAGCTCTGCTATATTTATTTCACGACAAGCCTGCCTTCTTTTGCCGCAAAGTTCCTCGCGACTTTGGGGCCTTTGTACACCTTATTCTTAACAGAACCCCAGAAATAGAAATATAGTGGCGTAATGTCAGGAGACCGAGCAGGCCACTGTTCAAAAGGACTTTTCCTGCCAATCCATCTTGATGGAAAATGTAGATTTAGCCAATTTTTGACTTAGAGTTGTGAATGGATGCACCGTCTAATTCAAAATACATATCTTGTCTCACGTTGATAGGCATACCTTAGATACAGTCCCATAATTCATTTAAAAAGAAATGAAGCAATCGATCTGCGTTCAAGGTGTTTTCAAAAGAAAAAGGACCAATTATTCTATCCCCTAAAATTCCACATCACGTATTAATTTTTGTGAATACTGGGCTTTACAATTGATAACCCAGTGAGGGTTTTCAGCAGACCAGTATCTGGAATTTTGGGCAGATACCATTCCTTTGGTGGTGAATGTTGCCTCATCGGTAAATAAAATTTTACTTAAAAATTTTCTATCTTTCAGAAGGTTATCTTGGGTCCAAAGGCAACAATCTAGTCGTTTCAGCTAATCACCTTCTCTCAACGAGTGCAGGAACTTTGGCTTGAAAGGCTTTATTTTATGATTCTGATTTTTTCTCTACTTAGATCCAGTGCAACAGCCCTTTGACGTAAACTTATCTGGGGCTTGGCTTGAGTTGAAGCCAAGATTATGCTATCATCACTACTTTCTAACTATTTTTAAAAGCCGAGATATTGTTCACCACACTTACCGTTTGAGAGAATCGCGCATTCAGGGCTGCTGCAGTTACGCGCCTAATTGGATTTATCTGTGGATGTCTCCGATTGAATTCATCAGCAACTACTCTGCTATTTCGAACACCATCGCCAAACAACCTTATTAATTCAATTTTTTCTCTTACACTGAGGCGTTCAACAGGCATTTTTCTGTCAGACTCACAGTTAATGTCAATTTGACATTTATCGCAATATTTTACAAGGTGCTAATTTGTTTCCATAGCAATCTACCTGTTAAAATCTGTGGAAAATTTGGACCTAAAAAATTACAAAAAAGTAAAAAGTCAAATTTTGACTTAAAACGGGGTATCTGCAGTTAGGATTGAATTATGAATAACTTTTTGAAGTAACTTTTTTTGACATATTTTAACGCATCGCAAAATATAGAGAAGCGGCCCTATTCCTGAAATCATAGTAGGCTGGGTTGACATCTGACATTTGAACTGGGTAGGCTATTTAAACAGCCTAATGACGTTTTACATCTGTACAAAAAAATGAATTCGCTATCTCTAAAAATAAAGAAAATACAGGCGTGTCTTCATCTTAAGTGTGTCACCCTGTATGTATATATATATATATATATATATATATATATATATATATATATATATATATATATATATATATATATATATATATATATATATCCTGAAGCTGACCCCGGATATGGGTTCTAGTCCTATTTTTTCTACGAAAATTCACTAAAAAAACTGATGCTAAAATTTCTTTTTAAATGTCACTATTAATTATAATTTATTTGGCACTTTTATAAAAACACGTCCAAACTCTCCACCAACATTTTTTTCTTTCTTAAAAAAATGTGGGATAGTAGTCAGTTGCAAGTCTGTAGATATTATACTGCCGAGGGTTCGGAATTGTTAGCGAATTTTTATTAAAATTCGCTAATGTCGCTAAATCTGTCTCATGATACTGATATGATACTTATGATCAATAGAGTGCAACAAGAATTTGTTGATCGTTTGGGATATTGTCAGGCACAAGAAGGCGGGCATTTCGAACATTTGATAAGATAAGACTGAACTATGTAATTGTTTTTAGGCTTCACTTGTGTTAGTTGTTACTGATAATAAAGTTACTACTCGCTTTATTGTATTTTTACAAAAAAAAATGGTGTTGCTGAATAGAGGATTGGATTAGCTTTAAAAAGATGTATCACACTATCCACCATCCAATTTCAAAATTTCGAAAGGGTATGCTCCTTGAAGAGGTATAACGATAGGGTGAGATTTTTATAGCAAAAAGTTAGTTTTTGAAAATAAAAATCGACCTGTGTTTGAATTTTCCTTAATAATGGTCACTTTGAACTTTATTTAATTTATGCGTTATTTTATAGACACGGTATATATATATATATATATATATATATATATATATATATATATATATATATATATATATCTCCGAGCGATAACTCAAAAAATACTGAACCGCTTTGAACGAAACTTGAGACATTGACCAGCTTTTCTAGGAAAAAAAAAGTGATTCTTCTGGAAAAACAAAACTGTAATTTTAAAAATAACAGTAATTTTGATGAAATTTGGTAGGTATGTTGTCTGGGTAAAAGACCTTACTATATAATAAATGCAGCAAGTGCGTTATGATAGTGAATTCTCATAAAAATGTTTTAAATAGGAAATATGTGTTTTTTTAAAGAAAACAGACATCAAATTTGGTTACCAGTATAACATATATATAGTAGAAATAATGTATCATATTTCATCAAAATAACTCTATTTTCTGAAAATGTACATTTTTCGAAAATGAACTTAAAATGTTCCTGAAAAAAACTAGTTTCCTGGCCAACGAACCTTATAGGTTAATAGCAAATTGAGCTATTCAAATTTAAGACATTCAATAAAAAGTCGCTACCATAACGCACTTGCTGAGTCCCGAATTTATTTTCTTACAAACATGCATTATAATTTCGTGGTCGAAATTCCATACATTTAAGGTCAGCTTAGAACTGACACTTATCGAGGGAATCCGTCTGTCAAATTAAAATAATCATTGTTTAATCTATTTCAACTGAGCAGATTTTCCTGGTTAACGAACTTATCCAAGCCACTTGCAAAAGGATGGTACTCACCAAATTTGATCGAAATCGGCCCATTATTTTTTGAGTTATTAGTGTGATATATATATATATATATATATATATATATATATATATATATATATATATATATATATATATATATATATATATAAATGAAACCGACCCCGGATATGTGTTGTCAGGGGCCTAATTAGTGCTAATTTGAAGAATTTTTTTCAAAATTCAAAAGTCGAGATCTCCTCATTAGTGAATTTTCTTTAAGAAAATTCACTAAAATTCACCTTTCTAGGTTTATAGCAAATGAGGTATTCAAATTTGAAGCATTTAATAAAAATTCGCTAGCATAACACACTTGCTGCGCCCCGAATTATTTTTTTATTCCTTGACCAATACAACAACAGGGAAAGAGAAAATTACAATTGACATATGAAAAATTAAACTGTTTTATATACTTACACAGGTACCTATAAAGTGAGTTTTAAAATTGAAGTAGAAACAAATAAGTCTGCACGCAGCAATTGCGAATTTTCGTAAAAATGTTTTTAAGTGCAAACATGTCTTATTTTAAAAAGAAGGACATTTGGTTAGCAGTATAGCCTATATAGTAGTAAAAATGTACCATATTTAACTAAAATAGCTTTGTTGTTTCAAAATTGCAAACATTTTCCGAAAATAAACTTTTGAATTTTCTTTAAAAAAAACCGATAACTCAAAAAATAATGGGCCGATTTTGATTACATTTGGTGAATACCTTCTTGACAAGTGGCTTCGATAAGTTCGTTAGCCAGGAAAATCGGCCGAGGTTTTTCCGGAAAAATTGGTGTTTTCTTTCGAAAAAAATTTATATCTCAGGAAATAGCAAAGCAAGGGCAACCACATTTGGTATGCGGGTTTATCTCGTTATAGGTAAATCACATACCAAAATTTAGCTCTGCAGGTTGAAAGACAGAATAGTTATAGACATTTAAAGAAAAATAAATTGGGGTTTTCCTCAAAACGCCAAAGTGGCGATTTAAAACGTCAAAATTGGCAACATTTAGGCAAAGAACCTGAAACTAATACACGCTATGGAAAGAAAATGCCCCAAGAAGATTGTTTTACCAAGCCTGAAGTCTAAGCTTCAACCGTCACTGTCCTTCATTTTACTAAAATAGTTCCAGAACATTGATTTCAAATAGACCCTTTCTCTAATGCTTTGGCAGTGGTCTTGGGTATAGAGTTTATCGTTTAATGGTATATAATTTTTGTGGAATTTTGTAAAAATCAATAAAGCTCAATATATCCGTTATTATACAAGATACGAAAAAAATGGTATACATTAATTATAGGGTGTCTTGAGCTACATCTTAAAAAATATTTGTACAACTACAGGTGGCCCATAAGTCGTTGGTTATACAAGTTTTCTTTTTTTTCTCAATCGAACACGCCTTATGTGATTGCATTTTCACATTTTCCATCGAAATATAATTCATGTTTGTAAGAAAAGAAATTCGGGACTCAGCAAGTGCGTTATGGTAGCGAATCTTCATTAAATGCTTCCAACTGGAATAGCTCAATTTGCTATTAACCTATAAGGTTGACCAAGAAACCATTTTTTTCGGGAACAGTTTACTTTCGGAATTTTTGTACATTTTCAAACAATAAAGTGATTTTAATGAAACATGGCACATTGTTTCTACTATATAGTACATACAGACTTAGAGACTATTTCTCTGGCTTCACTGTTGGGTTTCGTTTCTAAACAAGGTTATACTGGTAACTAAATGTGATGCCTGCTTTCTTAAAAAAACACACATATTTGCTATTAAAAACATTTTTATAAAAATTCACTACCATAACGCAGTTGCTGCGTCCAGACTTTATTTTACACTACTTCCACTGGTTAAAATTTCCGTGGAAATTTAAAAAATATATCTAGTCAGCTTTTCCCGAAAAAATTTTTCAGTGTTTTTGGCAATGAAATGCTATTAATTATGAATTTAAAAGTTATTGTAAAAAATGTGTTTACGAATTCACGTAAAAAAGAATTTGGTTAGAAAGTTTTTGCGTAAAGAAACTTTTTTAAATTTTCGTCAAAAATGTTTATAAAATTTTCGTGTAAGAGCACTTAGCCAATTTTTGTAAAAAAATGACGAATGTTTTAAATTTTTGTCAAAAACTTTCTGTAAATAATAATATCTTGGCAGGTGTAGTTTTTGTGTAAATTGCTTGGATGGGTTCGTTGGTCAGAAAAGTCAGGCCAGTTTTTCCGGGAAATTGTTGTACTTTCTCAGTTAAGTAATTTAGTTTGATGGAATATGGTACAAGGTTGCTACTACAAAGGTTATATTGTCTACTAAATTTGATGTCTTTCATTAAAAAAACATATGTAAAATTAAAAACATTTCTATGAAAATTCGCTACCATAACACACTTGCTACGTCACGACTTTTTTGTCTGACATTATAGTAACAACAACAACAATATAATACTTAAAAACGTTAAATTGTGATAACCATAAATTGTATAGTGATGTCAAATCACTCAAATACTCTATCAATGAATTGCTATTGAACACCCTTCCAACCCAGCCACGGAATACAATTGTATGTTCAGTAGCGCATTGTCCATCCTTATCTAACGCAGGCGGAAACTTTCAGAGGCAACATGGCAGGGGTTTTATCGGATCATCTGTTGACTTACTTATGTACTCATGGTCATTTATCATGAC
This sequence comes from Tillus elongatus, assembly GCA_964006375.1. Lineage (NCBI taxonomy): Eukaryota > Metazoa > Arthropoda > Insecta > Coleoptera > Cleridae > Tillus > Tillus elongatus. Next base: position 57,886,879 of record OZ023265.1, read on the forward strand.
ACAGAAAATTTCTGACTTTCAGATAGAACAAAATAAAATTTACGTTTACATTGAATCGATTGTCTATTATGATTATTATCAGTATACTTGGAGAACCCAACTCACCACAGCACATCTTTTTAAAGACCTGACGATCGTTTCACTAACAAGGTTAGCGTCATCAGAGGATAAAAAATTCTAAACTGCTTACTACTAAACATCACCTTATATAATGAGTTTTGGGTAGAGACCGATACCGGGATGAGACTAAATCGCAGGCAATTTTCTGTGTGTTTTATTTTTATTGGCGGGCGAGGTTTTTGAACTTTACCTGGCAAGTGTCGGATTATTCTACCTCAATCAAAGGACTATAAATCAGTGGCGGCGCTCGGTTTAAGGGACTTTTGTTTTTTATTGCTTTAGAAATATATAAATACTTTCGTACGCATCTAGATTCGCTGGCTGTCTAACATTGTTGACAAGTTTCAAATTTTCTTCATCAATGTGGTGGTTATTATCACAAATATATTGTGCCACACATGACTTGTCTACACTACCGTATCTCAGCTGTGCCATATGTTCACCAAATCTAGTCTCAATGGTTATCTTAGTCTTTTCAAAGTATTTACGATTACAATCTTTACATTTTATCTCACAGATACTCGACAGTTCAGTGGCTTTATCTTTATCTTTTGTATTACCTAACAAATTTCTTAAGTTATTTTATGTCGAAAAAGTTAGCTGAAAATCGGCTCTCTTAAAAATGCTCTCGAGACCCCTTGTGATCCGCGGTCCAAAAGGTAGGCAAACAAATTTTTGTTCTGGGTGTGTTAATTAATTTTTCCACTGAGCAATCCAATATCCGTTATATTTGGCCACGTTTGTAATGTACTCTAATTCTATACTATATCTACTTTTACTTAAGGAAAATTTTATTGATCTATTTACTAAGAAATTTGCACCAGCCGGTTTTTTGTGCAAACGTATGATGTGAGTCATTTGGAATGTAACTTATAGTGGTAGTTTCCTTCCTGTGGACATCGAATTCAAGAGAGTCATTATTTTTAATAACGGGTACAGCTAGAAAAGGAAGTTGTAATTCGTGGGTGAATTTTATTGAATCAAATTGACAGTCCAGTCTTTTAATAAAATCATCTACTTTGCATATATTTTTGTTAACTACCGCAAAAATATCGTCCACATAACGAAATCATGCTCTAGGAAAATACTCACTTTCATTTACCAAAGCTGTCTCAAATCTACCCGTGAAAAGGTCCGTAATGAATGGAGAGAGTGGATTGCCCACTGCCGTCCCTTCAGTTTGTTTAAAAAACCTCATTGTTAAATTGAAAAATATTTTGTTTTATACAAAGGTTTGTTAAGGTTAAATATTCTTTGCAAATCTCTTCACTTCTGTTCAATTTCAACAACAGGAAATAAAGACGCTACATCAAATGATATCAAAACCTCGGTTTCGATCAATTTAACATCTTTAACTTCATTATCGAATTCAAGTGAATTTGACACTGAATAACTTTTTTGTCTAACAGGCCAGCTTTTAAACTGATTTGACAGCTATTTTGCTAGATTATATGTCGAAGAATCGATAGCCGAAATAATAGGTCTCAATGATTTTCCCGGTTTATGAATTTTTAGGAGACAATATTTTTTGGGGACTTTGGGATTTGCAACCTGTAACCGCCTTCCTAAGTCCTTTGTTATAAGGTTGTGACATCTCTTTAAAGTATTTTTCACCTCGTTAATCATTTTTGGTAGCGGGTTTTTATTTAGCTTTCTATGCGGTCCTGTCTCGATTGCATCGCTCACCCTCTCTTTATAATATTTTTTATCCAAGATCACAACCTCATTGCCTTTATCTGTTTAAACATAAAAGCAATCCTTCTCTCGCAATCGTTTAACTATTTTGATTTGATTAGAATTTTTGTTTTTAGTTGACTTATTTTCTTTCAGATTTTTAAGAAAGCCTATTTGCAGCTAACTTTTCGACAAAAAATGATTTAACAAATTTGTTAGGCAATACGGAAGATAAAGATAAAGCCACTGTCAATGTCAGGTATCTGTGAGGTAGGTTGTAAGGATTGTAATCTTAAATGCGTTGGGCAGACTAAGAGAACCATCGAGACTAGATTTCATGAACATCTCGTACAGCTGAGATACGGTAGTGTAGACAAGTCATGCGTGGCACAACATATTTTTGATAATAACCACCACGCTAGTTGCGTACGAAAGTATTTATATTTCTAAGGCATTACGTTTTTTAAACCGAGCGCCGCCACTTATTTATAGTCTTCTGTTTACCATTTGTCGCTGATACAGATAAAATAGTCCGAGGCTTGCCAGGTAAAGTTATAAAGGAAGTTCAAAAACGTCATTCGGCAATAAAAATACGATACACAGAAAATTTTCCTGCGATTTAGTCTCCCTCTCGATATCAGTGTACCTAGAACTCATTATATAAGGTGATGTTTAGTAGTAATCAGTTTAGATTTTTCATTCTCTGATGACGTTAACTTTGTTAGTGAAACGATCGTCAGGCCCTTTAAAAGATGTGTTGTGGTGACTTGGGCTCTCCCAGTGTACTTATCAGTGCTCATCACAGTTTCCTATCTTCACTTAGTAATGATTATCAACAAAAGCATACTCTTTCTTGTTTTGCTGCTACAAATTTTAGTATATTGCATATCTTATAACTGGATAAGGCATTTTGAGCAGAACTTTTTATGAAGAATACATTTTTCTCTGAAATGAAAGATAAAAACTTTTTCTAGAGCACTTTTCATCCGGGGATATAGTCTATACATTTCTCTTACTGTCAGAGTGTAATACTTTAGGGGCCAGAATGGAAAGCTTGCATGAAAATTAACATTATAGCATACTCTAACATTCAACGGGTGACCTATTAAAATGCTTTAAAATTTTACGACAAAATAAGGTTTGCCAGAGGAAATGCCTGAGGAAACACAATTAGTTTATCTTGTTCTCACTTCTATCAAGGACTTTGAAGTAATATTTGTTTTTATGAGTCGCAAGGTTGTTAGAGAATTGGGGTAAGAAGTTCATTCGGATGTTATGTCATATATTATCTGTACACAGTTATGTGATAATTAAAATAGTTGCTTATCCGATAAAAAACATATTATTCTGATAAAGTGAGTGTTGACACTTTAAAATTAAATTTTCTTGACTGATTAGTTATGTTATGAGTCGAGCTGGACAACATGCTAGATACTAGTCGAATGGGAAATCACATTTTTAACCACCGACGTAAAGGAGGAGAGTCATGTGTCTGACGCGTGAATTTACTTGTGCGTCTGTCTCGCCTCGTCACTCATCATAGGTATGTCCTATTTTAATCGGCATATGGGTGGTTAAAAGCTCATAATTGCGAAGAAGTTTTAAGCACTTTTTTTTAATCAGAATCGGTTCATTACTTCCACGATTTTTTCACTATTTTCCCCCTTTCAGTTTTTTATAATTAAAGGAAATTATTACATAGGTGACAGCATGTGCATGTGTTCCACGTAAAAGTGAGCCAACCCTTTAAATCATTTAATTTTAAAACTTAATAACTTTTTGCCATATAGAAAATTTACAAACCTTTACTCGTAAATAGTAGAATTACAATTTTGGCAGCACCCCATTAAATAATAATAATAAATGCCTTCCTATAATTTACAAAATTTTCGCTTCTATAATATGTGCAAAAATATACATCCACTTAGACGATAACAAATTATTGGACGAAGAGTAAAAACTCTGGACGCAGCAAGTGCGTTATGGTAGTGAATTTTCATAAAAATGTTTTTAATAGCAAATATGTTTTTTTAAGAAAGCAGGCACCAAATTTGGTTACCAGTATAATTTATATATTAGAAACAATGTGCCTGTTTCATCAAAATAACTTTATTGTTTGAAAATGTACAAGAATTTCCGAAAGTAAACTTAAATTGTTCCCGAAAAAACTGGTTTTCTGGTCAACCTTATAGGTTAATAGCAAATTGATTCAAAATTTGAAGCATTTAATGAAAATTCGCTACCATAACGCACTTGTTGCGTCCCGAATTTCTTTTCTTACAAAGATGTATTATATTTCGATGGAAAATACAAAAATGCAATAACAAACGTGTTCGATTAGAAAAATTCACTAAAAAAAAAAGAAAATTTGAATCACCAACGATTTATGGGCCACCCTGTAATTGTGGAAATATTTTTTAAGATGTAGCTTAAGACACCCTACAATTAATGTATACAACTTTTTTTCGTAACTTGCATAATAAAGGATATATTGCGCTTTAATGATTTTTTACGAAAATTCGACAAAAATGATATACCATTAAACGATAAACTCTATAGCCGACACTACTGCTAAAGCATCAGAGAAAGGGTCTATTTGAAATGAATTTTCTGGGAATATTTTAGTAAAATGAAGGACAATGACGATTGAAACTAAGACTTCAGGCTTTGTAAAACATTGTTCTTGAGACATTTTCCTTCCATAGATCATATTAATTTCAGGTTCAATGCCTAAATATTAACAATTTTGACGTTTAAAATCGCGACTTTGACGTTTTGAGGAAAACCCAAATTTATTTTTCTTTAAATGCCTGTAACTTTTTTGTCCTTTAACCTACAGCGCTTACCTATAATGATATAAACCCGTGTACCAAATTTCGTTGCCCTTACTTTGTTAATTCCAAAAATATAAAAAAAATCGATTTTTTTCGAAATAAAACACAAAATTTTCCGGGAATACCGGATTTTCCTGGCTAACGCACTTATCCAAGCCACTCGCGAAAGGAAAGTACTCACCTAATTTTATCAAAATCGGTCCATTATTTTTTTAGTTATAGGTGTGACACATAAATAAATAAATATATATATATATATATATATATATATATATATATATATATATATATATATATATATATATATATATATATATATATAAACATATAAAGTCTGAAACCGACCTCGGATTTGGGTTCCAGGGGTCCTAAATAGCGCTCATTTGATGAAATTTTTTCAAAATTCAAAAGTCGAGATCTCCTCATTAGTGATTTTTTTTTAAAGAAAATTCACTAAAAGCATGTCGAAAGAAACCGAGCGGGTGCCAATAATAATTGATAGTTGATGCTGTTGTTACTATAATGCCCGGCAGAAAAAAGGGACCGCTTTTTACAGTGTATACCGACAATAAACGGGCATTTGATAGTGTACCCCATTATTGACTGGTGGAGCTGCTGGAATTATACGATATCCAGAAATACATCTTAAAGGTGTGATAAATAAGTGGATATCAACACCAGGCGAGGAATCTTCCAGGGTGACGCGCTTAGTCTGTTGTGGCTCTGCCTTGCACTTAAGCTCCCAACTGTTGACACAAGTGCATTTTGAAAAATCAGTAAAACCAATTTTAGTTAACGAGATGGAAATCATCAGTGATTTAGTTTCAAACGTGTGATCGTTGTACACTATAATCTGGAAATATGCTCTTCTTATATGCAAGAAATGCTGTTGGGTAGAGTAGAATCTATAAGTGCATACTGGTTTGCAGTATTGTCAAGTATTGTCAACATATTTAACCCGTAAGTCTTTTTAGCACAAACGTGAACATCAGTGGTTGTGGGCGTGTCCATAGTTTTTGAATAGTCATTTATAGACTCTGTAGCCAGCCTGTCCACCGTTTCATTCCCATATAAGCCACTACGGTCTTTGACACATACTCAATTAATTGTCTTGTTTGTGTTTGTATTTACATATTTTACATACAAAATTGATTGTTGTGTTTCTGTTTATATATTTTTTGCTGCACAGCTTAATTATGTTGCAAATAATTGCGTTTTATAGTATCAATGGTAATTGATGAGTGAAAGTAAAGCTGATTTTGTGTTTGATAAAATAACAGTATTTGTCATATTGTTGTCAACTACACGATTGTTTGGCTTCCCAAAGGAGTGTTTTAATTTTTAATTAATAAACGGCGACGGCGACGGCGACTTTAACATTTACTGTAGGTCGAAATTTTGTATTGAATACATGTTAATTTTTAGTGAATTTTCGTAGAAAAAATTCACTAATGAAGAGATCCCGACTTTTGAATTGTGAAAAAATTTCTCCAAATGAGCGCTATTTAGGACCCCTGGAACCCAAATCCGAGGTCGGTTTCAGACTTTATATGTTATATATATATATATATATATATATATATATATATATATATATATATATATATATATATATATATATATATATATATATATATAGAGGGTGTAAATAAATAAGTGCAAAAAAATTCAAGGGGTGATTCATTGTCGAAAAATAGGGGGGGGGGTCTTTCATATGAAAATTCAATTCAATTTGAGCATCCCTTGTTGAGTTACAGCCCCTTGAAGAGGGCGTCAAAAGAGCCGTTTTCAATATTTTTTCCACAAACGACGAAAGCTACGAAAATGAATACGAGCGGACTTTCTCTGCAACAGAGAGTGGACTCATTAACTATTTCCGTGATGTTCCCCTATGGTTGCAAGGGGTAGAAAAAGACACCCCTAAAATTTGTTCCTCATGACACTTTTTTCTTGATCCACATTGTGCAATAAAAAAATTAATTTTGGATAACTTGATTCATTTTCAACCAAAATTTTTTCGCTAAAGTCAACTGTTTCTGAGAAATTTTTTATTTATTATCAAGCACATGGTATAATTCGCATAAAATGGCACGTTATTCAAATTTAAATAAGAATGAATGAGTACGAAAACCTAGAGGTGCCTTTTTCTACCGCTTGGGAACATCACGGAAATAGCCAATGAGTCCTCTCTGTGTTGCAGGGAAAGTCCGCTCGTATTCATTTATATATATATATATATATATATATATATATATATATATATATATATATATATATATATATATATATATATATATATATATTTATTTATTTATTTATTTATTTATTTATTTATTTATTTAATGTGTCACACCTATAACTAAAAAAATAATGGACCGATTTTGATAAAACTGGGTGAGTACCTTCCTTTTGCAAGTGGCTTGGATAAGTTCGTTAGCCAGGAAAATCCGCCGAGGCTTTCCCGGAAAATTTTGTATTTTCTTTCGAAAAAAATTATATCTCCGGAATTAACAAAGTAAGGGCAACCAAATTTGGTACGGGTTTATATCATTATACGTAAGTTATCTACCAAAATTTAGCTCTGTAGGTTAAAGGACAAAAAAGTTACGAGCATTTAAAGAAAAATAACTTTGGGTTTTCTTCAAAACGTCAAAAGTCACGCTTTTAAACGTCAAAATTGGTATTATTTAGGCAGTGAACCTGAAACTAATATGAACTTTGGAAGGAAAACGTCTCAAGAATAATGTTTTACAAAGCCTGAAGTCTTAGTTTCAATCGTCCTTCATTTTACTAAAATATTCCCAGAAGATTCATTTCAAATAGACCCTTTCTCTGATGGTTTGGCAGTAGTGTTGCTATAGAGTTTATCGGTTAATGGTATATCATTTTTGTCGAATTTTCGTAAAAAATCTTTAAAGCTAAATATATGCGTCATTATGCAAGATACGAAAAAAATTGTATTCATTAATTATAGAGTGTCTTGAGCTACATCTTAAAAAAAATCTACAATTAGAGGGTGGTCCATAAGTCGTTGGTGATTCAAATTTTCCATTTTAGTGAATTTTCTTTATTTTACTAAAATATTTACAGAAAATCATTTCAAATAGACCCTTTCGCTGATGCTTTGGCTGTCGGTTTAGTTAAGTTGATGCTTTCGCTGTAGGTTTAGTGAAGTTTATGGTTTAACGGTCTATAATTTTTTAGCTAATTTTCGTAGAACAAATTCGTTACTGCATTTTAACATTTTTTATCCAAATATGATGCATGTTTGTAAGAAGAAATCTGGACGCAGTAAGTCCCTTTTGATCGCAAATTTTCATTAAATCCTTCAAATTTTCATAAATCAATTTGCTATTAACGTAAATTTGGTTGGTTAATAAACCAACATTTAACTTTATTTTCGGAAAATTTTTGTATGAACGCAGCGAATTTTCTTTAAATGTTTCAAATTTCAATAACTCAATTTGCTATTACCCTATGGTTCATTGACTAGAATACCAGTTTTCTCAGAAACATTTAAAGTTTATTAACGGAAAATTTTTGTACATTTTCAAATAATTATTTTGATAAAATATGGTACATTGTTTCTACTATATAGGTTATACCGGTAACCAAATTGATGCCTGCTCGTATTAGAGCGATATATTTGTAATTAAAAACATTTTTATGAGAATTCACTACCATAACGCACTTGCTGCGTCCAGACTTTTTTCATATTCTAGAATCTCATGTTTTTTTCTAAGGTTTCAAATTTGCATCCAATCTTTCTACGACACTGTATAAATAAAAACGTTTGGAAGAAACACAAAAACAGCTGATTATATATATTGTATATTTTTACGTTAAAGTTATCACACCATATAAATGTCTCCTATAAAATACGAAAAACGTATGCTGGTTCTATATTATCAGATGATAACCAACATTCCTGTTTATGCGTCTATAAATAATACAAATAATATATTTATATATTATGCGTAGTAAACATAAATCTCGCCAGTGTACGGGTGGGATTTGTTTTAGTTGTAAAGTATCATAGAATCTGCTTCGGTTTTTGTGCGAGACTGGTGTCTTGGAAAGTTAGTAGTCAACCTATTAATTTAGCATATTAATGCTGATTTTACTGCTAACTTTCACTGGCACAACTGTGAAATTAGCATGATAATATTATTAATCTTTATTGCCAAAACGGACTATGTATACATAAGTATTGACTGGATCTGATTATAAAAAACTTAGATTAAAACCAACGGGACCAATCTTTTGTGTTTATCCTATAATAATATTATGTTGATCACAGTGTACAAGCGATGTCGCCTGGTCCATGCAACCACGTCTGTATCTGCATCACAATTGTACATTTCAACTACACCAAATCTCAGTCTTGCTTTCTATCTCATAAGAGATACACCAGCCCTAGACCCATCACAATGAACAACCAAGTTATTCAAAGTAATGAGTCATTTTCACTTGTTGGCATTTCTGTGGATCGAAATCTCAATTGGCACCAACATGTCACATCAATTGCAGAAGCAGCTGCTAAGAAATTTGGTTTCCTCTTCCGGGCTCGCAAATAGTTTTCACCAGCTAACCTCTATACCTTATATACTTCCCAAATAAGGCCAAACCTCGAATACTGCTCCCACATCTGGGGTGCCGCTGCCGCTTCTACACTCGCTATCCTGGACTCCATTCAGAAGAGAGCTATACGCCTCATCGGTGACCCTACCCTCACCCAAAGGCTGCCATCCCTTGCCCACCGACGTGCTGTTGGTGACCTCTCTCTCTTTTATAGATCTCTGCACGGGCACTGCTCAGAGGAGCTTTCTTCCATAGTTCCTCCACCTGCTGCCCCAACAGATCTACCAGGGGAACAGAGCGAATGCACCCTTTTACTGTCCAGGTCACCAGACATAGAACATCTTGTTATGTCCGCTCTTTTGTCCCGAGGATTTTCAAGTTGTGGAATTCCTTGCCGGCACATGTTTTCCATCTTCGAACGTCCCAACCTTTAAGTCCAGAATTAACAAATTGCCTCTTTCCTCCTTGTTGACACACACGGTACGATAGTATTTAGGCTGTGAGCCCTCGTGGTATGTTGTTGAAATAAAAAAAGCTATTTTTATTTCAAGCAAGCATCCTTGTTTGTTGCCTCTTCTACCACACTTTTATTTTTCTGTCTGTGGACTTTGTCTTTATTTTTTTTTACATGTCCACATCTCACAAGCTGTTTTTCTTAGGTCAAATATATTAAGTCCAGCTTTCCGCTTCATATATGATAACACTTCACACGTGTGACATGATGAACCTCGTCGTAGGGTCGAAAGTTAAATGTTTATTAGTGTGAAGGGCATTGTGTCTATTAAATGCTTGCTTTGCTGTCGATATCCGCCTCAATTCTTTGTTACATTTATCATCATCCGTAAAAATACTTCCAAGGTACAATACAATACTTTATTTGTTCTATAAATACCCTATTGGGTATAGAACACGCCATGCGTAAATACAATTATTAAAATAAAATACAATTATTAGAACAACAACAATTGTTAAAAAACGCTGGCACGCAGAAAGTGCGTTATGGTAGTGAATTTTCATTAAAATGTTTTTAATAGCAAATAAGTGTTTTTAAAGAAAGCAGGCATCAAATTTGGTTACCAGTATAACCTATATAGTTAAACAATCTGCCATGTTTCATCATACATTATTGTTTGAAAATGTACAAAAATTTCCGAAAGTAAACTTAAATTGTTCCCGAAAAAACTCGTTTCTTGGTCAACCTTATAGGTTAATAGCTAATTGAGCTATGCAAATATGAAGCATTTGATCAAACCTCGCTACCATAACGCACTTGCTGCGTCCAGAATTTCTTTTCTTACAAACATGCATTATATGTCGATGGAAAATGCAAAAATGCAATAACATAAGGCGTGTTTGGTTTAAAAAAAGAAAGAAAATTTGTATCACCGACGACTTATGGGCCACCCTGTGATTGTAGAAATATTTTTTTAAGATGCAGCTCAAGACACCTTATAATTAATGTATAAAATCGTTTTTCATATCTTGTATAATAACGGATATGTTGAGCTTTATTGATTTTTTACGAAAATTCGACAAAAATTATATACCATTAAGCGATATACTCTATAGCTAAGGCTACTGCCAAGCATCAGAGAAAGGGTCTATTTGAAATGAATTTTCTGGAAATATTTTAGTAAAATGAAGTACAATGGCGGTTGAAACTATCAGTTCAGGGTTTGGAAAACATTCTTATTGAGACATTTTCTTTCCATAGCCCGTATTAGATTCAAGTTCTTTGCTAAATGTTGCCAATTTTGACGTTTTAAATCACAATTTTGACGTTATAGGGAAAACTTATTTTAAACTAAAAATTTATTTTTCTTTAAATGCCTAGAACTTTTTTTTGTTTTGTGACCTACAGAGCTAAATTTTAGTAGGTAACTTACCTACAACGATATGAACTCACGAACCACATTTGGTTGCGCTTACTTTGTTAATTCCGGAGATATAAATTTTTTTCCAAAGAAAACAGAAAAATTTTGGGGAAAACCTGGGCCGATTTTCCTGGCTAACGAACTTATCCAAGCCACTTGCAAAAGGAAAGTATTCACCAAATTTAATCAAAATCGGCCCATTATTTTTTGAGTAATCGGTGTGATACATATCCATATATATATATATATATATATATATATATATATATATATATATATATATATATATATATATATATATATATATATATATATATATATATTTGTGTGTATGTATAAACATATAAAAATTGAAACTGACCCCCGATATGTGTTCTGAGGGGCCTAATTAGCGCTCCTTCGAGGAAATGTTTTCAAAATTCCAAAGTCGGGATCTCCTCATCAGTGAATTGTTTTAAAGAAAATTCACTAAAGACAACAATTACTAAAATAAAACACTGCCGATACAACAGAATACAAAACTTACAGAACATAACAAAGCAACCACACACACGCGTATACACCCCCCAAATCTGTATTAACCTCTTAGAGAAAGCGTGCAATGGTGAATGTTGTCGTGCAAATGTGGAAAGTTGTGAGTCTTGATCTTGGAGTGGTGGACATATGTCTCCGTCCCTGAAGAAATCGTCGCAGGAATAGTAACACTTTCTCAGTAGAATATTCTTTAGTTCTTTTTTCAATGTTTTTACATCCATATTTTTCCAACAGATTGGTAGGTGATTGAATATTTTTGTCATCTGATATTCTGAATTTTTTCTGCACTTTTGTTAATAGTGTTTTTGGAAGTAGGAGTTGCTGATTCGATTTGAACCGTGTATGATGCTAATGCACAGGCAGATATTTCGAGAAGAGCGACTTATTTTGCTTGACAAAGAGGGCGCATTCCAGTATATATACACAATGAAGAGTCAGTAGCTTCTTCTCTACGAAATATAGCCTGCAGGATTCTCGAGGTTTCAGCCCATACATGGACCTGACACAAGACTTCTGCAGTATAAATATGCGGTCCACATCCACAGAATTTTCCCAGAACACTATGCCATATTGCATACACATACGCATAATACACCAGAAGCCATGTGGCTTCATCCACATTTCTCTGTAGCACCTTTAAGGCATATGAAGAGCCAGACATCTTGGGAGCAACATGCTCTATGTGTTTCCTCCAATTCACATTATTGTCTATGATAAGGCCAAGAAACTTGCAGCTTTGTGAAGTCGGCAACTGAGTGCCACCGCAATTTATCGCCACTGATTCCCCTCCAACAGCAGAAAATTTAATTAGCAGTGTTTTTCAGCATTCATCTTCATTTGATATCTCTGATTAGAGAAATCATCAGATGTTCTAGCTCATCTATCTGTCGGATACGTAGGATGATCGAGGTGTCATCCGCAAATAAGATTGTCTTGTGGTTGAGAAGTGTAGGCAAGTCATTAATATTGTTGCGTTTTCTCCGGGTTCTGGATAAGTGAGACTTTAAATTTTAACAAAACAACTTTATTTACACTCTAAATATGGATACAATAAAATTTCTATAATGTCTCTCACAAAACACTTAATTTACTGCCTACAATTACTAATCTGCACACAAGTCTCTACACTGGTACTACAGTAGCTACTCTCTTAACACTTTACACTGCTTCTTCAAGTCACTACTTACTGAACTGAACTAACTTGGGCTGGCTTGCTTTCGCTTTTATATACTCGCCGTACCTTCCCCTCCTTTCTAGAGCGTTCCATTCCAGAACGTTCCAGGACCTTCTTTTACTAGAAGGTTCTGTGAATACAGATCGGTCCCGTGTGTATACAGGGGGATGTATATACAGGATGATCCAAATGTGGTCACCACTCCTATGTTACACAAGAGGTGTTTCTCGAACTATAAGATCTCTCTGCGTATACAGGGTGTAAGGGCTCTCTGCGTATACAGGGTGTATATACAGGGTGTTCGGAATGTGCAGACCTCAGTTATCCGTTCCGACGGGGTACAAGTTGGTAACTTCGTTATTTCTGGTCCTAGAGGGTTGAGACTTCGCCTGAGGGGGGTCACCCCAGGCACTCCCGGGGGGGTGGGTGGCGGGTAGGCGGTGTTGCCAGACTGTGCAAAAATTCCCAGATGTTGGGGGAAATTCTGGAGATGTGGCAACACCGCACCTACGTCTATTGAAGTGCTTTGTAACACTGCCCCCCCTCCTTAAGACTGTTCGTCCCGAACAGTATTTACCGGCCGCCAACTTGGGGGTTCGTTGCCCCGATAGGGACTCAACCTCTCTATGTGAACAACTTTGGGTTTAGTTCTTGGAGACAGCTGGATTCTGTGGACTAGGTCGTTAATTTTCTTAGTCACCAAGTATGGCCCTTCCCATGGTTTCTGAAGTTTGGGACTGAGTCCCTTTCTCCTTGTTGGTTGGTACAGCCACACTGCATCACCTTCCTTGAATGTATGGGGTGTTGCTCTGCGATCCAAGCGCATCTTCATCCGGTCACTGCTTAAGAGGAGCCTATCTCTGACACATCTGTGTATAGTGCGCAGTTTTCCTTCTAGGTCGGCGACATACTCAGGTAACGTAGCTAGGTCCGCTATGTCCTCGTTCGGTGGTGGTCTCGTCATGTCGATTGGTAACCGCATCTCTCTGCCGGTCAACATCATGGATGGAGTGTAGCCGGTAGATTCATGCTGAGAGCTTCTGTAAGCTAGGAGGAACAGAGGTATCAGCTTGTCCCAGGTTCTCTGATTCTCGTCGACAAAGATAGCAAGATACTGATTGATGGTCCTGTTATGCCGTTCTACCATGCCGTCTGATTGAGGGTGGAGTGGCGTTGTTCTCGTTTTCTTTATGCCTAGCAAGTCCATTAGGCTCTTCCAGACCTCTGATTCGAAATTCCGGCCCTGGTCGGTGTGAATCTCCAAGGGTACGCCATGCCGTGATATGACATTTTCCATCAGGGCTTCTGCTACGGTCGTTGCCTCTTGGTTGGGAATCGGCGCAACTTCAGGCCATTTCGAGAAGTAGTCCATCGCCACCATTATGTATCTGTTCCCAGACTCTGTGATGGGAAAAGGTCCTGCGATGTCTACGGCAACTCTCTCCCACGGTGTACCTGAGATGTACTGCATCATTTTTCCTCTGGATCGGGTCTTTGGTCCTTTCTTTGAAGCACATTGGTCACACCTTTTGCACCATTCTTCCACGCTTCTTCGGCAGTTTATCCAATAGAAGCGGTCTCTGACTCTGGCGAGAGTCCTGTTGACCCCAAAGTGGCCTCCACTTCTACTATTGTGTAATTCTTGAAGAACACTGTCTATGCACTCACTTGGCACAACGGTCTGGTATATACAGTCTCTACCATCGGCAGTTTCCCATTTTCGAGTGATCATGTCATTCTTTAGACATAATGAGTCCTATTGTAGCCAGTAGCCTTTAACCTCCGCCCCAAACCGGGACACATCGTGCCACTCAGGTCTTTTCCCGTTTTGTAGCCATTCTCTAATATTTTTCAAGTCTGGATCTGTCTTCTGTGCGTCTCTGATGTATTCAAGATTTACGTCTAGATCGGTGCTATTCTCCTGTCCTGCCACCAGTTGTTTGATCTGATGAGTTACTTTGTCGATCTCTTTGTTCTCTTGTCGCTCGCAAAATTTACATTCATGCACTGAACATGGTCTTCTTGACAGGCTGTCTGCATTGGCGTGACTTCTTCCTTTTCGATGTTCAATCCGGAAGTCGTAGCTCTGCAGTTTCTCTATCCATCGGGCTCTGTCCTTCGGGATTTCTAAAGTTCAGAAGCCATTGCAGAGCAGAGTGATCCGACCTCACGCGGAATGTTCTTCCGTACAGGAAGCTGTGGAAATGTTCGATGGATCTTACAACTGCCAGCAGTTCTTTCCGGGTTACACAGTAATTTCTTTCTGCTTTTCCGAACGTTTTGCTGAAGTAGCCTATCACAACTTCTTCTCCGGCTTGGAGCTGTGACAGTACTGCCCCAATGCCATACTGGGAAGCATCGGTGTCCAGTATAAACAGTCCTTCGTCCTGAGGATAAGCCAGTACAGGAGCAGTGAGAAGACGATGTTTGAGTTCTCTAAAAGACTGTTGGCAGTCTGGTGACCAGATGAACTCTGCCTTATTTTCAGTTAGGCTATGTAGAGGTTTCGCAATGCTGCTAAAGTGCTTCACAAAGCGTCGGTAGTAGCTGCAAAGTCCCAGAAAACTTCTGACCTCATGTTTGTTCTTCGGCACAGGCCAGTCTCTTACTGCCTTTATTTTCTCTGGATCAGTTTCTATCCCTTTCTCAGAAACGACATGTCCGAGGAAACTCACTTTCTTCTGGAAGAGGACGCATTTCTTGGGATTGAGTTGCAGATTGGCACCTCTCAGCCTGGAGAAAACTTGCTTCAGATTCGCCAGGTGTTCATCGAAAGTCCTTCCAATCACCATGACATCGTCGAGATACACCAGGCATGTTTCCCATGTCAGTCCTCTCAGCACTAACTCCATTAGTCGCTCGAAGGTGGCAGGAGCATTACATAAGCCGAATGGCATGACCTTGGATTGAAACAACCCATTCCCGGTTGAAAAAGCAGTCTTCTCCTTATCGTCTTTATGGAGTTCTACTTGCCAGTAGCCACTTTTCAGGTCTAATGTAGAGAACCACTTTGATCCGGCCAAAGTGTTCAAAGTGTCGTCGATCCGGGGCAGGGGATAACTGTCTTTCTTGGTGACATCATTCAGCTTTCTATAGTCCACGCAAAATCTCATAGTGCCGTCTTTCTTGGTGACCAAAACTACTGGGGACGACCAAGGACTATTAGACTCCTCGATCACACCATCTTCCAGCATTTCGTTAACCATAGCCTTGATTTCTGATTGCTTGGCAAAAGGCAGTCTTCTCGGCGGCTGTCTAATTAGTCTTGCGTCACCAGTATTAATTCTGTGTTGCACTAGACTCGTACGACCGGTGATTTTATCTTGAGCGAAAATATCGGCCTCCTCCAATATGAACTTCAGTGCCATTTCCATCTCCGTGTTGTTCAATTGGCCCCATGAATTCTTGAACCGCTCTACTATTTCTACTGGCAGTCTTCTGTCTAATGCAATGGGTGTCACGTTTCTTGACAACGTCACTCGGTCAATGGGCTCGCAAGTGGCGATAACCTCACCTTTCTTCAATGTGACCCTGTTAGTTTGCACGTTAGCCACTCTTATGGGTATTGTCCTCTTCGGGTCTACTAAGCATCGTGCGACGAGGGCACCATCATGTCTATCTTTTAGGGGCTCCGCTATGAGAGCATTCATACCACCAAATTTCTTCTCTAGTCTGGCTCTGACAATCTTCTCACTGTTACCAGGAATCCGTGTATCCTCGTCGACAATAAGTCTCACCCTGGGATCAGCCTTGCCTGCTGGTGGAGATAAATACAACTCTTCGTTGCCGATTCTCAAGATCTTATTCTGGAAGTCTATTGAAAAAACATCGAACTCTTCCATTATATCCAAGCCCAGAATAAATTCGTCGACGATTTATGCGACGACAGCCTTTACCTGTAGCTCAGTACTGCCCAGCATAATGTAAACAGCGACCTCTCTATGCACGGGTATCCTATCCCCTTTCGCTGTCTCCAACACAGGCTGTTTGTTGGTCATGAGTGCTGACATGTTTGGCAACATGTCTGGACGTACAACGGATCTAGTGGCACCAGTATCGATGGTGAAACTGCATCGTCTTCCGCCTATGCTGCCAGATATAACGAGGCTCTCGCGGTAGCGTTGGATAGTGGAGACCTTGACTTTGGGGCTTTGGGACTCGCACGCCAGCTGTCGCCCCCTTACACTGGCGTCAGGTCGTTTCCCTGACGGTGCTCCCTGTTGGTGTACTCTTGTCTTCTGTGAGCCACCTGTTGGGTTTGTGAGCACTGCCTACTTATGTGTCCTTTCCTACCACACTTGTAGCATTTTATGTCTGACCAATCTGCTTTCGTTTTACGTGCTCCGACCGTTGCAGTGAGCTTGCTTATGCTTCCTTTATAAACTTTATTTCTTGCCTAAGTTCCCCAGTCGTGTCTGAATGGTCCTCTTTCTCCTTCACTTCGCGCAGCCTGTTCCGGCGAGGTTGAGATGCATTCTTCGCTGCTTCAAATTCCAAGCCGTAAATGACGCAGTCTGTAAGTGTTTTGAATCTTCCGAGTCTCAAAGCTTGTTGCATTTCGTTATCAACTACCCCATCGATGAAGGTCTGGACGGTGATCTGGTTGACAAATTCTTCTGGGGCTTGGGGATACGCCAGTCGCACAAGTTTCTCCACTTCGGCACTAAATTCTTGAAGAGTCTCATTTGATTTCTGGATCCTTGTCTTAAGTTGTGTCTGGTAGACCTGGCTCATGTACTTGTTACCATATCTTAAATCTAGGGCCTGTATCACTGTTAAGTAGTTTTGCTGTTTCGACTCCGGGATGTTCTGGAGGATTTCTAGGGCTTTACCTCGAAGCGAGAGAATTAGAGCAGTTGCTGCCTGTTGTTCGCTCCACCCATTGCTGAGAGCTGCCGCTTCAAACTGCCTCCTGTACATGGGCCACGATGTTTCTCCGTCAAAAGTCGGCGGCTTTAAGTTTCCATGAGGCTGCTGCACGGCTGGTATATCTTCTTCTAAGCGATTTTGAACTGGGGACATTCCAGTAATTCCTCTTGGTTGAGTACTATCAGTCTGGCCCCTCACCTGTTCTGTCAGTTCTTTACGTGTGATTTCTGTGCCTTTCATGATCATCTTTATTTGTTCTCTCAACCCTTCAACTTCTTCCCATCGTTTGTTCCAATCTTTTACATTTTCTGTTACATTTTCTACTTTACTGTTCACACTTTCTATTTGTTCGTTAATCAGTTCAATTTCTTCTTTCACATCGGTTCTCATATTGTGGAACATACTTCGGAGGTCTTCTTTGTCTTCTTGTCGTCTTCTCTCGTCTTCTTCGCGTTGCTTCTTGAGTTCTTCCTTATCTTCAAGACGCCTCTGTTCTTCCTCCTGTCGTCTTTTCTCGTCTTCTTCGCGCCGTCTTCTGTCATCTTCAAGACGCCTCTGTTCCTCCTCCTGTCGTCTTCTCTCGTCTTCTTCGCGCCGTCTTCTTTCATCTTCTTGTCGCCGTTGTTCGTCTTGTTCGCGTTGTTTTTTTAGTAATTCCATCAACTCTTTGATTTCAGCCATCTCGTCGTAGTCAGTCGATCTGGTGTTTACCATTTACAGCTAGCTTAGTTGTTTACTTCTTCACTCACTTATCCCACACTTCTGACACCAAATTGTTGCGTTTTCTCCGGGTTCTGGATAAGTGAGACTTTAAATTTTAACAAAACAACTTTATTTACACTCTAAATATGGATACAATAAAATTTCTAGAATGTCTCTCTCACAAAACACTTAATTTACTGCCTACAATTACTAATCTGCACACAAGTCTCTACACTGGTACTACAGTAGCTACTCTCTTAACACTTTACACTGCTTCTTCAAGTCACTACTTACTGAACTGAACTAACTTGGGCTGGCTTGCTTTCGCTTTTATATACTCGCCGTACCTTCCCCTCCTTTCTAGAGCGTTCCATTCCAGAACGTTCCAGGACCTTCTTTTACTAGAAGGTTCTGTGAATACAGATCGGTGTATATACAGGATGATCCAAATGTGGTCACCACTCCTATGTTACACAAGAGGTGTTTCTCGAACTATAAGCTCTCTCTGCGTATACAGGGTGTAAGGGCTCTCTGCGTATACAGGGTGTATATACAGGATGTTCGGAATGTGCAGACCTCAGTTATCCGTTCCGACGGGGTACAAGTTGGTAACTTCGTTATTTCTGGTCCTAGAGGGTTGAGACTTCGCCTGAGGGGGGTCACCCCAGGCACCCCCAGGGTGGGGAGGCGGTGTTGCCAGACTGTGCAAAAATTCCCAGATGTTGGGGAAATTCTGGTGATGTGGCAACACCGCACCTACGTCTATTGAAGTGCTTTGTAACAATATAAATTATAAACAGCAGTGGGCCCAGCACCGACCCCTGTGGTACCCCTTTCTTAACTGTCTACTAAACAGCATATGTTTTTACCTGTAGTAGTGTGTTTACTACGGATACACTATTTTCTGCGAGTCAGATATGATTTAATCAATTTCAGCACCGTTTCCCCTACACCAAACATCTCAATTTTCGTAAAGTATCTGGCAGTCTATTCTGTCAAAGGCTTTGGACAGATCAGCGAAAACACCAACAACCTCCTCTACACGAGTCATAGCCTGAAGAACTTCTGAAGTTAATTGGTAAATTGCTCTTATCGTGCTTCTTTGTCTTGTATAAGCATTCTGCAAACCACTAATTATATTGTATCTTTCAAGATGTTTTACAATTACGGTGACAATAACACTCTCGTATACCTTTGGGATTAACATAATCAGCCTATAGTTTGAAGGCTCAGAGGTATCACTCTTTTTGTAGACATCTTTAGATCATCTGTGAAGGTTCCAGTCATGATACATGGCCTCCGCAAGAGGTGCAGATACAATGCCAGTATTATTCGTCAATAAATTAATAGGCAGCTCATCAATTCCCACTGACATGGTATTTCCGAGGACGCTAATTATTTGAAATACTTCCAAGTGACAAGTTGGAGTCAGCGTCATGATGTAATCTGTATCCCTCAGGTTCTCAGCCTCACAGATATTAATAAATAAAATTATTCAAACTATTTAGTTTATCCTCTAAACTCGGAAGAATCAGGATGTATACTGTCGAGGTTGACCCCAGGTTTAGGTAAAGGTAAAGGTAAGATGCTTACTGGCAATTAGGCCAATGCTGACCCTTTTTGCTCATCTAAATTAACCTACCCTCCACCTTAAGCTCGATCTCAACGACAGAAGTGATTTGAAAAATCATCCGCTGCCGATGAGTCTCGAACCATCGTCCCCCGAGTCCAAATTGGAAAGTTTGAATCGACTTTCCCACACGACCACGGAGGCGCTACCCCAGGTTTATGTTTTGTCCTTCTGCCGCTCGACACACTAACAATCCGCCGAGTTACTACAACTGGTTCCTTTTATACAAGGTATTCTACGCGCCGAAATTCGGACCACTAAGTTGAGAAAAAAAAAGCTATAAGCGTATAAACAGAAAAATGTGTCTCACTCGAGGTTAAAACACAAGACCCAAAAAGTATGTGTAGTAAATAAAATCTATTAAATATCAAAGATCAAGTTTCTTCGGTGCCAAAAAGCTAAAAAGTAGAGAAAAATTTAAAAAAATAGAATTTTTGTTTTAGCAACACCAAAGTGATGATTTGCAACGTCAAAATTGGTGATTTAAAAAAATATTCTGAAACGAAGTGAGTTGCGAAGAACAAATATTACAATAAGTTTCTTCGGTGCCAAAAAGCTAAAAAGTAGAGAGAAAATTATAAAAATATAATTTTTGTTTTAATAACACCAAAGTGATGATTTGCAACGTCAAAATTGGTAATTTAAAAAATTATTCTGAAACGAAGTGAGTTGCGAAGAACAAATATTACATTAAGTGTGCTTTACAAGGTTTTAAATTTCTGTTTCAACAGGTATAATATTCATTTGGCTAAAATATTTGCAGAAAAATCATTTGAGATGGATCCTTGCGATGTTCTGCAGTTTAAACGACATAGCTTGTGATCTCAAAATGTTTTTTTAATGCAGATAAAGAGACTAAGTACTTTTCTGGCTTTATAAGAAGTGTTTATTTTCTTCTCCGTAACAATTTTCGCCGTCTTACGGCCTCATCAGAGAGAAGGAATTTGAATCTATTTATATGGATTCAGGACAACTATAAATAAGAACCCATTACTATGTTATAGTGTTTTGATCAAAAAAAATCTTTAAAAAATAAATTAACAGATGCCTTTTAGTGAATTTTCATAGAAAAAATTCACTAATGAGGAGATCCCGACTTTTGAATTTGGAAAGTTTTTTTCAAATGAGCGCTAATTCGGCCCCCCAGAACACATATCCGGGGTCAGTTTCTATTTATATATATATATATATATATATATATATATATATATATATATATATATATATATATATATATATATATATATATATATGTATGTATCACACCGATAACTCAAAAAATAATGGGCCGATTTTGATCAAATTTAGTAAATACCTTCCTTTTGCAAATGGCGTGGACAAGTTCGTTAGCCAGGAAAATCGGCCCAGGTTTTCCCGAAAAATTTTGTGTTTTCTTTCGAAAAAAATGTATATCTCCCGAATTAACAAAGTAAGGGCAATCAAATTTAGTACGCGGGTTTATATCATTATGTGTAAGTCATTTACAAAAATTTAGCTGTGTAGGTCAAAAGACAAAAAAGTTATAGGTATTTAAATAAAAATTAATTGGGGTTTTCCTCAAAACGTCAAAGTTGCGATTTAAAATGTCAAAATTGGCAACATTTAGGCAAATAACTTTAATCTAATACCGGCTATGGAAAGAAAATGTCTCAAGAAGAATGTTTTACAAACCCTGAAGTCTTAGTTTCAACCGTCATTGTCTTTCATTTTACTAAAATGTTTCCAGAAAATTCATTTCACCCTTTCTCTGATGCTTGGCAGTAGCCCTAGCTATATCGTTTAATGGTATATAATTTTTGTCGAATTTTCGTAAAAAATCAATAAAGTTCAATATATCCGTTATTATACAAGATATGAAAAAAAATTGTATACATTAACTATAGGGTGTCTTGAGCTACATATTAAAAAAATATTTCTACAATCACATGGTTGCCCATAAGTCGTTGGTGATACAAATTATCTTTTTTTTTTTAAATCAAACACGTCTTATGTTATGGCATTTTGGCATTTTCCATCAAAATATAATGCATGTTTGAAAGAAAAGAAATTCTGGACGCAGCATATGCGTTATGGTAGCGAATTTTGATCAAATGCTTCATATTTGAATAGCTCAATTTGCTATTAACCTATAAGGTTGACCAAGAAACGAGTTTTGTCGGGAACACATTAAGTTTACATTCGGAAATTTTTGTACATTTTCAAACAATAAAGTTATTTTGATGAAACATGGCACATTGTTTTTACTATATAGGTTATACTGGTAACCAAATTTGATGGTTGCTTTCTTAAAAAAACACACACATATTTGCTATTAAAAACTTTTTAATGAAGATTCACTACCATAACGCACTTGCTGCGTCCAGAATTTTTTTAAATGTTGTGATTTATGTCAATATTAAGATCACTTAATCAATGATTTTTTTGTTGTGCATTTAAATTTGACGAAATCGCTCTCGTCAGTCACTAAACTGATAAACGCACAGCCATATATAACCAGCAGTAAAAGTTTGGACGCAGCAAGTGCGTTATGGTAGCGCATTTTCTCAACATTTATTTTTTCAAATTTTGATAACATAATTTTCTATTACTCTAAAATATTCAGTTTTGGTATGTGACAGAGCCTATATAAAAGTAACGTATGTACCAAAGTTAATCAAACTTTTGATTTTTAGATTGTTTTATAAAAACTTCAGTTTTTGGGTTCTTTGGTGATTTAAATCGAAATGAAATTTTGCTATACCATAACGCACTAGCTGCGTCCAGAATTCATAATGATTACCTTGGTCCTAAAATTCTTACAAAAGAACGAAACTGGCTCTAACTGAAATCACAGGGAAAGTTACTTATATGAAGATCGAAAATGACAACAACAAATTGACAATTAAAAAAGTCTGGACACAGCAAGTGCGTTATGGTAGTGAATTTTCATAGAAATGATCTGGCACCAAATATTTTTTATACCTTTTTTTTTTCTTTTAACATAGAACATAACATTTCTTGAGATAAATTTTTTTTCGAAAGAAAACCCAAAATTTTCCCGGAAAACCTCGTTCGATTTTCCTGGCTAACGAACTTATCCAAGCCACTTAAAATTTATCAAAATCGGTCCATTATTTTTTGAGTTATCGGTGTGATACATATATATGTATATATATATATATATATATATATATATATATATATATATATATATATATATATATATATATATATATATATATATATATATATAAACATATAAAAATTGAAACTGACCCCAGATATGGGTTCTAGGGGCCCTAGATCGCGCTCATTTGAAGAAATTTTTTCAACATTCAAAAGTCGGGATCTTCCCAGTAGTGAATTTTTTCTAAGAAAATTCGCTAAAAAAACGTACCAGCAAGAAATAGTTTTGTTTACTTTTGTAGCTGTTACTTTAAAACATAATTACCATCCCAAGGTACGACTTCTCTCTTAAAGTGGCTCAAAGATGATTAAAGTGGCTCAAAGATGAGGTATAAATAAATTTTTTTTAGGTTTTTATAGGGATTCTATGTTTATCCGTAATTATACCTGCTTTAGAAACGCTTTGTCATTTTCTGTTTTTTTTGTCATCTAAATAGAATCGTTACGTTGTTATTGAAAGCGTATCATTCATTTTTGGTGTAAACAAGTGAATCTAAAAGAAACGCGTGGGAATCGGGATCTAGAAACTTAGTTCTTTAACCGTGGGAACTCAGGTGTGGATGTGTGTAGTTAGGTCTTTTAATAACATCCAGCGCGCCACTATGTAGGTATCTATACCTCAGTCCACACAAGAACACACTAACCTGCTATGCACTACACTTATTTGCCACAAGAAAAATACACCGCTGCCAAATTGGATACTATAGTGTAATATTTTATATGAAGTATATGATGTAGTAACCTATATCGAGGTTCTAATATTACTTAAGGGTGGCATTTAGCTATCACTTTAATATAGGAAAACAAGGCTTCCTTATATTGTAATTATCTCAAGAAATACTAGGTCTACGGGATCAATTTAAAAAGGTGCATAATCTAGACAAACCACAAGTGGTGATGAATGTTTGCAAATTTCAGAAAATGTTTTGTGTTATTAGTTATAATTAATCGAAATTCACTTTAATATTCCAATGATTTAGATAAGATTATATATACGAACATGTTCCAAAAGAGATGACTTTGACCATTCATTACCTGCAGGAACATGCAAAGATTCGATTGCAATAAAATCTAAGTATGTAGACCTTCTAGTTTTTTTTTTAAATTATGTTTTTATTAAATGTACACAGAATACGTTTTCTACAGCTGCCCGATGCAAATTCAGTACAAGTGCAACTGTATTGTCACTGAGCTGAGCGATCACAAGTTTGGCAACTGTATAACAGATGCCGTCCGCGTCGGATCAAATGACCGGCTACCTCCGGCGTAAGCAGTGTTGTCCGTGTTATAAAAAACTCACTTAAATTGAATACTTAGATAACCATAAGCTTTTCACAACGTAAAGTAAATGAGGTAGTTAACAATGATGAAAATAACGGTAAAATTTGCCATTGACCTTAATTTTACAATGCATTATTTGACGAACAAAATTTAATCGGGTGCTTAAACATTCACTTTTCGTTTCTCAAATAAAGCATTTTATGATTTCCGTGCAATAAGCGATTTATCATACAGGAAATGTTTACTATTTGAATAAAAAAATAATTCATCGATTTTGGGAACTTGGCTGGTGTGTTACACTAGCTTGGATGAGTTTATTTGCGAACAAAATAAGAGTAGCGGTTTCATAAAACATTAGTTACACTAATGTACTTAGAGCCTCGGTGATTCAGTGGTACGAACGTGTGCCTCTGGACCGAATAAGGGTACTGGGTTCAATTTCCAGCGTTGCCCTTTCACTTTTTTTGGACATAGTGTAAAATTAACACCAACCGAGCTTGTGACATTGTATTTGAGCAAGTTGAATGTCTGCACGTTCAGCTCCTCGGAAAGGGCGTGAAGTCGCCGGTCGATGTTGGGTACGTTAAGAATGCTTATCTCATTGATCAATTTTTTTTAATGAAAATTTGCTGGAATACAGTAAACATTAGATGACTTCAAAATTCATAATGTTACTTTATTCTCCGGCGTAATAAATTCCGAATAGACCGCTTGGACCGCTTAGAAAGGTTACAAATATTGTCTCTCCCAAGCTCATCTAAAGGCATAAGTACAATAGAATCCGTACCTTCTCCGTCCTCCGCTATTCACCGTCCCGCTTCATAAGCTTGGTATGTAAACAAAATAGTAGATAAATGACAACGTCGCTTTGCTGAGTAAGTACAATTATTGCAAGCCTTCTACAAAACACGGGCCGAATGAGACGCGACCTGCTGAGAAGTAGTTCAACTTAGTAAGTAAATCCGAAGTTCAAGATCTTTGGCAGCACTTGTCATGATAATATTTTCTATCTCTGTCGGAGGTACTTCTTCGTCTAGAATATCGTCTAGAATATCGTGTACAGTGAATTGTATCTAATCCATTTAATTGCTGAATATCTACCAGCAGCTGTTGAAACGATGGTTCATAAAAACGACTGCGAAGTTAAAAATAAAATCTCTCCCCAACAATACGACCTAAAAATGTGACATGGTAGAAAATATTGTGGCCAAATGAGTAAATTCTCGAGACCAGTCAAATCAAACAAAACAAAAATAAAAATATTGGGACATAAATTCTTGATTCAATTGAAAAAACTGGACCAGTGAGTGCGTTATCGTAGTAAATTTTTCTAAAAATGTTCCGAATTTTCTGGCTAACGAATTTATCCAAGCCACTTACAAATCGGCCCATTATTTTTTATTTTTTTTTATTTCTATGAAAAATCGACAGAAATAAGAGCCTGTTAAATCACAAACTCTTAACTTAAACTACTGCCAAAGCACCAGAGGAAGGGTTTATTTGAAATGAATTATCTGCAAACATTTTAGTAAAATGAAGGACATTGGCGGGTGCGACAGAAACTTTGGGTTTTGTAAAACACACTTTTTATGACATTTTTTATACATAACGTTTCAAATGGCGACTTTGACGTTTCATATGGCGACTTTGACGTTTGAGACGGCCTATAAAATGTGCGAAGTAATTCTTGTAGTATTTCTTGACTACGCGCCAAGAAAGCCTGATCTTTGTCTGCAATTTCGTAATTTGTTTTGAGACAGTAATTATGTGTATGTTCTTGAATTTATTTAATATTTGCTAAGGCCGAGTATTTAAGTGGTTACGGTATTCTTTTTGTTGATATGTTTCTATTTACGCTGCGTGAGATTTAAATAAATGCCTAATTTTGCTTTGGAAATATTGTCCCTCGTGTAGTCTTATCGTGCGACCCCTCAGATGGCCGTTACGCACATTCTGGAAACAACTGCAGTGAATCATCAAAATGTGAGTGTCCCTACAAACATTTGAAAAGTCCCCAAATTTTGTGTAATTAATTCGTTCTGTTTAAGAATAAACGGATTAAAAGTGTGCGAGTCAAAACTGAATCACAGCATACGAAATTCTGTAACTAAACCCTGTGTTAACACCCGCGTTAATGTATTTTACAAACACTATAAATGGCTACATGCAAGAAGAAATCCTTTAAAACGACTCGCATGACATACCTTGTCTAATACTTTATAAACATTCGATAAAATTACGTGACTTTCACATTTTAAAAGAGCGGGACTACCAAAATGAGTGACTGTCACCGGTTGATTGGTCTTCACGAAAGACGTATTGGCCATCCCTTAGGATGTTTCATGTTTAGTGTATTTCACAGCCCCTATGTAGATAACTTTTTCCATAACTTTGGAAAATGAAAATTAGGAAGATAGTTTCCAACTTCAGAATTGTCTATATCAGAGACGAGATAAACTCAGGTTGAGGAAGATGGAAATACCCATATCTTATAGAACATTCAAGAGAAGCAGCACCAACGTGGAGTTAGTTCGGGAGCACCAGTTTGAAGAACTATTGCTGAGACTTCATCTGGTCCTGATGCGTTTTTGATTTGTAAATTTACCAATATGCGGCTAAGGGTACGATAAATGAACAACATTTCCTTATTTTAGACTAATCTGTCGGGTGCGTCTTTACTGTAGACCAAGTGTAGTCTCACAAGCAAGTAAATGGAACAATAAAGCAGTTTTTTAAATTGATTGATTGACAAATAGATTTTATTATTACCAGGAGATGTCGATAAATTTGTTTAGTTTTAGTTACCAATACCCTGCCGTAGCCATAATCGCGTACTAGGAAAGTGCACAAACGCATTATCAAAGAATCCAGGAAATACAAGAAGAAAATCGAAGGTGCACAGATTATAAGACGCAGAAGAAGTGACACAATTTAAAGAAAAAAAACTAGTAGGATAAATCTCAGCGAAGGAATAAACTAAGTGAAGATCCGAACCTGCGATGAGCAGTGATACGTAGGTACACTTGGAGAACCCAAATAACCACAACACATTAAAAAAAAAACTGACGATCGTTTCACTAACCAAGTCATCAGGAGATGAACATTCTCCATCTTCTTCAAGTTTACTCAGAAGGAGTAAATGTGTGGACCAAGATAAAACGGTTTAAAGCCAGCAGAGGAGAAACAGAAGGAAACCGTAGATGACATCAGAAATACTAAACCTACTAAAAGACCATAACAGGTGGAGGAGGATTAAGAACTAAGAAGCGTACAGTAGATTTGAGCAAATTAAATATCTGAGCGAACAAAAATGCAGGAAAGGAAAAAAAGTATGGTTGCAAAGAAAAGGTGCTTGTGAAATTGTGCAAGCTTATCAACAGCTAAGAAGACTATAATACAAAAAAGCAACAAAAAGTAAAGTCATAAAGGACAATGATGGAAGAAAGGCCATCTAGAAAAAAATATATTACGGAGAGGAAGTTAACTATAGAGAAGAGTATAATATGGAGGAAATGCGAAACTAAATCAAGATCATCTAGGTTCGCCTTTATATTAAGAGCAGAATTCGAGAAAGCCTTTAGAGCACTTAGACAAGAAAAAACGCACGGTGTAGACGAACTTACAGTGCAACTAAACAATTCTGGTGAAAAAATATGAAAGAAAAACGTTTTCAACTGCTTTAAAAATGCTATAAATCGGGAGAACTGGACACTAAAATTATCACTGTTCCAAAAACAATGAGCGCCCGAAAATGGGACCAGCACCAGACAGTAAGTTGGCGAGGATTCTTATTATCATAATAAAAAATAGAATAAGAAGCAAAATTGGGAGTGGTTTGGATGAAAAGCAGTTCCGATTTAGACTAGCAACTAGATAAGTAATACTAAAACTTAAAATAAGAGGAGAAAGAAGCTTGAGAAAAATAGAGATACATTTCTTGCTTTTATAGACCTGGAAAAAGCATTGGATAATGTGGAGGAGAACGTATTATCACATTTAATGAATACAACCAGATTGGATTGGAGGGATATGCGCATTATTCTTAATCTGTATTAAAATCAAAGTACCATAATATATATTAACGGATATGAAATCAAGCTAAAATGAAGAAAGGTGTACCCGAAGGACCCTCATTATCGTCATATTTGTTAAATTCATCCCTAGAAAATAGAATAAATAGGCGAAAAGAAAGGACGGCAGGAATCAAGATAAATAGACAACAATTCTATTGCACAAAGTACACAGATAACATAGCGCTGATAGAAGAAACAAAACAAAGAACCACAAATGATGCTGAGTATGTTGGATAGTGTATTAAAATTAGGCAAACTAAAGATTAATATGCCAAAAGCAAAAGCACTGAAAGATAAGTATGGATAGGACTGCAAAAATGTATGTAAAGCTAAACGACGAACAACTTGGACAAATAGAAATAGTCACGTGCCTTGGGCGTATTATTACGGATGATGTTCAATATAGCAAATCTGAGATGTTGGATCGCGATGACAAAGCACGCAATCAATAGACAAAGTACTCTTCTCGTTTATCAATATTTTAACTTGGACCTGGGGAAGAAGTTTATCAAGCAGTAGGGAGTATGTTAGTGTATGGGGCGGAACCTTGAACTTTGACTAAGCAGGACATAAGAAGAAAAACGTTTGAGACGCAGGAAGTGCGTTATGGCAGTGATTTTTTTAAAATGATTCAAACTTGTATAACTCAATTTTCTATAAACTTAGAAAGTTTATTTTTGGTACGTAGTAAGTTCTTTCCTAAGGAAAGATACCCACCAAATTTCATTAAAACAACTTTGTAATATTCGGAGAAAATTTTTTTTTTCGAAAGAAAATCTAAAATTTGAATAACTCAATTTTGTCTCAACTTAGAAAGTGGAATTTTGGTACGTAGTAAGGCCTATCCCAAAGGAACATATCTAGTAAATTTCATTAAAACAGCTTTGTAATTTTCGAAGAAAAAAAACTTTTTCGAAAGAAAACTTAAAATTTTCTCGGAAAACCCTGTTCGATTTTCTTGGCTAACGAACTCATCCAAGCCATTAATAAAAGAAAGACACTTGCCGAGTTTCATCGAAATCGTTATATGCTGTTTATTATATTGTGATATGTTTGTGCCCATGTGTCACATTTCACCTGGTTTGCTGATAAGATATGTAGTCTTTATGATTTTCTTGTAAGTGTGGTTATGTTGCTGTATTGATGTTTGATTTCGTTCGTGTTATATAGTTTTTCTGCTTGTGTTTGGGTGTATTTGGCCGTATTTATATGGTTATAAACAGTGATTTTAGCGTATTTTGGTATTATCTTGTGTCTTAAGCATTCTCTATTGAAGTATATGTTGGCTTTGTTGTAATATATTTTTCTGCAAATATTTTTGAATAATTTGATGTTTCTCTCATAAAATCCACATACATAGCTACAAATCGAACGTAGCTATACACATTCACAACAGAAAACACCTAAAACCAAATATCAAGCAATTAGAACTAACAAAACATACAAAATACCACAAAAAATGGATATCTGGGAGCAATAATACATTCAACAAACAAGCAATAAGAAACAATTAATCCCAGAGCAAATCCAAGTGCAAACATTTAAACAAAACTTAATAAAAGCCATACAAATAGACAAATACCACAATAATGAAAACAGGAAACCAATACAATCGACACAGACCAAAAATACAGCCAATCAAACATTTGTAAAGCGACCAATAGAGGCTGAACACGCAGGCGTCACGTATAACTTTAGACATAGAATACACAGGAACGATCAGAGTCAGTAGCGTGCTGATGAAGAACCAGGGAGGTGCGAAACTGCAGTTCACGTAAACAAATAAAAAATCACAGAAAGTACAGCAAAATACACCGATAAATTAAAAAATGATGAGTCGATTGCGATTAAATTTGGCAGGTATCTTCCTTTTGTAAGTGGATTGGATAAGTTCGTTAACCAGGAAAATTGGACCAGGTTTGGAACATTTTAAATTTTCTTTCGGAAAAAAATTATTTCCCAAAATAACAAAGATATGGTAACCAAATTTGGTACATAGGTTAACGTTTTATAGAGGAAACTATATGCCAAACGTTAAATCTCTGTTATAAGAAAAAAAGTGCTCCAAATGAATCGTAACTTCCACATAGCTGTGATAATCTATCTCCTGGGAGCGACCTTCTTATGAAATGAATTCAACCTCCATGACTTGATCACAGAGACAATATCTGTATTGCTGTACCCATAAACTTTTGAAACGTCACATTACTCAAATTAAAAAAAATATTACGCCGTTTTAGCAAAAAAAAAACATTCGAAATTACTGTCAACGATATTCTACCCCCACACATTTAATCGCTAATTTAATTTCAGTACAGAATACGAGATGTTTGATGAAATTTAAAGTGTTCTAATAAACCAACCCTAAAACGTTATATTACTAGAGTTTTAATGAAAAATGTAAATTTTCACCAAATCACCCCCATTTATCCCCTACCCCCTGTAGAGATTTTACCCAAAAACATTCCGAACCGTTCGTTTGTTGGGTGCTAACGGTATACCAAATTTGAAGACGATATCTCAATTCGTGCTAAAGTTATCGTGGCCCCAAACAGACAGACCGACAGACAAAAAACATTCTCAAATCATGTTTTTTTATATGTTTTGGCACTTTTAAACGTTTAAACCAAAAAATTTTGAAATTTTTGTCGCCGAGGTTGTACACTTTGCGACGATGTGGAAGTAAAAGTTTGAAGCATTTAGGAAAAAATGTTAGGTGCCAGATCATATGTAAATTCACTACCGTAATGCACTTGAAATACATTGAAGAGTATACAAAATCTCGTGGTTAGTTAAAGGAAACTTCCGAGGCTAGCTTGCAACCATAACCATAAGATACAAAACCAAAATTCCACGGTGAAAGCAAAAAATTTGGTTAAGAAATTATTTTTTGACAAAGTTCAGCGTCGCCTATTTAGAAACACGTACAGTTTGCCTCACTTGACAACCTTTAAGTTACACGTACGGCCAGAATAGATAGAAAGGTAAAATAGCAAGCAAGCAGCAAATATTTGTGAAGATCAATGTCCGCAACAGCATCAGCAGCAAGAACGTTTGCTCTCTTGCAAGAATGCAGCCGTACGACAAAAAGTACCCAAATACCGTTCCCGCTTATGTCGTAAACAACGTTCGAAGAACCAATCCGAACCGAGGAATGCCTACCTAGTTCAAATTAACAAAACTAAATCGACAGCTTGGAGACACAATTTTAAAACTGGATAATATTTAACACTGGAAGAATCCTAACGCTAAAAATAATTTGTAAGTTATTTTTAGAATCACTCTATATACAGAAGTGGTCCCAGAGTACACAGCAGCAGTAACTCTTGGCATAACAATATTACGACTTAGTCAAACTTACCTCACTCCAAAAGTCACAATAATAAAAAATGTTCGGGACGCAGCAAATGCGTTATGGTAGTGAATTTTCATAAGAATAATATTTAATTAGAAACAGTAAAAAATAGGATAAAGAAGGGCAAGCAAAAACATGATCTCTAACATAAATATTTATGCAGTCATTTGGATACAAAACTCAACAAAACAATTGATAAACAGGAAATATACTCAACAAAAAATACACCAGAAAGCCCGAACATAAAAAAAATTCCGTGGTTCATGCATTGAGGGTGAATGTATGCAAACAGAAGGGGAAGAAGAACAGCCAGGACGAAGAGGGTTTCTGCCCCCTGACCCAAAAACACGGGGATTCTCCTTCCCCTTGTGCGTGCATACGACTACCTTCAAAGCATAAAGCACAAGAAAAAATTTCTTGGGAGCAATCCCCAAGCAAGTTACTGGACTTGGGCGAATATGGGTGTTGTGCAGAGTAGACAGGGCTTAAAGGAGGTATTGCTGCAAAATGTGACAAACGCATCTTTTCAAAGTCCGACTAAACGTTTTTTTTAAGGATTTTCCGCTCATATTTACCCCCTGCCCAGCACCCATATTCATTCTTGGTCCCTTAATTTTCCTAGGGGTTGTTTGCAACCAATTTTCCCTGTAGTTTGTGCATCCAATGAGGGTTATAAACATGTTTCTGAAAAAAATGGTAAAAAACCCCCGTGCAATAAACTGTAAATTTACCGAAATTACATTCCACTTCGTCACTAAAATGTCTTTTTCAGATAATATCGAATACAGCACTAAAGTAAATAAATTCACTTGATATTTCACTTATTTTTGATTTTTATATTACATATAAAAGCAAAAGCGAAGTAAGTATAATAAAGGGGGGCCCTTGATTAACATTCGGGCTACACAAACTTAAAAGTAGAGAAGACATTTAGATCGCGTCTGACTGTATGCACACAAAAAGTAGTAATACACGTTTATAAAATCTAATAAAAAACAACAGTTTTACGATATTATTTTAAATAAACCAATAGGAATAGGTTTCGCGGTGATTTCGCAATTCGCGAGTTTATGAACCTATCTCTTGTCCAAGATTACATTGAAATCTGGTCGACCCCAAGCAAGCAGCTTGTAAATTAAGTTAACACTGCTCTTAGAATATTATCTACTGACATACTGATTATCTATTTTACGCAAAATTGTATTGTTTTAAGTCATTAACACTCAATTTTCATTTATGCCCATCGATCAATATGTATTTTCACTATTTATATCCATGTTTTAAATATGAGGTTAGTTAAAAGTCAGTTGTAAAATGTCAACAACGCTACATAACAAGCGCGATCGACGAAGCGTAGAAATAATGCTCCTATTAAGCTTTCAACCAACTTGCTGCTGTTAAAATGAGCGGTGTCGTCTAACCTCAACCAGTTATCAAGCCGCTTGCAGTCGCATGCTAAAATTTAGCGCTTTTTGACGCAAACATTGTCCTGGTATTAGAAAGAAATGGGCCAGGGTTAAAAATTTACAAAACTGGTAGTTGGTTGTACACAGTCTCCATATATAAGTTTTTGTATAAGCTGCCGTAACGACATATTACCTGGTTCCGTACCGATATGGCGTCCCTGTCGTACATTTCACAATGTTGTAAAGTCTAACATCTTGCAATGATTGTAACTTCAATTGTTTGGATTTTTATCTACCATTTATTTAAATGGCATAGCATATATATATATATATATATATATATATATATATATATATATATATATATATATATATATATATATATATATGAGTAACAGGTAACGCCATCTGTCTGTGTCCGTAGATATTGCATTACAGAATCGGAAGTGATGTCGAGGATTATTTTAATACTAATTTCGAATAACTTTGTCTTCGATCAAAAGACTTGAATTGGTACACAACCAGGTCTGTCTATGTTTTTTGAAGTTGTAAATTTTCGTTTCAATCGCTTAAGGAATTTGAAAGATATTCCGTTTTAAAAAATATTTTCTAATTTTTTGTTATGAAAAATTGGGCGCTAAGATATGATGAACGAACTCATCCAAGCCATTAAGAAAGTAAGAGTAATTCCCAAATTTGGTCCAAATCAGTTAAGTATTTTTTGAGTTACCGGTTGGATATATATATATATATATATATATATATATATATATATATATATATATATATATATATATATATATATATATATATATATATATAATAACATTTTAACTGACCATGGAAATGGGTTCCAGGGGCCTTAATTCGCGCTCATTTGAAGAAATTTACCGAAAGTCTCACCATCGATACCTCTCTATTAGTGAATTTTCCTAATGAAAATTCACTAAAAATACAGGTGTTAAAGTGACAAAATTAAATTCTATTTTCTTTGATATCTGGAAGTGTATTTGACGTATTGTCTTCAAAATTGGCACAGGTGCAATTTTTCGTAGTAATAAAAAATAGTGCTCCAAATTTAATGCAAATTGAATCATAACTTCCACATAGCTGTGATAATCTACTCTTCTCAGAGAGACATTGGCATGAAATGAATTTAGGGTCCATGACTTCACCACAAAGAAAATATTCGTATTCCTGTACCCATAAACTTCTGAAATGTATATTACTCGAGGTTTAACAAAAAAATATCAATTTTCACCAAATCACCCCTTATTTATCCCCTACCCCTGAAGCGATCTTACCCAAAAACAATTAGAAGCGTTCCTTTATCG
Organism: Tillus elongatus; assembly: GCA_964006375.1. Taxonomy (NCBI): domain Eukaryota; kingdom Metazoa; phylum Arthropoda; class Insecta; order Coleoptera; family Cleridae; genus Tillus; species Tillus elongatus. The sequence continues at coordinate 57,921,485 of OZ023265.1, forward strand.
GGTGCTAACTGACACCAAATTTAAAGATGATATCTCAATTCGTTCGAAAATTATTGCGCCTACTAAGAGACAGGCATACAGGCCGACAGACCGATAAACAAGAAAATTTTCGTTCCAGAATCATGTTTTATATATTTTTTCAGGCTTACTTACCTCCTTTACGTCGTTTAGCAAAAAAAAAATTTGAAATTTCTGAATACCGGATATTTGATGAAATTGAAAGTTTTCTGATCAACAAACCCTAAAACGTTATTATATTGCTCGAGTTTTAACGAAAAAATGTAAATTTTCACCAAATCACCCCCCATTCATCCCCTACCCCCTGAAGTGATTTTACCCAAAAACAATTCGAACCGTTCGTTTGTCGGGTGCTAACTGTATACCAAATTTGAAGACGATATCTCAATTCGTTCAAAGTTATCGTGGCTACACACAGCCAGACATACAGACCTACAGACAAACAGATTTTGTTCCGAATCATGTTTTATATACGTTTTGACACTTTTTACGATGTTTAAGTGGAAAAAAAAAATTGTCGCCGATGCCATACCAACGTATTGACAATGTGGAGGTAATAATGATTTTCCAATTTGGCTCCAGTAGATGCAGAAGGCTGCTAGCGGTACCCTTTATGTCTTCACAAAACACACTTTTTTGTTAGCATCTCCAGGAAACTTCTAATTAGAAATAGAATTCTCTTGTATTTTTGAACACAAAAGGTAACTTGTTGCATGACGTAACCGTTTTCGAGATATGTGCGATTTGAGAAGTAGCTACAATACCTTCTTCGTAATAGTTTTCAGATCATATTTTATTTACCACGTAGTAGGCGCATTTCATAGACAAACTTATCGCTCTATTCTTTTTAAAATGTCATCTTAGTGTTACTACTTGTTATTTTGATAACCTTTGTACATGGTCTGTTCCTGATAATTAATGCAGCTTCTGCTACATTTGTTTGTGGATTAAAAAAACTTTCCAAATGAAAGTTGTAGAACTTTTGACAAGCCGGGATAGTAAACTAAACTAAATTAACATCGCTTAATCGAAACAATTACCTAACCTCACTTTATTTTAAAGAGACCAAAAGTTTACTCAGAATGGAAGTCCATTTTCTTCTGGTTTTAAAAATGTAATCATATGTAATATTTGAATAAGCTGTTTTAGAAATATTCTGGGTCAAACATATTGATTCTACAGTAAAAATTAGTCATTACGGAAAAGTATCCAAAGATTGCCATGAATTGAATAAAATGATTGAGTAATCAAGGATCTTGGAGAAAACAAATAACTATAGCTGTAAAAATTACATATACCTACTTTTTTGCAGAAATTATTTTATAAGGTAATGGTGTTTACAGTGAAGAAGAAACGTTTGCAATTTCATTGACAGACTTTCTTTAATCACTAGAACAATATCAACAATGAATTCGAAAAACAGAGTATGGATTCAACATCAAACGGTTGTGTTTTTTACAATTGTTCCATATTATGTTCCCCATTATTACTGATACATTTGTTTAAATCGTCATCTATTTTATTTATTGCACTAACGGTTAAATACGATTTTTTTTGATTTAAACTATCTATAAAATTAGTAATTATTAATTTTAGATCATCGACGGTTAAGATTTCTTTCTGCGTAAACTGTATTTTTTATATATCCTCAGAAAAACGAATTTAAAATTGTCAAATCAGGGCTATTGGCAGGCCGGTCAGTATTCACACGTTTCTCAATCTATAAGTCCTGGTCGTTGTCGAGGAAATTTCGAACCGAAATGATATGGGATGGCGCGCCATCTTGCTGCCACAGAAGGCTGCGAAACTCCTGAACACTTAACTTATCCAAGAATCCATCATTTTCGTATTACTTTTTTGAAGATATCATCATCCTGTGCTTTTCGTAGCTGCATTTCAAGACAACATGTTCGACTGATTTTCTTTATATAATTATTAAAAAATCTACTCGCATCGATAATGGAACACGTAGGATTTTCTGAACGAAGAAATATAAATTATATTTATATATTTTGTTAATAATAAATCAGACGATTTTTACCTTCAAAATATAACAGAATGTTGAGCTCTTAAATCTAATTTGTCGTAACGCTCCGTTTTTTCCGTTGAATTATTTTTTAGTGAATTTTCTTTAAAAAAATTCACTAATGAGGAGATCCCGACTTTTGAATTAAAAAAAAAATTCTTCAAATAAGCGCTAATTAGGCCCCCTAGAAAACATATCCGGGGTCAGTTTCATATATATATATATATATTATATATATATATATATATATATATATATATATATATATATATATATATATATATATATATATATATATATATATATATGAAAAACCTAAGATTCCGGGACCGCTAGCATAGATCTATAAAGTTTCATATTTCGACAGATTCCAGGACCGTGCTTATTTGTAGTGGGGGGATATGGAGGGGTAACCATAACTCGCAAGATTTGAGGACCATGTCATATTTTTAAATAATTTAACGTATTTATTATAATAATCATTCTTAGTTACTCTCAGACATTTCTGGTAGCAAAACAGAATGTTGAGCTCTTAAATCTAATTTGTCGTAACGCTCCGTTTTTTCCGTTGAATTATTTTTTAGTGAATTTTCTTTAAAAAAATTCTTCAAATAAGCGCTAATTAGGCCCCCTAGAAAACATATCCGGGGTCAGTTTCAATTATATATATATATATATATATATATATATATATATATATATATATATCTATATATATATATATATATATATATATATATATATATATATATATGTATGTATATATATATATATATATATATATATATATATATATATATATATATATATATATATATATATATATATATATATATGAAAAACCTAAGATTCCGGGACCGCTAGCATAGATCTATAAAGTTTCATATTTCGACAGATTCCAGGACCGTGCTTATTTGTAGTGGGGGGATATGGAGGGGTAACCATAACTCGCAAGATTTGAGGACCATGTCATATTTTTAAATAATTTAACGTATTTATTATAATAATCATTCTTAGTTACTCTCAGACATTTCTGGTAGCAAAAAGATAATTAGAAACAGATATTATTGTACATATTTAACAAAATAAATGTGATTGTACGCTCTCTGCATATTTATGTGTGTATTTTGTGTAGGTAAGTATGCAATTTATTAAGAAGGGAGCCAAACTAATAAGAAACCTAACAAGATTGAAGTAGGGCGATAAAAAAATTGCTATAATATTATTCTAGCAAATCCCTTTAATCAATGATGAGCTTGAAGAACCTCAAAGATAGGAAATAAGACTTTCAAATAAAATTGCTTATTTTAAATGAGGGCGATTTTTTGGTGAATATTTTAATTTGCCTCTGTCCTTAGGTGAGTAAGGATAAATAGCGTAAAAAATTTGACATGAAAAATATCAAATTTATTGTCTAGTTGCTTTTTACTAACTTGATGCATTTCAAAATAGCAGCCAGTGTGTGTATTATGTAGAACCACCTGGTTAAGACAATGACGCTAAAAAACCTTGAACTAATCATTTCATTCTCATTTACTGCAGTCTTCGTAATTATAGAATAAAGTAAATAAAAAACTATCCAGACCGGCAAATTATAAGATGCTTTTTGTTTTTTTTCCAAACCCTAAAACATATTTGCTTTTAATTAAGAAAATATTTCTTTACAATATGTTAACAATTGCAACTTAAAAACAATTAGCATAACCCTTCTTTTGTTTTTCTTTTCTGAACCTACTTATTTAAGAATGGTACTTGTGTTCCTTCCACATTTTTTTTTTCATACTATTGCGTTTCAAATCATCATCACTGTCTACAGGGGAAGTCGCCCTGTTGTCGCAACCATGATTATCTCTCTCCAGCAGCTGTCTTCATTTCATACCTTCCACACTTCATAAGTTGTGCCAGTTTTCCCAGATGTTTTACCCTAGGTTCACCTTTTCTAATTTTTCCAAATAATGTCGCTAGAATTTTATTATGTCAGAATATGAACCAGTAAATTTTGCCTTTTCTTTTTCAATTACTTCCAGCATGCATCTTTCTTCTTTCACCTTTTCCAGCACACTTTTATTCGCCTCTCTATCGTTGTATCGTGTTTCTGTGATTTTTATCTATAGCCATAGTTCAAAATCCTATATTCTTTTCATATCATGCTAAGTGGACATCCAAGTTTCTTCCACATACATTACTACACTCGATACGCAGGACTTAATGAACCTCTTCCTCAGATCCAAGTTAAAATGTTTTAGTGAGAAGACTATTGTGTTTATTGAATGGTTGCTTCACAATCGCAATCATCTTGCTCGGGTCTTTGTTGCATTTACTAACATTTATAAAAATACTTTCAATGTGGGAGAACATTTACACTTTTCAAGTTGTTGACCGTTGACGAATTCAGATATCATCTTTAAATTTGATACACAGTTAGCACTCGAGAAACGAACGGTTCTGATTGTTTTTGGGTAAAATCGCTTTAGTGGGTAGGGGATGAATGGGGGGGGGGGGGGTGATTTGGTAAAAAATGACCTTTGTTTTGGTTAAAATTCGAGTAATATAACGTTTTACGGTTTATTGATTAGAAAACTTTTAAGTTCATCAAACGTCTGGTATTCTGTGCTGAAATTAAATTAGAGGTTGAATGTGTGGGGGTGGAATATTGTTGACAAAAACTTCGATTTTTTTTTGCTAAAACGGCATAAAAGGTCTCAGAACATATAGAAAAGTTGATTCTGAACTAAGTATATTTTTATCTGTCGGTCGGTGGGTCTGCCTGTACGTCTGTCTGTTAATAGGCGCAATAACTTTCGAACGAATTGAGATCTTATCTTAAAATTTGGTATCCAGTTGGCACCTGACAAAGGAGCGCTTCGAATTGCTTTTGGGTAAGATCGCTTCAGGGCGTATGGGATAAATAGGGTGATTTGATAAAAATTTACATTTTTTGAATAAAACTTAAGTAATATAACGTTTCAAAAGTTGCTTCTCTAGTTCCTTGCCCAACTCCAAACACGAATTGATACTGATCCTAGAAACTTCTAATTTTGCTCTTTATTCTATTTTTTATTATGATTAGCAGAATATTCTCCACATGTCTCTGTACATTTATTGTCCTATGCTGGTTGCATTTTTATGTGTTCAGTGTTTTTGATATAGTGATACTTGTACTCTGTATAAACTAACTGGGCAGTTTTGCTGATGTATACTTTTTCTACAACAGTTGACATAGTTTTGGTTTAATTCTTTTTACCAAATTTTTTAAATGTTCCGCTGTTAATTCATCTACACAATAACTTTTTCCTTGTCTAAGTTATTTAGGGCTCTTTTTGAAATCTTGTGTTGAAATAGGGAACATCTCATTTGGGTTTATCTGTCATTTCCTCCATATACACTTTTCCATATTTCATTTTCTCCCCGTGTCAACACTTTTTAATAGGGTTACTAGTGTCCAATGGCTTCATTATCTAGTGATGAATTTCCATCGTTGTTCTTTTGACTTTTTGTCCCTGGTCAATATCATGGTCTTCTAACCTGTTAGTATGCTTGATCCAGCCGTGCCTTCTTTACGCTATTTTCGATTTCTTCCCTATTTCTTTGCGTCCATACTTCTTTTGCTTTACAGCATTTTTATTTGTGACAGTCCTTTTTAGTGATATAATGTATTTGATACCCACCTGTACTCCCTGGTGTTTTTCATATACTTATATCGTCTCCTTTTGGGTACTTCAAACATTGTGTGTGTTATAATTAGACCATTTTCCATAGTCATTTATTAACTACTTTATTTTTTCTACATTTCTCATAAACCAAACTTTCCAGCTAAAGCTCTTTCTACTACCGAATTAAAATCCCCATTATCCCCAACATCTGCGCCTGTTTTCTCACTTTTCTTACATATTTCTTTTCTATTCCACATCCTTCTTTTCGCTGTGCTATGTCAGAGCTTTGCTTCAATTATCACCAGCACTACCTTATCGTTGACAGGATATGTATGCCTCACTTTATTGGTCCATTCGTTCCATAATTAGATTGCGACTCCATTGCTCTTTGAATCGTCCCTTCCACTATATATCTAATTCTAATATTACTCTTGAAGGCTTTATTGTTCAACCACCTTACTTCCGACATGCCAAGTAGTTCATATCCATTTTTTTAATTATGTTATTTGCTACTTCCAGTTTTTCTGTCTTCAGCAAGCTTCTAACTTTTCATTAAATGAGTTCATGATTTTTTTTCTTTACATATTTTGTAATAATTTCTTTACGTAACGCTCTAGCTGATAGAACAGGGTTTCGCATGATAACGATCTGGGAAGCTTGTCCCGTGCGTGTTACCCTACCGGGTCCTGATCTTCGAAGCTCATGACTCATCATTGCAAAAAAATCACTTATTTGCAGTCAATGCAAATGCTAAAGCGGTGTTCGGCACATACTTGTTTATTAAAACGTTCGCATTTATTACGTGCATTTCTGTTTTTTTTTTCACAGGCAAAAATCACAACAACCAACAGGAGCTTTAACTTTTTGTAAAATTTCTTCATCGCATTTCTAGAGTCGAATAGTACTCCTAATTTCTCGCGGGAGCTCACCACTGAACATTATTTCTTTCAGTTAATCTCCAACTAGAGCGAATGGAAGTTGTTTAAAAATTTTGCTCGTTTAAGCGCTTAATTAGTAGAGATTGAACTTATAAATTACAAATGAGTTTATCACTACAGCGTAAACCATAGAATATAATATCCGAAGTAGCCATCTGCGAGTTTTTCTTTGACAGCCGTCAAATCATACAGCTGATCAAAGGCGCCAACACCTCCTTTAGTGTTATTGAATGATAATAGTATTTTGGGTTTCTTCGTTATTTCTCTATATCACCATGTGTATGCATAGTCGATAATAAAATAACAAGTTTATAGTTTTTTCGGCACATAGAAGGATATCGTACTGATTTAATCAAACACGAACATAGATGAATCGACATCTTTTTGGTTGCAGTCATTGCTTCGGTATATCACGTTTGTTCTTCCTCATTGTTCATACAATGGTTAGCTTCTTTTTTAACAATTTTTCCGCGACATCGTAAGAACTAAACTAATGATTCAGAGTACAATTTCTGTTTGAACCATGAATAGCAAGGCGTCGTTGGTCCAATGGTAAGAACATGTGCCTCTGAAACGAAGGGTACTGGGTTCGACCCCAGGGTTCTCCTTTCACTTTTTCAGTGCATACTGCACGTAAAATTAACATCAACCGAGGTTGTGACATTTTATTTGAGCAAGTTGAATGTCTACCCGTTCCGCCCTTCGGACAAGGCGTAAAGCCGTCGGTCCCGTGTCCATGTGATGTTGGGCACGTTCAAGATCCCTACCGCCCTTACAGAAAATCGGGGGTTTTGCAAAATTTCCAAGATAGTGAGGTGAACCTGCTCGGTGATTGGCCATAGTCGCAGAAATAGGCCGACGTTAAAGTACAAAAAAAACCTGATTGGCAGTCGCCAAATAGATCATCTATTGTGTAGGAATGGAATATTGTTTTTCTCGTTCTTCACTCCCAATAAAAGACTTAGCTGATCACAGATTTAATATTTTTGCATCAAACATAGTAACCAATTTTAGATCATACTTGTATGTCCTGTTGGGTATGTAAATTTTAGAGGGACATCTGCCTCCGAAACCGAACAAGATTTTATCTGTGGTTGCGCATTCTAAAGGTGTATAATTTTGTCCGCAACATTCTCTAAAATATTCCAAATTTGTCTGATAGCCGCAAATTTGTCTGCTTTTAGTTCGCTACTCTCTTGTGGCTTTATCGTTAAATCTCAAGCAGTTTATCAAAAACTCAAATAGATTTTTGACATAGTTGCTCTAAAAATTGGTGGTGCAAATTGGGTTGACCATGTATCAGTAATATGAACCTTTTTTCATAACACCACTTGCATATAGTATTACTTATATAGTAGTATAGAATTTCTTGTCATGGTCATAAAGGACGTTTATCAGAAAAAGTGTGCTGTTTTAAGCACATAATGTGATAATATGTGTAAGAAAGTCCAGTAACATGTGAAATATTTTTTCAGTACTGGATTATTGAAAAGTAGCTATAAATGCTAAATATGTTTAATATGTGAAGAATACCCACACAATTAAATTTTCATATTTAACCGCCGAAATACGTTATAGGTACTCGTATGTACATTATTATACATTTAACGACCACATCTCGTTGAACATATCGATGCAATCACCGAAGTTAAGCAACGTCGGGTGTGGTCTGTACTTGCATGGGTGACCACCTAGGAACAGTGTGTGCTGATGAATGCCCTCGGAAGGCAATGGCAAACCACTGAGTATATTGGCCACTCAAATTTTCTTTGTGAAAAAGCGTCACTAAGGTTGACTTAGAGTATTTATTTTCACCTTACATTCATGGTTTGTGAGAAAAATGTCGCAATCGTTGACTGTTCTATTTTATTTATTATAACATGATAATTAAAATTTTGTAAGGTCTAGAAAAAAAAAGTGCGTAAGATAAATTTTTCCCCAAATATATGTAGGTACCTACTTTATTGACAAAGGGAAATTTATTTAAAGCTTATTTTGAGGAAAAGTAGAGGAGTATATATTTTATAGTAAATTTTATTAAATCAACTTTCAAAGTGTGTTATACAAATAAGCATAACCTTGTGCTTGCAGTCAACACCATTTTTTAGGGGTCGCGTTCCAAACTAAACTGTCAAAATATTTTGCTTAAAAGTATGAAATAACATTGTTAAATGGTAAGTAAAATTAATTTGTTTATGACACTTGGTGTTTATATAAACATTAGTGTATCTATAAGTAGCTTCTCATTTGTTTTAGTGCTTTTACCTCTTCATTTCAAAATTTTACAGCTTTAAACATAGTTTCTTGATTTAAATTCTCGCAAAAGTAGACATCTATCAGGTTAATTAATTTAGTTTTCTAGGATTTTTAATATTCGGGCTTATTTGAAAACCTATGTGTTTAATTTCTATTTTGTTTTTCTCAATTCGGATTAACTATTTGATCAAACAACAAAATGGTTTTCGGGGTTTTTGGGGTGTCCCCTAGCAGTTTGCTTTGGTAAAGTTTTATTTTCAACTAATTATCTGTTAACATTGTTGCAGTCTTTAAATTACATTTTTTAGATTTAAGTGTTGTGTAGCTTTAGTTCGATGCAAAATTAATCCTTCTAATATAATCAACTTATGTTATAGCTGCTGCTGTATTTTTAAACAGTGGTTAAAAATATATTTAGCAGACATCATCAGACACGACTTCAAAGACTAGTGGCAACTTACAGATAATGCAACAACTCACAATAACTCCTAAACGTAAAACTTTTCCATTATGTATAAAACCATGATATATTACAATATTATGTTCTGCAAATATTAATAACAATAAAGTACAAGACATTTTGAAAAAAATATTTGAGTAAGTCTATGTGAACATACCGACAGGTGTCCACATTAGAGTGTACCTCCTTTAACTTTTTGTTAATATTGAAGCAAAATTTTATTTTTTTTAATCGTAACTCGAATATGATTAGGCCTAGGTATGATAAGTAAGAACATCTTTTTAGTTTTCGTATAATAATTGTAAAACAGCATTCTATACTGAGAGATAAAAAAATAACTCTGTCAATCTTGGTCATTCATAATAAAACGACTGTCTAAACTAGTATTCTGCATTTATGTCAAATCATTTTTGTTAATAAATTTTCAAGTTCGGGTGATGTTAGGATTATGATTTTACTATGCACACAATAAACATGATCAAAAGCTATTTTTAAATTAGTGTGCTACTTGATGTAATTTGGAAACAGAGGTCAGCTTTCATGTAAACACTTGTCGAGAACACTTCTCGGGCAAACTTTGACAGAATTATTTTATAGGATGATACCTAAAAATTGAAACGAACACCTACCATTTTATTTCTAAGTTTGATAAATGTAATTTTTGATGACAAATTGCAAATCAGACAATGGTCAATGTAACAAAGAAGTTAGAAAAAGGATCGCGATAGCAAAGTAACATTTAGTAGACAAAATTAGCTATTTAACCTCATTCTCCAGAAAGGGTTCATCAAGTCATACGAATGAAGTATTATAACGTATAGAGCCAAAACGGCCAACAAAGTTCTAATCAGGTGTTGTGAATCATTTATTGATTCATTTAACGACAGTGTCATTTACAGTAAATCATACAATATACTGACATAAAAAAATAAAAAGCAATAGACAGAGTGTTTTTTTAATAACCGATTAAAGATCTGTACACAGAGATACGTAATAAAGGTTTTTTTATATTTGTGATACCTAAAAAAATAAAAATACTTTTAAAAATTACAAAATGTTTACATGACGTAGTATATTAAGTAAAACACTGAATTTTTTCCACGAAATGGACCCACCGATTTGCTAAAACTTCTAGATGTGGACTGGACTCTGTAATGAGCACACATAAGTACACTTGAAGAAACCCAAATCACCACAACACATCTTTTTAAAGACCTAACGATAACATCGTTAGCTTCATCAAATGACTAATATTCTGAAAAAACGATCGTTAAGTCTCCAAGTGTAGTTATTAAAACTTCTAGAATAGTTTAATTTCACAATTGGTCGTTTAAGGTCAAAAGACATGTATTGTAGAAAACTTGCAAGACGGCTTGTATGAGAAGTATAAGACAGATATTAAATATTTTTACATGGAAGGCGATTTTATTTTCTAATAATCAAGTTATCATAAACTAAGTAGTTCAGTTCAAAATGCAAGTGGCGTAAGGTGTCATAAATATCTGACATAATTTACAAGCAAAGTGCCGACTGCATTGTCAATGTAATAAAAATATGCTCCGCCTTCCTTCGGCTAAAGTCTATAGGGGTATCCAAGGGCCTTCTTATCTTTAGATAATTTACAACCAGACCTTTGACAAAGACAGCAAAACCACAGCATAGTGAACCTTATGCTGTGGCAAAACTATATTATAAAATTTGGTACCTACCTGACGAAAACTAAAGCTGTAAAAAGAGCGGACCATATTCCCTCCTTTCCTTTGTTTAAATTAAACAGATCAATGTTTTTCATTTGAGGCTATATCCACAGCATGTGTGCCATATCTTGTTTTAAAGCGAGTTTTTGTGAAAAAATTAACTATTGACGAGATTTCAATTGTAAGGCTATACAATACTTTTTTCAAAAGGCCCAAGTGTCTAGAATTTATATTCAAGATATGTTTGTCTTTTATCACACCTATAACTCAAAAAATAATGGGCCGATTCGGATGAATTTGGTAGGTACCTTCCTTTTGTAAGTGGCTTTGATAAGTTTGGTATCCAGAAAAATCGGCCGAGTTTTTCCAGGAAAATTTTGAGTTTCCTTCGAAAAAAAATTTTTATCTCCGAGAATAACAAAGCTCTAGACCCAAATTTGGTATGCAAATTTATATTACGCAAAGTATAACATATAATATATACAAAAATTTGGATTTATAAGTTAAAACAAAAAAAGTTATAGGCATTTAAAAAACAAATTTAGGTGCCAGTGATGACTAAAGAAATGCAAAAAGGTCAAGAAGCAGCAAAAAAATTACTTTGAAAATTTCATACATTTTCTTTGTAAAATATCAAACTCGCGATTTGAAACGTCAAAACTGACAATTTTTAGACAAAGAACCTGAAGCGAATACTGGTTATGTAGAGGAAATGTTGCAAGTAGTTATTTTGACAAAGCCTTAAGTATCAGCTTTAACCGCCATTGTCCGTTTTATTAAAATATTCGCAGAAAATTCATTTTAGACAGACCATTTTTTGATGCTTTAATAGTCTATAACTTTTAGCGAATGTTCGTAGAAAAAATTCGTTATAGGGAGACCGCGACTTTTTAATTGTTTTTTTCCGGTTAAAATTAGTAAAAAAAATAGGGGAGACATTCCAGCGTGCAGCAAACATATGCGATAAGTGACTGAGTGAAGAGTGGAACTTGTGATGATCACTGATAAGTACACTTGGAGATGCCAAATCACCACAACACATTTTAGAAAACCTGACGATCGCTTCACTAACCAAGTTAGCGTCATTAGAGGAGAGAGAATTATTCTCTCTCAAGTGTACTTATTATGTGATAAGTACCTACCTAACTGGAGATGTGTGATGAGCACTGATAAGTACATTTTGAAAAACCCAATTACCACAACATATTTATAAGTCCTGACGATCATTTGGCTAACAAATATGGCATCATCAGAAGGTGTAAAAGCGTTCAGTAGCTAGTAAAACGATGGTCAGATCTTAAAAATGTGTTGAGTTCTCCAAAGTGTACTACTTTAAGTACCAACCTATTCTTTTTCCCCACTTCGTCATTTATGTTCTTTTTTAATGCCAGTGACAAAAAATCGTAGAAAAAATATAGAATGTAACAGTAAAAAATATTTATTTGGCAGTTCTAACAATGTGCAATTATAAATATGAGTAAATACTATATCACTATATATATTGAAGCTATAATATAAAATTTATTAAGTTGCTAAGTGATTTTGCTTTGTGAGATATTCCTTAAATAAATAATTTAACTCAATCCGCCTTTTTTTAAGTCATTACATTGAATGGTTTTATTTCTATCAGAGCTTTGGGATTCTCTAATTAAAAAACATTTATTACCGTAAGACAGCTTTTTTTTGTAAGAATATTATTGTCAGAATATTGCAAACATATGTAGAGAAGTATATACAATTTACTATTGGATTATAGATCAGGTGTTTTTTGTACTTTATATGAGCCAGACTTGTTTCTGTTTTGAATTTAAATACAATAATAGTAGGTATTTTATTGGTTACTATTTCCTACAAATTAAAGAAAAATGAAACATCAATTATTGATTATTGAAAAGGCAGATTTTATTTTAGTAACACTTTCCCAAGTGTAGTAGGTGCAAAACTCAAAATTATTTAATATTTTTGAATATGACAAAATAGATATACGTATGTTTGTTAACCCATTCAATTTAAAATAAAAGAATGTATGTTTTTAGACCACAATCATTACACATCAATCCAGATGAAATAGATATTTAGCATTCGAAAACGTCAAAGGCAACACGAATTGTTTACTTCAAAGTGCAAAGCAAATTATGTAAAATTAAAACTACAGGATTTTGTAGGTTCAGTTTATTTTTTTTTTTTTTTTGACCTGAAAGATGATTTTCTAAATCACATCTAGAGTAAGTATTTTCGCATAATGGCAATATTTTATAGTGTTCTAGCTTATATTTAGTATATTTTCATTTTTCAATAATTCTGGTTTGAGAGGTTTTATAAATAATATTAGGGTAGATTAAAATGTCGCGTTTGTAGAGACCACGGGTGCGTAGATCACCGCGGTAAGATATTTAAAAATCCATAATCGCACGTGATAAATTAAGTGATGCTTCAACATGATGAAAACATCGTTCTTCACTAAAAATGTTTCGCAGCAACTAAGATTTCATAGCTGTGTGTAGATTCTTGTAAATACACTCACCTAACCTGCTTATCTGATACTAATTAATTATCACTTAAGAAAAAATGGTTATATACGGATATAATAAATATACATACATATATACTACGTTTTTGTTTACGTCCGGCATTCCTGTAAACAAAAAGCATCGCAGTTAAGCGGTTAACATATTGTGTATTATAATTTTTTTTAATGTATGTACACAATTTAAATTTTTTGTATTCTTCGCTTTTTATTTTTGTCTCGAGAACATCTTCAGTCAAAAAAGCGACAAAAGTGTGGAGAGCCACTGAAGGCTTTCTGTCTTAATAATGAAGGCTTTCTATCTTAATACTATTACTAGATTCAAATACTAGTATGATATCAATTAACTTTTTTAGTATATTCTGAGGAGCAGGGGTTAAAAGCTATCTCAATTTCGTGTAGCATGTGATGATGGGCACGTTAAATATCCATATGGAGAAAGGTAGGGGTTTGGCAATATTTCAAGCATAGTAAGGTTAAACTGCTCGCTGGCGTCGCCATAGACGCGGAAATAGACCGACGTTCAGTAGACAACAACAAAAAAACAAACGTACATACAAACACTGTTTTTTTAAGATTTCCAAACAGAAAAAACGTTTCATATTGCGTGAAATTTTTGCTGCTTAGGAATGTAAACTTTTTTAACATGTACCTGTGTTTTAATTTTGCCCAAGTAGTCTTTTGATCCACCGGTCATACAACAAGTATTAAGTTCTTGCGCAAAGCATGTCAAAGCATGATTATTAAAATTCGGGACGCAGCAAGTGCGTTATGGTAGTGAATTTTCATAAAAATGTTTTTAATTGCAAATATGTGTGTTTCCTTTTTAAGAAAGCAGGCATCAATTTTGGTTACCAGTATAATCTATATAGTAAAAACAATGTGCCATGTTTCATAAAAATAACTTTATTGTGTGAAAATGTACAAAAATTTCCAAAAGTAAACTTAAAGTGTTCCCGGAAAAACTCGTTTCTTGGTCAACCTTATAGGTTAATAGCAAATTGAGCTATTCAAATTTGAAGCATTTAATGAAAATTCGCTACCATAACGCACTTGCTGCGTCCCGAATTTCTTTTCTTACAAACATGCATCGCTGAAAAATTCAAAAATGCAATAACATAAGGCGTGTTTGATTAAAAAAAAAAGAAGAAAATTTGTATCACCAACGACTTATGGGCCATCCTGTGATTGTAGAAATATTTTTTAAGATGTAGCTCAAGACACCCTATAATTAATGTATACAAATTTTCTTCATATCTTGTATAATAACGGATATATTGAGCTTTATTGATTTTTTACGAAAATTCGACAAAAATTATATACCATTAAACGATAAACTCTAAAGCTAAGGCTACTGCCAAGCATCAGATACAGGGTCTATTTGAAATGAATTTTCTGGAAACATTTTAGTAAAATGAAGGACAATGACGGTTGAAACTAAGACTTCAGAGTTTGTAAAACATCCTTCTTGAGACATTTGATTTCCATATCCCGTATTAGATTCAAGTTCTTTGCCTAAATGTTGCCGATTTTGACGTTTTAAATCGCAACTTTGACGTTTTGAGGAAAACCCCAATTTATTTTTCTTTAAATGCCTATAACTTTTTTGTCTTTTGACCTACATAGCTAAATTTTGGTAGGTAGCTTACCTATAAGGATATTAACTAGCGTACCAAATTTGGTTGCCCTTACTTTGTTAATTCCGGAGATATAAATTTTTTTCGAAAGAAAACACAAAATTTTCCGGGAAAACCTGGGCAGATTTTCCTGGCTAACGAACTTATCCAAGCCATTTGCAAAAGGAATTTTTCCACCAAATTTAGTCAAAATCGGCCTATTATTTTTTGAGTTATCGGTGTGATACATATAATATATATATATATATATATATATATATATATATATATATATATATATATATATATATATATATATATATATAAATATATATATATATATATATATATATATATATATATATATATATATATATATATATATAAATATATATATATATTATATATATATATATATATATATATATATATATATATATATATATATAAACATATAAAAATTGAAACTGACCCGGATATGTGTTCTAGGGGGCCTAGTTCGCGGTCATTTGAAGAAATTTTTTCAAAATTCAAAAGTCGGGGATCTCCTCATTAGTGAATTTTTTAAAGAAAATTCACTAATAAAACAAATTGTTTTAACTTTTATCGACTAAACAACAAATTGATGCGGGTGTTCCACTGGGTTCGGTTTTGGCTCCAAAAGTTTTCTTTTGTATATTAATGACTTCCTATCAACAGCCAACTATGCGATTAACAACTTCGCTATTGTAGCACTATTAACAATACGTTCTGATTCACTGGCTCAGTATTTACTTCCAGCTCCTTATTAATGAGAATTCTCAAAACCAGCTTACTTATTTCCAGTACTGCAAAAGCAGCAGCAAACAAACTTAAGATTCTCTTTTGGATTAAAAATTCATATTTTTACGCTGCGGCTTCTTACGTTGCAGAAAACACAGAAACGTTCACAGTTGAAATATTGTTCTCATATCTGAGGTGCTGCCCAAATATCACCTTGTCTCTCTTAGATTTAATAATAATTACACTCATAAATTAACTATGTGCCTTATAGAAGATTCATATATTACGGTCACTCTCACTTCTCTATATTTCAGAAGAAATGTTGGAGATATCTGCTCTTCTATCGACATGGCCTCTCAGATATTGCTTGTTGGGTACCTTTACTTGCAACCTTTACTCGGCAAACTCATCTTAGCAAGAAAGCGCACGTCTTCATTGGCCAATTAGCCACCTGTCAAACAATTTGCTATAAATTCTCGTTCTTTTCGAGAGCATCTAAACTCACACACACAATAGTATTTTTCAACTATCTCCATTCAACAAGTTAGCAGGATTTTTATTTAATTAACAATGAAATGGTCATGTATTATGAAAGCAGTGATATATTATTTACTTTCTGGTGACACGAAAATATTAAAAGTTTTATTTTTTGAATAACTTAGAAACAATCCATTAAAGCGTAAAAGTTTCGTGTATAGCAATATAGAGGCTGTTCATTTAAAAAAAGTCATATATAGACAACTTTTCGCGAATTTTGCATGTATAGCGGAAATATTTGGTGCTTAGTCCCATAAAAATTATGGAAATATTAAAATACAAAATTTGTATTATAATTTTTACTGGGAGAGATATTATATTTAATTACATATAAACGTACCACCTTTATGTTTTAATCAATGGGGATAATATTGTTATTAAATAAATATTTCCTTACTCTTTACTTAAGGTTTTCAAAACAAAATACTTTGCTTGGGAATACCAATTTTTTTATATGTATAAGGGATAATTATTTTAATTTTAGTAGTTTATTGTTTAGCGGTATAGAACATCTTAATTTAATGCAAATAAAATTTGTTTACCTATCTTCTTTTACTTCATTTCTTTATGCAGTCCTACAGTCACTATAATATAGAATTTATGCAGTATACTGTCCTCCTCTCACATTACTATATCCCCACCACATTTACGAATTTTAATAAGATTCGACAGATTTGAGGACCGGTCCTCGAATCTTCGGAGTGTGTAAATTCAGATGGTCCTCGAATCTTCGACCCCGGTCCCGGAATCTTCGGCTGGTCCCGGTATCTAGCGTTTTGTGTAATTTCGGTCCCGGAATCTTAGGTTTTTCATATATATATATATATATATATATATATATATATATATATATATATATATATATATATATATATATATATATGAAAAACCTAAGATTCCAGGAAAATCTGCCCAGGTTTTCCCGCAAAATTTTGTATTTTCTTTCGAAAAAAATTTATATCCGGAATTAACAAAGTAAGGGCAACCAAATTTGGTACGCAGGTTTATATCCTTATAGGTAAGTTACTTAGCAAAATTTAGCTATGTAGGTCGAAAGAAAAAAAAGTTATAGGCATTTAAAGAAAAATAAATTGGGGTTTTCCTCAAAACGTCAAGGTGGCGATTTAAAATGTCAAAATTGGCAACATTTAGGCAAATACCTTGAATCTAATACGGGCTATAGAAATAAAATGTCTCAAGAAGGATGTTTTACAAACCCTAAAGTCTTAGTTTCAACCGTCATTGTCTTTCATTTTACTAAAATATTTGCAGACAATTAATTTCAAATAGACCCTTTCTCTGATGCTTGGCAGTAGTCTTAGCTATAGAGTTTATCGTTTAATGGTATATAATTTTTGTCGAATTTTCGTAAAAAATCAATAAATCCCAATATATCCGTTATTATATAAGATATGAAAAAAATTTCTATATATTAATTATAGGGTGTCTTGAGCTACATCTTAAAATAATATTTCTACAATCACAGGGTGGCCCATAAGTCGTTGGTGATACAAATTTACTTTTTTTTTTATTCAAACATGCCTTATGTTATAGCATTTTTGCATTTTTCATCGAAATATAATGCATGTTTGTAAGAAAAGAAATTCTGGAGGCAGCAAGTGCATTATGGTAGCGATTTTTGACCAAATGTTTCATATTTGAACAGCTCAATTTGCTATTAACCTATAAGGTTGACCAAGAAACGTGTTTTTTCGGGAACACTTTAAGTTTACTTTTGGAAATTTCTGTACATTTTCACACAATAAAGTTATTTTGATGAAACATGGCACATTGTTTTTACTATATAGGTTATACTGATAACCAAATTTGATGCCTGCTTTCTTAAAAAAACACACATATTTGTTATTAAAAACATTTTTATGAAAATTCACTACCATAACGCACTTGCTACGTCCAGAATTTTTGTATAGCGGGATGTGTTGGGTGCGATCTATTGGGATGCAAGTTGCGGTATCTAATATGTGCAGCAATGACATTTTAAAGAGATAGATAACACAGATAACGGTGGTGACATTTTCGGAAAATTTTTGAAATGAGCGCCAATTAGGGCCCTGAGAACCCATATCCAAAGTCCGTTTGAATTTTTATATGTTTGTTATTATATATATATATATATATATATATATATATATATATATATATATATATATATATATATATATATATATGTATGTATGTATGTATGTATGTATGTATGTATGTATGTATGTATGTATCCGAGCGATAACTCAAAAAACACTGGCACATGTCTTCATTTTATTACATTCGCGGACGAGTTCGTAAATCAGCCATAACCGATATATTTTTCCCCTAAAATTTTTTTTTTGAATACGCTATATTTTTGAAAGTATTAAAAGTGCCTAGAAAGAGACTTTACATGTAGCTATAAATGAAGCAAATAAACCTCCGTTGTGAATTTTAAGTAATTTGGCTAAAAAATGTTGAGTTTGTTGCAAATTAAAAATAAGACATGAATTGAAACAACTTAAGTGGTTATGATGCCAGGAAAAGACAGAGTAGTCACATGCTGCGCGTAGATTGATACATATACCACAGGCATACATCATAATTCAGCGATAACCAAACAAAATAACACACGTAAGGCGGGATCTCCACAACATCCTAACGTGCAACGATCGTTCATACCCGAACTGTGGCGATCTCACTCTAATGACCGCCTTTGGGTATATTCGGATGCGCGGATTTGTAAAATGTTCAGAAATATCCTAATCAAAAAGTGAGAGGGGAAAAAAAGGAAGTTTTATATCAGCTACTTGAAGTAAAAATCAGAAGGGATCGTGTGTTTTGATTATTTATTATGATTTGACAGTTCTGTTCTAGGTAAATGATTGAATATGCTTTTAAAATTGGATACTAAACGATAATGACGTGTTTTGTTTATTTTTTATGCTTTAACAGTTCCGTTTTGAGATTAAGTAGTAAATGATTGTCATTAAAATAGATATAACAACTTGCACATGGTTTTAAAATTGGAAACCAAATAATAATAACGTGTTTTGCTTATTCATCATTGTTTGCAGTTCTGTTTTGAGGTTAAATAGTAAATGATTGTATAATAGGTTTCTAAAATTGGAAATCAAAGAATAAGAATATTAACGTTTTTTCTTTGTTTGGTTGGCTTCGGACTGGTAACCCAGTTCATATAGCCAGGGTCCGTTTGTAATATCAGATTCTAAAACAACTCGTACACAGTAGTACATTAATGCTCGATTTATACCGCTGCACATGTAAGTGAGCGCTGATATTTCCCGGATTGAGATATTAACGTTAATATTCGTTGATTAATTTTGCAAGTACGTAAGTTATTTGAATAATGAAATGACGTCTTGACTTTTATGAATTCAGGAGTAGAAACATTTTGTTTGTTTTCACTTGCTGTGTTAAAAAACGATTAAAATGAATCGCAAAAGAAATCAGTGTATAGTTCACCATAATGGATACATAAAAAAAAGTTAGATGAAGTAACCATTTCAGCAGACATTTTTTATTGTTTATATTAGTAAATTTTTATTAGGAAAATTCACTAATAGAATTTGTTTAAAATTTGTTGTTGGAAAAACCGGTTCGATTAGGTTGCCCAAAACGAAATCATCCAGGCGATTAACAAAGAATAATACCCGTCACGTTTATAGTTTGGCAGATACATTTCTTTGCTAAACAACACAAGTTTCTTTTAAAGAGACTTAACAGTACCTAGGTTCACTAAATTTTAATTTTCTAGCGTCATAGGAAATTGAGTTTTGAGCATACAAAGTTTTTTCTCAAAAGGAGCTAGAACACAAGAATGGAATATTTTTTATAATATAAAGAGATATTTCTAAGGTAAAAAAAGCCACCCTGCACTGTGTGCGGGAGAACAAGGAAGGGGCTACACCACCAAGCGGATCCTCAAAGCTACAGACAGCCAGGCAGCCCTTAAGGCACTAAGTAGCCCACGGGTAAATTCCTGGCTGGTAAGTAAGTGCCGAGACGAGACGAGCGACCTGACTGGGCAGAATGAGGTGACCTCATCTGGGTGCCGGGTCACTCGGGGGTCAAAGGCAATGAAGAAGCTGACAGTTACGCAAAGAGAGGGTCAGCAGAACCATTTATGGGACCAGAACCGGCTCTGGGCGTGTCAAAGAGCACTGCCAGGGGAGCCATTAAGTCCTGGGTCAGAAACCAACACAAGGTGTACTGGGCGGACTGTCCAGGGCTCAGATATGGGAAGTCAATAATTGACGGACCCAGTTCAAAGAGAGCTGTGGAGCTGCTAAATCTTAGCAGAGGACAGCTCAGAAACACAACAAGTCTCTTGACGGGACACATGGCCGTCAAGAAACACCTGCATAAAATGGGGCGGTTCGAAGGGGACCTCGCATGCAGACTCTGCGGCGAGGGGGAGGAATCAGCCCAGCATATCTTGTGCGAGTGTAAAGCTCTGGACCGCAAAAGACAACTGATCTACGGTCAGTCTAGACCGGAGACAGAGCAATATAAAACTTCACCCTACCAATCGCTGTGCAGACTAGTTCAAGGCACAGTGATTTTGGAATGGGTGTAGTAAGACTAAGAGTATGCACAATCAACCAAAGGTTGCAGTGCTAACGGGGCGGCAAGGCCGCGGACGAGCCCTGAGGGAACAAAAAAAAAAGGTAAAAAAGAACAGAACAAGGCTATACTCCAGACTGAATGTATTTAGTAAAAGCCCTACGCGTTTCGGCCCATATCTCAGGCCATCTTCAGGGGCTTCCTGAAACATTACAAAAAGTGGTTGTGTCAGAAACAAAGTTTCTGGTAGGTCGGCAAGTATCACTGACACAAGTAGTTACAAAATTCTAAACAGTCTTACAAGCAAAGTCTAAACAGAAACTAAAGTCAACGCTAACATGCTCTACAACAGTTACATTTATAAAATCAAAGTGAAAAGTTGAGAACATCAAAATGTCCAAAGGTCGAGGCACATCCAAGCAGCAAAAACAACAATGCAAAAGCAGTAAAAATAGCAAAAAACGGGTAGAAACCGGTGTAAGTTTGGTTTAAAAGTGCAGTGACACACTACAATCTAAGGTCTTTAAGCAAATAGATAGAGGAGCTGTCATGGCAGGCTGCACAACCAGAGCAGAACTTTCAGAGAAAAACACTGAGTTAAAATTATAAGACCTATAAAGAATAAAACCAAAATGGCTAAACATACTTACGTTCTGTTTTTTATAACAGGAACTGAACTTTACAAGAAATCTATCATAGTGGCTGTTTTCATCGACTGTTGCTTTCGTTTCCCTGCACTATATGGGTGAAGGCAGAATTAGAAGCATCAAAACCTCAAATCACAGCAATATACACACGGCAATACAAATAAAAATTTCGCATTTGAAATGGAGGACAGTTAAAAGCCGAATATCAGAAGTGAACGGGAAGGGGGCAAATAAATGAACTACGACTTTTAGCTAAAAGTGACAAGTGATAGACAAGTGACATTGACATCTACCCGGCCGTGCCGAGCAGCACAGAACAAGTAACATTTCCGGGCTCGTTGACTCCACAGAATACTTAGGTTTTTCATTGTAGATGGCACTAGTTCAGTATATTTCTATAAATTGGCGGAAAGTTAATCTCACTGGTATTAGAAGCATTTAGAACAGTGTTGTTGGAGTTGTAGGTGTATCTGTAGATTTACATCTCCTCAAGGACGAACTGCTCAGTTCCAAAAGTGGATGGGTGAAGGATTTTAACATTGTTTTCTTCATCAAAGACATGACCAGTCTCTCTGAGGTGGCAACCAAAAGCTGAAGTGACGTTATCAGCATTGTTTTTGCTCCTGAGCTGTTCGGAAATTCTCGTGTTTAGAGCTCTCCCAGGTCTACCAATATAAACAGTGTTGCAATCAGGATCTCCACACCTAAGGCAATAAACTCCTCACTTCTTTAAGAGGGGGATGTAGTCTTTATTGTGAACTAACATCTTGTTCAGGGTGTTCTTAGATTTGTAAGCGAATTTTACATTGTCTCTCTTCAAAACTTTTGTGATGGCACTAGTAATGGGTCTACAATATGTCAACGGAAAGTAGCAAGTGTTGTCAGCTTGAGATGCTGGGATGACTGAACTGTTTTCTCTTAGAATTTGGCGACTTTTTTTCCTGATCAGTCTATCGACAATGCTGATAGGGTAATCGTTATTAGTGGCTAATTGCTTGATAATATTTAGCTCATTATCAAACTTTATTTGTGACATAGGGATTATAAAAAGCCTGTCTATCAAAAACCCCAAGGACGTCAGTTTATGAGCCTTGTTCTGTTCTTTTTTACCTTGGAATTATGTCTAACCCAGACGTTGTTACGTTCAGAAATTACAATATAAAGAAATAAATTCGTCAAATAAGCTTGTATTAGAACATCTAAGCCCGATCTTCGACATCAGTTTAAATTAAAAGCATTACTTTTAGTAATATACCGTACGAATAGTGTAAAATTCTTATGAAAATTCACTATTATAACGCACTTGCTGCGTCCCGAATTTTTTTTTTTTTTTGTAAGGAATGCGGATAATTTTACATTTCTCTGTATAAACCATAATTTAACAACAACAAAAATGATCTATTCCATCTAAAGGCTCTAATTCGCGCTTATTTAAAAAATTCCGAATGTCTCACCATCGTTACCTCTCTACTAGTGAATTATCTTAATGAAAATTCACTAATACTTATTTATTATTAATTTATAGATATTTTCCATCTACATAATACGGAAAGTGCCTAAAGCTGTTATTTTAATATTTGTAAAGCCATATTAATTTTAAGCTGTGTCTTGTTAATGAGGAGAATAATACAAAGTGTTGACGCAGTTTCGTCCCTTTCAATCTCTCGCCAGAATGTTGTTTACGCAAAACTCATTAGTTTGTAATTCTATATTATGAAGTCTATTAATTATTGTTTTAGATCATCCACGATTAATGTAGCAGTAGTTCTTATTTGACATAACCACGCGTTTAAGCTTTGAACTTTATATAGGCGGATTTACGGAAGCCCTCGAGCTTTCTGTTTATTCAAGCTGTGTACATACGCACATGAATATACAGCGTGGTCGAAAAGTGATGGTGCACAGAGCGGTCGTAGATTCTTTGAATTTCTTCCTGGTATTTCTATGATTGATGATTACTTCATACTCCCGTACATACCAGAAAAAGAAATCCTGACACGGTCGGTGCATCGTGGTAGAGCATATGGTATCAACGTATTATAAAAGAAATACTGACGTCGAGAGTGCGTTATTGCAACGAATAAGGTGTCATAATACGTATTATGATTAAATTGTTATTTCATGATTACTTCATTATTTCCCTTCATTAAAAAATGAGGCAGCAAAGCAAAGTAAAAACCAAAGAAGTATAGAGAAGAAAATGACAACACCGCGTAGGCTTAAACACATAAATTCATGTACACGAGGTCTGGCTGGTAGAGGGAGCTGAACTGTAGGATTACCCTGACCTCAGATATTGGTACTCGTGGTCTTTTTTTAAATTTCAACAACACACCACGAGGGTTTACAAAGTAAATACTATCGTAACGTGGGTGTGTCGATAAGGAGAAAGGCAACTAGTTAATTCTGGACTTGAAGGTTTGGAGGTTCGGATGAGAAGGAAAAACATGTGCCGGCAAGGAATTCTACAACTTGGAAGTCCTCGGGACAAACGAGCGGGCATAACAAGATGTTATATGTCTGGTGACCTAGACAGTAAAAAGGTGCATTCACTCTGTTCCCCTGGTATATCTGTTGGTGGCAGCATGTGGAGTAACTATGGAAGAAAGCTGCTCTGAGCAGTGCCCGTGCAGATATCTACAAAAGAGAGAGAGAGAGAGGTCACCAACGACACGTCGGTGGGCAAGGGATGGCAGACTTTGGGTGAGGGTAGGGTCACCGATGAGACGTATAGCCCCCTTCTTAATTGAGTCCAGGATTCAAGGTTTGGCCTTATTTGTGAAGTATATAAGGTATAAAGGTTAGCTGGTGAAAAGTATGTGCGAACCTAGAAGAGGAAACCTAATTTCTTAGCAGCCGCTTTTGCAATTGATGTGACATGTTGGTGCCAATTGAGATTTCGATCCACAGAAATGCAAACAAGTGAAAAGGACCCATTACTTTGAATAACTTGGTTGTTCATTGTGATGGGTCTAGGGCTGGTGTATCTCTCATGAGATATAAAGCAAGACTGAGATTTGGTGGAGTTGAATTGTACAAGATTTCTACTTCCCCAATCTAATATCTTTTGGAGATCCACAGAGACAGAACCCTCATTGAGCCTGCGATCTTCATCTAATTGAGCTAAACAGACAGGCTTAAAATATTGTATATTTGAGTGGAGGGTGCTGTCGTCCGCGTAACCGTGACCTGGGTTGGATGTGCTGTGTACTGTGTCATTGATATGGAGAAGAAACAAAGTAGAGGATAAAGCTAAAACTTGAGTGACTCCTGCATTAATTGGGTACAGTTTAGAGGAATGGCCATCCACGACAACAGAAATGCTCCGGTTGGAGGGGAAACTTTCTGTCCGGTTACAGAGTTTTGGTGGTATGCCATAGTCCGGAAGTTTATTAAGCAGCGCTGCGTGCCAGACCTGGTTGAATGCTTTGGAGATGTCTAGAGCGAAAATCTGGGATTCACCATAGACTTGTTACAAGAATGGGTGACAAAGGAAAGGAGGTCGGCAGTTGATCTGCGCTGACCGAATCCATACTGCCTGTTGTGGATTGGACTGTGTTTTTCAAGAAATTTTAGTAATTCGGTGTTTATATACTTTTCCATCACTTTAGAGACGACTGAAATGAGAGAAATAGGTCTGTAGTTGCTAGGAAGCGCTTTGGATCCTTTCTTGGGGACGGGTTGTACTCGAGCAGTTTTTCAGTTACTAGGGAATATGCATGTGTTGTAAGATGTCTGAAACAGACGAGTCAGGACAGGAGCAAGTTCTGGTGCGCTTTTTTTAAAAACAATTGCTGGGATCTCGTCAAAGCCAGAGGCTTTCCTGGTATTAAGAGAAGAGAGCATCTTTGATACCCTTTTAGTTTTGAAAATGATATCCGTCATTTTATGCGCGACATTGGGGACTGTAGAATTACCGGCGAACAACGAGGCAAAAAGTTCAGCCTTGCTCAGGGCGGTAGAAACAATTTCATCCCGTGAAACAAGAGGTGGGAACGTGCTCTTGCAGAAATTATTGCCAATAGATTTAGCAAGAGCCCAGAAGGGTTTGCTGCCGTTGGTGCTTGAGAGCACTTTGTTTTTTATGTGGTTATTAAACGAGTTTTTTGCCTCAGAAAGAATGTGGACCTAGCGGTTTCTTCCGTCGTTAAATGCTTGTCGGGTTTCTTGACTGGGATTGTGTAGAAGCGTTTTGTGAGCTTTGACCTTTTCAAGTCTGGCCTTGTCACAAGATTTAGAAAACCACGGCTTTTGAGTGGCTGAAGAGGTTTTCTGTGTACGTGGATTAATAATTCCATGGATAATTTTGGTGACGTTTTGTGAGACATCAGAGGGGTCAGGATGAGAGAAGCAGACAGACATTTCACGCTAATCTAAAGAAAATGTTTAACAGTCTTGAAGTAGTAATCGCGCCGTAAGCGATTTTTTCTGTGCAAGTTTGTAAAAAAGTGTTTTCCACGTTAATTTAAAAAAAATACACAAAAATACGCCAATAAATGTTTAGAAAAATCACCTAAAAGTAGGTTTTTTGGGAAACTCGCCAACAAAATATTGTTTCTACAATTTTTGATTAGATAATAGGATAGGTATACATGTTGAATGACATTAAAATGAAAACATGTCTGGACGCAGCAAGTGCGTGATGGCAGTGAATTTTCTGTAAAAAAAATTATATCAAATATGTCGTTTTTCATTTAAAGCAGGCATCCAATTTGATTACCAGTATAACATGTATAGTGGAGACAATGTAACATATTTCCTCAAATAACTTTATTATATGAAAAAGTACACACATTTTCCGAAAATAAACGTAATAATGTTCCCGAAAAAACTGGTTAAAACTATTTACCCATCTACCAAGACATCATTATTCACAAAAAGCTTTTCGATAAAACTTGCAAAAAAAATTGTTCAGAAAAATTTGCAAACAATTTTTTCTCACAAAAATCCGAAAAAAATTTTTCTTACCATAACTTACTAAACATTTATTATTAGTTACCAAAATTTCACAAAATTTTACAAACAATGATTTCTCCGGAAACACAAAAAAAATTGTGTGCGGGACCACGATTTTTTTTCACGAATAATATAAACGAAAACGTCTGAATTTTTTAAGGGACTCTGCTATATATTGGTAAAAACGCTGTATCATACTTTTTGATATGTGCCAAAAATGTGAAACAATTGAAATAAGCCTGTGAGAGATCTTTCAATTTTGTCAAACTAACAAGGCCTAAATATAAATGAGAAAATACATTCGGAAATACTATTAGAAAATACTGTTTGAGGCTCTAGACTATGCATGTATAGATATTGCTGTTATAACAGAACAATGGCTTGACCCCTCTAGGCTGAAAGTTTTTGGTATGAATATACGAGGTGGTGTAGTAATTATCTGAAAGAGAAACTTGGCCGTGAATCTTGCCGCGTTTCAAAACTTTGAATTGTAAAGTATTTTGAGTGTGCATGAGTAGATGTTCTCCAGTGTAAGACTATACTTGGTGTAGCCTACCATGCAAACAATAGAACAAATTCTTTATTTGACAAATAAGAAACATCAAGACAGCAGGAGAATTATAACAGGAGATTACAGTCATGAGCTATTAAAAGACCGGAAAGAAAAAACAATCTTATTAATCTGTTAAACAGACATGGCATCTTTACGCAATAATAAAGGTATGATCTAGGGTGTACGGGATTTATGCTGTCTTTGTAACAAAATCACGTCCTGTCTATGATGCCAGAATATTGGAATTCCATTTGTCGGACCATTATGGGCAAATTGGAGATCTGGAAATTTCACCATTCATTTTATTTAAAACAAACCACTATACGATACATACATCAAACTATACATAGAGAGGTATATGTAGACTAGCTAACCATTAGTCTTAGATTGTGACAACGCTGGAGAATATTATCAGATTTCATGACATTCTTAAAGAAGATGTATGCTTTACTAAAAGAGTTAAAATAAAACTACAGCAAAAAACAAAGTAGATTACAAAATAATAAAATTATAAGATTTCAAAACATTTTTCATGCGCTTTAAACTGTCAGTAAAATTAATTGCTTATTAGTAAATTTTCGAAGAAAAATTCATTAATGATGAGATGGTGAATGAATTTTAAAGGAATACAAATGAGCGCTAGGGAGTTTATCTTATGTATGTATGTATGTATATATATATATATATATATATATATATATATATATATATATATATATATATATATATATATATATATATATATATATATATATATATATATATATATATATATATATATATATATATATATATATATATATATATATATATATATATATATATATATATCAATTACACGAAACATATTTCAATATCTATTTATAATTTTATGTATTTATTTGTACTTAGGAAACGTTTGCTTCCTGGGATTTTAAATTTCAAGATAATATATATATATATATATATATATATATATATATATATATATATATATATATATATATATATATATAACTCAATTTTCTATCCACTTAGAAAGTTGAATTTTGGTATGTAGTAAGGCCTTTCTTAAGGCAACATATCCACCGAATTTAATTAAAATAACTTTGTAATTTTCGGAGGATAATCTTTTTTCTAAACAAACCTCAAAATTTGAATAACTCAATTTTCTATAACCCTAGAAAGATGGATTTTGGTGCGTAGTAAGGTATTTCCAAGGGTAATATATACTTTAAATTTCATCAAAATATCTTTATAACTTTCGCAGAAAAAAATGTTTTTGAAAGAAAACTCAACATTTTCCCGGAACACCTTGTCATATAAAAATTGAAACTGACCCCGGATATGGGTTCTAGGGGTCCTAGTTTGCGCTCATTTGAAAAAATTTTTGCAAAGTCTCACCATCGATACCTCTCTATTAGTGAATTAAAAAAAATTCACTAAAAAGATATGGTTTCACGTTTCAATCACTAATATTCGTGGGAATGTAAGTTAGGTACGTTACCCTTTTTTTCATTTAAATATTAATTCCAGGCTACAACAGAAATTCAGTATTGCAGTTCTTTAACTCAAATCGACAATCCCATATTTAGCTAGCTTTTGGTTGTATACGATATGTAAGAATTCAAGTTCACTGGATATTTACACTACCGGAACTGTCAGTAGGTTGGAAGGTTATTTGCAATGTAAAATACCAAGCTGGACAACATAATGAATGTAAAAGTGTCTAGAGAAAATGTAGAACGCCAATTTTTTGGTGTATTTGAAATTTAAATCCTATACTGCCTTTATTCTATTTACGTATAAACACCCAGACCCAACGAGGCGCACTTTCATAAGTCTTCCAAATTCTTATAACTTATATTTTCATTTACCTAAAAATCATAATTTCGGCACATAATAAATTCTTCGTAAAGGCAAGGTGTATTTTAGAAGATACATTTTTTTAGTGTAAAAACTGACCCGATTGATTTGGATAACGAAATGGTTAATAAATTCTTCTCTTCTCCCTGGATACAACTATACCTCATACTAGATGTATATTGCTTACTGCTCATAAAAAACAGGTGTTTTGTGAACAAAACACATAGGTACAAAATGTATATAATCAGATTTTATTACGGTGGGACTAGTTTAAAATTAAAAAAAATTTTGGGACGCAGCAAGTGCGTTATGGTAGTAAATTTTTATTAAATGCTTCAAATTTGAATAACTCAATTTTCTATAAACTTAGAGAGTTTAATTTTGGTGTGTAGTAAGGTCTTTCCTAACGCAATATCCACAAAATTTAATTAAAATTAATTTGTATTTTTCGGAGAAAAAAAAATTTTTCGAAAGAAAATTTAAAATTTGAATATCTCAATTTTCTATAAACTTATAGAGTTGAATTTAAGCTCGTAATAAGGTCTCTACCAAGGCAATATATATACTAAATTTCATTAAAACAGCTTTGTTAGTTTCGGACAAAAAAATTTTTTTTGAAAGAAAACTCAAAATTTTCCCGGAAAACCCCGTCAGATTTTTCTGGATAACGAACTCATTCAAGCCTTTAATAAAAGAAAGGCACTGGCCAAGTTTCATTGAAATCGGTTAATTAGTTTTTGAGTTATCAGACGGATATATATATATATATATATATATATATATATATATATATATATATATATATATATATATATATATATATATATAAACATATAAAAATTGAAACTGACCCGGATATGGGTTCTAGGGGTCCTAGTCCGCGCTCATCTGAATTTTTTTTGCAAAGTCTCACCATCGATACCTCTCTATTAGTGAATTTTTAAAAATAAAAATTCACTAAAAAACGTGAGTAAAGCAGGTAAATTATTTGAAAACGTCCGGTTAGTCGATGCAGTTTGTCCTTTAGAACCCGTATCTCAACAAAATTTATCTGTTTTACAATAATATACTGCCCTCATAAGCATAAGTGCAGTATCTACCAATCCCATCGTTTTGAGATAAGGACACAAACATGACTAATTATGATTTAAGTATTTCTAAGCTTGGTACCTTTTGTCTCTTGTATTGCCATTGCTGTTTTTATCAATCAGAGGTAATCAAATACATTTTTTAAATCTAAAGGTTAATATTTAGAAAAACATGAACATAAATAGGAGAAGCTGATTTTTTGGTTATGTTCAGTGAGCTTTTAACCAAACATCGAAAAGAAATAAGAATGCAGTATTTGCCTAGTATAAAGGAAATTTATTAACTTTAATTAAACAATGTACGAACTATGAAGGGAACATTTTTTTATTAAACAATCAATAAGAGAAACGTTTTGATTTTGCTTTGAGAGCGCTTTCTGCGCTAGGTTCAGGCGGCGAAAATGTTTTTTCTTTTTTTTACTTTTCGAGTTTCGTTTCTTTGCTACAACTTCTTTGATTTGCTTTGGTTGTAATTTGCGACAATTTTTCGCTAAACGTTTTAACTTTCCTTTCTTGGCTACTGCTGCCTCTGTAGGCGCAGGTAGATTTTTTCAAAATGGTTTTCTGTTTCGGGTAAAATATTGCGCAAATTGTGTAATATGTTCTCTTTTTAGTGAATTTTCTTAAAAAAAAATCACTAATGGGGAGATCCCGACTTTTGAATTTTGAAAAAATTTCTTCACATGAGCGCTAATTAGGCCCCCCAGAAAACATATCCAAGGTCAGTTTCAATTTTTATATGTTATATATATATATATATATATATATATATATATATATATATATATATATATATATATATATATATATATATATATATATATATATATATATATATATATATATATATATATATATATATTATATATATATATATGTATCACACCGATAACTCAAAAAATAATAGGCCGATTTTGATTAAATTTGGTGAAAAAATTCCTTGTGCTAATAGCTTGGATAAGTTCGTTAGCCAGGAAAATCTGCCTAGGTTTTCCAGGAAAATTTTGCGTTTTCTTTCGAAAAAAAATTATATCTCCGGAATCAACAAAGTAAGGGCAACCAAATTTGGCACGCAGGTTTATATCCTTATAGGTAAGTTACCTACCAAAATTTAGCTATGTAGCTTAAAGTTACAGGCATTTAAAGAAAAATAAATTGGGGTTTTCCTCAAAACGTCAAAGTGGCGATTTAAAATGTCAAAATTGGCAACATTTAGGCAAATAACTTGAATCTAATACGGGCTATAGAAATAAAATGTTTCAAGAAGGATGTTTTACAAACCCTAAAGTCTTAGTTTCAACCGTCATTGTCCTTCATTTTACTAAAATATATGCAGAAAATTCATTTCAAATAGACCCTTTCTCTGATGCTTGACAAGTAGCCTTAGCTATAGAGTTTATCATTTAATGGTACACAATTTTTGTCGAATTTTCGTAAAAAATCAATAAAGCTCAATATATCCGTTATTATATAAGAGACGAAAAAAATTTGTATATATTAATTATAGGGTGTCTTGAGCTACATCTTAAAATAATATTTATACAATCACAGGGTGGCCCATAAGTCGTTGGTGATACAAATTTCCTTTTTTTTAATCAAACACGCCTTATGTTATTGCATTTTTGCATTTTCCATCGAAATATAATGCATGTTTGTAAGAAAAAAAATTCTGAACGCAGCAAGTGCGTTATGGTAGCGAATTTTGATCAAATGTTTCATATTTTTTTTAATCAAACACGCCTTATGTTATTGCATTTTTGCAATTTCCATCGAAATATAATGCATGTTTGTAAGAAAAGAAATTCTGAACGCAGCAAGTGCGTTATGGTAGCGAATTTTGATCAAATGTTTCATATTTGAACAGCTCAATTTGTTATTAACCTATAAGGTTGACCAAGAAACGTGTTTTTTCGGGAACACTTTAAGTTTACTTTTGGAAATTTTTGTATATTTTCACACAATAAAGTTATTTTGATGAAACATGGCACATTGTTTTTAGTATATAGGTTATACTGGTAACCAAATTTGATGCCTGCTTTCTTAAAAAAACACACATATTTGTTATTAAAAATATTTTTATGAAAATTCACTACCATAACGCACTTGCTGCGTCCAGAATTTTTTCCAATCAAAAACCCATCTGGTTCATTTTTCCTAATGGGAAAAGACAGACCACCTTTCTATATAGCAGATGCTTAAAAAAACTAATTCCTCGTAGTTTTCATCCTCCTGGTAAGTGTTTTCATAGTTCAAGGTAAAATTTCCTCCGACAGCTTTTATACAAGACAGACGATTTTCTGTTTTGAGTTTAATTGCGGATGAATAGTTAATTCATTCATAAAAATCCGTGTATTCAATTACTTTGGTACTCTGAGCACTCATAAACGAGTGTCCTGGTTCAAAATAATGAATTATAAGTTTTTTGCAGGATATAAGTTCTGAACTGATAATGAAGACTAGAAAACTCAGAAGAGACCAGTTTTTATTTTGGCTGCTGCAGTTATCTAGCCAAATCTCTAGTATTTTGAGTTCTTCTTTGCAACGTCCAGCAATTGCTTCGTACCAAACATTTGCTAAAAGCGGAGTTTTTCTCCCAATGACACAAACCATTCATTGTAGACTGTTAGCCTTTTAGTAAAGATTACTTCTTTGAAGGTATCTATACGAGGAAGCATAATTACCTTCTCTAGGTCTGCTGAAAAGTGCACAGCTTTCTCATGTTGTTTAATATCATCAGCTTGCTTTTGATATAAGGCACCAAAAATATTTCAATATTTTGAAAATAAACATTTACTAACACAGTTATGAAATCTGTGCAGAGCTTTATCACCACACTGTTTATATATATATATATATATATATATATATATATATATATATATATATATATATATATATATATATATATTATCGTCCTCCTTATGGACTCTTTCGTATGCCACACCTATGCTCCAGCAAGTCCGCCTTAAGGCAGGCATTGCCACAGTATGCAGTGGAGAATAGTGTAGAGCGCCATCTCTGGTATTGTGACGGTTCTAGGCTTCCACAGCAGCTTCCACGCACACACAGTACAGCAAAAAGGAAGCTTGGGAAGAGAACTAGTCCCCTGGCTAATACTAGGATGGGCGTTGAAGTACATCACTCACTGGCCACCAGCCACCATCACTTCAGTCTTGCCGGGACTTGCGGTAAAATATAAAACAGGAGACACAGACCGGTTTCGTCCTTCTTATGGACTCTTTAGTAGCAGGTGTGGCATACTGAAAATAAGTTGATAATTATAGATAGACTATGTATTAAACCTTATCAAGGCATTAGTTTTTAATGACTCCTTAAAAATGTTGTTTTAAAATAACGCAACAAGGTAAATTCAAGTGTTAGATTGAATTAAGAATTAAGATAGGTGGGTGTCTTAATTATTAGCATGGTTTATTCTGTAGCTACCCAGCTTTTTGATTTTTATGGCTATGCCTCTACTGTGTAAATCTGTATACCGGTCTGCAAATTGAACCCGTTAACATTTCTAATGTGAAAATGTAAATAATAAAAGTTAATTGTCAGTTTAGTTTTGCATATTTACAATACTTTTAATTCTTTTGTTTGACGTAATGTTTGTCACATTTCCAAATACAAATACACAATTAATCCGAAAGCAAATAAACCAAAGCAACAAGTGTGTAATGTCCAGTGGCGGGTTAACGTAAAAAATCTGCGAGATTTTGTTGGAATTAGCTTCATGAAAGGCAAAGTGTCTAAGCGTATGTCACAAAATAGGTGTTTATTCGCTTCTTGAGTATCTCAGATTATGTCTTTGGGCATATGTCTGCCCGGACAGCAGATCAGTAACGAACTGTTCGGTAGGTGGGTAATTCGACACGTGCGATTTTTTCATTAGTTCTGGATTACCTATCAAAGGTGGCAAGTGAATTTACTAATGAAGCAATTTCTGAGGAACAACGTCGATGGTAGTATCGATAATATCCTTGACTTTCCTAATGTTATATCACCTAGTCTTACAAGACATGTTTCGAAGTCCAGTTTTAAGCGAACTTTTACTTCGCAAAATAATGGTTGCGGAATTAATCAATAGTAGAACTTCCAATTTTATTGATTAGATATCTAATAAAATAAGTACACTTGAAGAACCCAAATCACCACAACACATTCTTTAAAGACCTGACGATCGTTTCACTAACAAAGTTAGCGTCATCAGAGCATGAAATATCGTCAGGTCTCTAAAAATTGCGTTGTGGTGATTTGGATTCTCCGAGTGTGCTTATCACAGGTTTAAATCTCACACCTGATAAAATATTAAATGTGAGGTAAGTTTATCGGCGGTATTTGATTTTCACGCTGAACTGGGAACCAATCAAATCTAATTACGCCCTGCTCTGACCTCCAGCGGCACCTAATCCTTTTCTAATTAGAGGTGTAAAATTTATGGTATATAGTATACTTTTTATAATAGAAACCGGCGTACCTAATTTGGTTGCCAAGCTTGTTATTTTCAAAGATACAAACATTTTCCGAAAGGAAACCTTCTCGATTATTCGATTATTAAAGGAAAATAAAATGCATTCTTATAAATTGATACAAACTCATGAGATAACGATTTTGATAGAAGAACGTCTTTTTGTGAACAAATGATGGAAATGTTAGATAGCAATGGTATTAAACTAGAACATGTTTTGTTTTCTATTACACTTCACGGCCATGCTAATGGTCAAAATTGCCGCTACTGGTCTAAGGAAAATCTACACTGGAGGAGAGAAGAAGATACGCAATGCCCTGAAAAGGTTAATGCTTGTGCAGGAATAGTTGCAAACCATCTCATTGGTCCCTTTTTCATTAACGGCAATTTGAATGGAGATAATTATTTAGCACTGCTCCAGAATAATGTTGTGCCAGTTTTGGCAAACTTATATCCTGATCGAGCAATCCCACAAGTTCCAGCGAATGTGTTAGGGTTCCAGCACAGCACATTACCAAATCAATGCCCGGCAGTACCTCGACTTGATACTTCCAAATTGGTGAATAACAAGACGGGGATCGTTAGAATGGCCAGCACGATCATCCGACCTTAGGCTATTATACTTCTTCTTAGGGAGATATGTGAAAATATGGTATACCAAACTAAACCACCCAATTTAACTAATCTAAGCAGAAGAACAACGAATGCGGTAAGGTCGGTCACGCCTCAGATGTTGATTAACGTTAGAAGACATTTCTATTTACGATTAGAATACTGCCAAGGCGTTCAAGGCATGCATTTTGAAAATCTCCTACATTATTATTGATGTGTTTTATATATATTTTTCATTATCAATGATGGAACGCGATTAGTTATTAATCGTTTGGTGTGGTGTAGCCAGTAGCGACTCGTGCCTTAATGCATTGGGGGTGCGCAAGAATAAAAGTTCGGGACGCAGCAAGTGCGTTATGGTAGTGAATTTTTATTAAATAGTTCAAATTTGAATAACTCAAGTTTCTACAAACTTAGAAAGTTGAATTTTGGTGTATAGTAAGCCTTACCCAGGGCAACATATCCACCAAATTTCATCAAAATAACTTTGTAATTTTCGGAGAAAAAAATTTTGTTTCAAAAGAAAACTCAACATTTGAATAACTCAATTTTCTAAAAATTTAGAAAGTTGAATTTTAGGGTGTAGTAAGGTCTTTTACAAGGCAACACATCCACCAAATTTCTTTAAAATAGCTGTGTAATTTTTGGATAAAATTATTTTTTTTTGAAACAAAACTCAAAATTTTCCCGGAAAACCTTATCCGATTTTCCTGACTAACGAACTCATCCAAGGCATTAATAAAAGAAAGGCACTTACCGAGTTTCATCGTTAGCAGTTGCTTATTTTTTGAGTTATCGGTTGGATATATATATATATATATATATATATATATATATATATATATATATATATATATATATATATATATATATATATATATATATATATATATATATATATATATATATATACTCGTTGTTCGTTTTTTTTCGTGAAGAGTTATGTTATAATTTATTGGGTTTAAGTTTGTGGAAACTTCTTCATTTTTGGACAAAATTAAAAAAACATTTGTGTTTTTGATGTAACCTGAAGAAGCCGCTCATGAGGCGGCGAAACGTCGTTACATCAAAAACACAAATGTTGTTTTAATTTTGTCCAAAAATGAAGAAGTTTCCACGAACTTAAACCCAATAAATTATATATATATATACATATATATATATATATATATATATATATATATATATATATATATATATATATATATATATATATATATATTGAAACTGGCCCCGGATATGGGTTCTAGGGGTCCTAGTTCGCGCTCATTTGAAAAAAAAATTGCAAAGTCTCTCCATCGATACCTCTCTATTAGTGAATTTTTAAATAAAAATTCACTAAAAATGAAGTGCTCGCCTCTTTTTCCGCGAAAATGTGTTATAATAAACCTACTTACTAAACTAACTAAACTTATTAATTATTAACTACTTACCAAGTTTTCCTCTAGTTAGTTATAGGTTATAGTAGTTAAAAAGTCATTTCCTTTGATAATTACTAACACAAATCCCAGTTCTGTCAACACTCAGCGTTCACTTTAGTTTATAAGTTATAACATAGCAGACCTATACTCATTCCTTAAACGAAAAATCCATACGTCTATTGTTGATAGCCACAAACTGTTCTAAAAGTCTTTCATCGAAGTTCTCTATTTCAAATACAAAGTTCCTGTTGATTGCCAACATTGCTATACACGCTCTGCGAAAAGTCCACTGCAAACTGCAAGCGTGGAATTTTAAAGCGCACAACCAGATTGCTTAGTCGGTCGTTTTCGACGAAGGTAGTCTATCATTTCGCATTGAAGTATCGCATTTCCTCAGAGCGCCGAAAAATACACACCGTTGCGCGACTGGTGTATATATATATATATATATATATATATATATATATATATATATATATATATATATATATATATATATATATATATATATATATATATATATATAACGTCTGCAACCATTTACACTATACTCATTCTGATTCTGTATTAATGGCTGCCGACTCTGCGATCCTCGATCCTCGATATACTAATTTTGTTTGTTGAATGCAGGAGGCAAAAAAGTAAATAAAAATTTATTAAAATATAGCATAGCAAAAATATTATTTTTTTCGCGGCAGGCGGCAGTGCGCGCGCACGGGCGCACTTATTGAGGAGCCGCCCCTGGGTGTAGCGAAGTTCGTCAATCAGATAAATTTATTATTTTTTTTACTGTTAATTTTTGCAATAAATTTTAAAACTATAGCATTTTTAAATAGAGAACCAAGATATCTTACAAATAATGTATTACAATCCCCTACTCCCTATTTAAAAATTTGGGGGTTACAACTGTTACGCGAAGCAGCTTGAATGTAGGGATGTTGTTTACGTTGCAGGATGGCATCTTATATCTATGTTTCGGGATTTTTTATAAATATCACAATATTTGAGATACTGAATTTATTCCATTTGCATGTTCCACACTATATACTCACGAATGCGTGTAATAACTTACCAAATATTTAAAAAAATCGGGTCGCAGCAAGTGCGGTATGGTAGTGAATTTTCAAAAGAATCATATATTATAGTGATTTAGCCTCATGTTAAATGTTATAAAACATTACTTTATTTACTTAGGAACAGTAAAAAAATAAGGTTAAGAAAGGCAAGCGAAAACATGATCTCTATAATAAATATTTATACAGTAATTTGGATACAAACCTCAAACAAAGAAATTGATAAACAGGAAATATATTTAACAAAAAATGCACTAGAAAGCTCAACATCAAAAAATCATGTGTTTCATGCATTGAGGGTTGTTGTATACATGCAGAAGGGGAAGAATAACCCTCAGGTCGAAGAGGGTTTCTGCCTCCTCACCCAAAAACACGGGGGTTCTCCTTCCCCTTGTGCATGCATAAAACTACCTGCAAAGCATAAAGCACAAGAAACATTTCTTGGGAGCAACCCCCAAGAATGTTACTGGACCTGCGCGAATGTGGATGCGGTGCGGGGTAGACAGGGTTTAAAGAAGGTATTGATGCAAAATGTGAAGAACGCATATTTTCAAGGTCCGACTAAATGTTTGTTTAGCATTTTCGCTCATATTTCTTCCCCTATTCATTCTTGGTCCCTTAACTTTCTTGGGGATTGGTTGTAACAAATTTGCCTTGTGGCTTGTGCATCCAAGGAGGGTTCTAAGCATGTTTCTGAAAAAAAATCTAAAAACCCTCCATGCAGGAAACTGTAAATCTACCGAAAGTACATTTTATTTATATATAATATAATGCCTTTTTCAGATAATATCGATTACAGCAGTAAAGTAAATAAAGTCACTTTCTGTTTCACTTCTTTTTTTAGAACCTCGGTGGTTATTGGTAAGAACGTGTGCCCCTGAACCGAAGGGTACTGGGTTCGATCCCATCGTACTCATTTCACTTTTTCAGTACATTCTGGCCGATTAACATCAACCGAGGTTGTGGCATTGTATTTGAGCAAGTTGAATGTCTGCACGTTCCGTCCTTCGGAGGGGGCGTAAAGCCGTCGGTCCCGTGTCCATGCGATGTTGGGCAGGTTAAAGATCTCTACCCTCCTTACAGAAAAGCAGGGGTTCGACATAATTTCTAAAATAGTGAGGCGAAACTCCTCACTGGCGTCGGTGATTGGCCATAGTCGCGGAAATAGTCCGACGTTAACGAAATAAAAAAAACACACACACACTTCTTTTTATATTTTTATATTACATATATAAGCATAAGATAAGTAAGTATAAATAAGGCGGGCCCTCAACTAACATTTGGGGTACACACTTAAAAGTAGAGAGGACATTTATATCGTGTCAATAGTAATAAGTTTGATTAAAAAATCACTTCTAACTGTATGCACACAAAAATTAGTAATTTATAAAAACATATTGGGTAGATATAGTAACTTATCTATCAATTGGTACCGTTCTCATTTTGTAAGCAGTTCTTGATACTTGCAAAGAACATTGACGCCCGTGGTACTAAAGTCGACCGTTCCCGTACTAAATTTAACACAACGAACCTAACAAATATTGTCTTCCGCACGAAGACAAACTATAAAAATGCCGATACTGTTACTATTACTACATAATGCATTAGTTATTTTCCCCGGCTATACAATAATAATAATGTTTACGGGGTCCTGTCGTGGCTCAGTTAAAAAACATTAAAAACCGAGTATTAAAACTGCTCGTAGAATATGATTTACTGATATACTGATTTTCTATTTTACATAAAATTTTATTGTTTTAAGTCATTAACTCACAATTTTGATGTATAACCATCATCCAATATTTATTTTCAATATTTATGTCCATGTTTTAAATATGCTATGTTAGTTAAAAGTCAGTTGTAAAATATCAAACGTTGTACACAGTCTCTATCTATAACATTTTGTGTTAACTAGAGCTGTCGTGACGACATACTACCTACCTGGTTCGCGCCGAGATGGCGGCCCTTTCGTACATCTCTCAATGTTCTACATTCTGACATGTTGCAGTAATGTACTTCCATTGTTTTTTATCTACGATTTTCTTAATGAAAATTCACTAAAAATTCTCATCTGCTCTCTATTCCTGCAACCTCAGATTTCACTGAGAGTTTCCTCGGTGATAAATGCAAAGTAGTGGCGAGAAAAGAAAAAGGGTGTACATTAATAACAAATGAAACAAAAAACAGAATCTCCCCAAAAACCACAAAATAATAACAGAGTGTTAGGCGCTAGATACGTATTTCGACGACGAAGTTATCTTCATCAGTAGATGTCGCTAAATTCTGTTTTTATTTTGTGGTTTTTGGGTTAATTCTGCTTTCTGTTTCAGTTTCCAACCACAGCGTCCAACCTCAGTATTTTAAAAACAAATTAGTTATTTATTTATACCTTGATTTGGATTGTAATACTAGCTACGAAACTTCCAAAGATGACCAACAATTGTTATCTTCTGCTAAAACCGCAAAAAAATTATTTAAGGCAATAAAAACTTAGTATAAAAAATATTTTTCTTTAGTAGAAATACTTTTGCTTTCTTTTATCTTTTAAAAGAGAAGTTACGTTATTTTCCTCAAAAAAAGTTGGTAAGCCTAGCCAATAGTGATTATTGTCAACGTACTTAGTTCTAAACAAACATTTGTTTTATCTACAGCCAATTCTTCACAGAAATTTAAGTTTGTTGGGACACAACATTGACGTTACGTTTTAAATATATATTTTTTTGTATTTCGAATTATATACTATATTTTGTTTACGTTGAAAATAATGTCCAATTTTGTGTGGGCTACACAAACCCTGAAGACCATAGATCACTTGTCAACAAATATATTTGTTTGTTGTTCCAAATTTAAAATACTACGTAACCATCTGGAAACTAGACTACATTCACATACATTAACTATGGAATTTTTATATGTACTTACTGAAGTCATAAAAACAAGTGTTTGTTGTTTACAATACTTCATAACAATAGAACTGAATAAAAATATGGAAAACTTGAAACAATAATAATTACTGTTTTATTGACGAACAAAAATTAAACGCATTTGCTTATTTCGTTCACAGTCATTACCACAGTCTACGTCTAGGAAACGTTCTTTGTCGTCACAACCATGACTTTGTCGCCAGCAGCTGTTTTGATTGTAAGTTCTACACATCATAATTAGGCTGGGTTTTCCAGATGATTTCCTCTTGGTCTAACTGTCCCCGTTTCCCTCGATGCAAAGTGTCGGTATATTGATATCTAGTCTTTTAAAGGACGTTGGCCAGCCGGAGATGGCTCAAGGCGTCCTTGCACCTTGGAGCGATCCGTCAGGATATATCTTCGCGGATAAGGGGCTGTATGTTTTCATTTTTCTAGCACCTACTTCTTCCCTCTCCAGCTGGGTAATATTGCTGGGATAAGGAGTTCACTGTTACTCGTGCTGTTCAGAATATCTTTCTCCATCGTCCTCTTATTTTCCAGAACTCTCCTAACGAAACCAGATACACTGCTCCCCAGTTCTT
Organism: Tillus elongatus; assembly: GCA_964006375.1. Classification (NCBI taxonomy): domain Eukaryota; kingdom Metazoa; phylum Arthropoda; class Insecta; order Coleoptera; family Cleridae; genus Tillus; species Tillus elongatus. Next base: position 57,962,718 of record OZ023265.1, read on the forward strand.
CTCTTCGACCACCCTTAAAGACATGACATTGTGTCTCGTAACATTGCGTCCTATCTGGGACTCCAGGTATTGCCTCCACAACTCCCGTCTTTTGCATTCTAATACTGTCTGCTCAGCTGTATCTACGACACCACAGTAACTGCATCTGTTGTCTTCCACCAGCTTCATTCTCTTTGGATAGTGTCTGAAGCAGCAGTGGCCAGTAAAAAACTGTGTGTGCCTCTCGTGTCTGCAGTATACCCATGATGTGAGATTCGGTATGCGCGACCTTAAGCCGCTGTTTCTGTGTGGTGGTTCCACCGCTCCTGCCACTTCTTAACTGTTCTCCCTCTTTTCCTGGTTTTCGTCAAGTGTTTATTGTCAGTCTGATCTTCCTCTTGTATAAATAGCTTTCCACCAGATTAAGCGAATACCTGGAAATTACTTTTCGGCGCAGCTCGTCAACTTGGCGGAGTTAAATGCTTTTTTGACATCCAAGGCAATAATCACTACCCATTTACCATTGCCGCTCTTGGTGAAGTTCACAATCCATTTGACTGCCTGAATTGCAGAGCGTCCCTTCCTGAAACAAAATTACCTATCGTATAATCCGCCCACTGATTCTAATTCTTCCTCTATCCGCGCCTTAATCATTTCCTCAACGAGTTTTCCTAGCATGCTCAGCATGCATAGATGCCTGTAGGATGACGGGAAATCTTCTTTCTTGCTCTGGAGAGGAAAGCATACGTGAGAAAAGTCACAACACTCATACGTATTTTTATATCCTGAGCTACCAAAACAACTTAAGGAACAAATTATTACAAATTGTAGAAATTACAACACCACTATGGTCAGACTAAAATCTAATCATGGTGTATACCCCGTTCACCTTCATCGCATAGAATTGGCAAATACAGATGTTTGTGGTTGTGACTGTAATTATGTTTGTGATCTGAATCATTCTATTTTTTTCATGTTCTTACTGTCAGTAGCGACGTAAAAAGATGCAATTCTTTGCAAAACACACACACACACACACACACACACACACACACACACACACATATATATATATATATATATATATATATATATATATATATATATATATATATATAACCTGTAAATTTAACTCGCGTTTTAGCATTGTGAGATTATTTTGTATACAAACTAATATATATATTTTATAAAGATTGTAAAGTGAAAATTTAAATATTAATTTGTAATAATTAGGTTAGTATTGAGAAACAAATTCTGACGAGTATTTTAGAGCGAACCTTGTATGTCCACCCCTCTTGTTGAATATCTACCAAATCGTGGTCTAATTCATGTTCGTCAAGTGATCCATGACGGACCCCTTGGCGCCAAGTGTTCCAGTATTTATTGTAAAAAAAACACAAAAAAATATAAATAAATTATAAATAAAAAAAATAACGAAAATATTAAAAAAAAAATGCATACCACTCAGCAGGTTGAAATATATACAACAATGGATCACATTTTCAGTTCTCAGTGCTCGTCTCTGTGACTTCCGGTAATATTTTAAACTTCCTAAAAGACTTCTTTTAGTATGGATATGTTTTTTAGTGCCTGTAATAATATAAAGGAGCCTGCTCCGACTTCGATTGTCATAAAAATAGAATAAGAAATGTCTTTTGAGAAAAAGAAATAGAAAAGCAAAAAACTGTCAACTGTGTGAGAATAAACTCTCATCTTAGCTGTATACTAAATAGTTACAGTCTTTATTGCTTCTTTGGTTTGTCGATCCAGCAGATATCAGAATAAAATTGAAGCAAGTGCTGCTACAGTTTAGAGTGCATTCTCAGAATTCTTTTAATAAAATCATCTACCTTGCACATATTGGTGTTAAACACTGCAAAAATATCGTCCACATAACAAAATCATACTCTAGGAAAATATTCACTTTCATTTTCCAAATCTGTCTCAAATCCACCCATGAAAAGGTCCGCGATGAATGGAGAGAGTGCGTTGCCCATTGTCGTCCTTACAGTTTGTTAAAAAAACTCATTCTAAATTGAAAAATATTTTGTTTTATACAAAGGTTTCCTAAAGTTAAATATCCTTTGCAAGCCTCTTCATTTATCGTGTTCAATTTCAACAACTGTTCTAAATACGTTAACGTTTGTTTCGTGGACACGCAAGGAAATAAAGACGCTCCATCAAATGGCGTTCACTAGCTTGATTTTTGATGTGAAATTTTCTTAAAATTTAAAATAAAAAAACTCTGGACGCAGCAAGTGCGTTATGGTAGTGAATTTTCATAAAAATGTTTCTAATAGCAAATATGTTTTTTTAAGAAAGCAGGCACCAAATTTGGTTACCAGTATAATCTATATATTAGAAACAATGTGCCATGTTTCATCCAAATAACTTTATTGTTTGAAAATGTACAAAAATTTCCGAAAGTAAACTTAAATTGTTCCCGAAAAAACTGGTTTTCTGGTCAACCTTATAGGTTAATAGCAAATTGATTCAAAATTTGAAGCATTTAATGAAAATTCGCTACCATAACGCACTTGCTGCGTCCAGAATTTCTTTTCTTACGAAGATGTATTATATTTCGATGGAAAATACAAAAATGCAATAACATAGGGCGTGTTCGATTAAAAAAATTCACTAAAAAAAAAGAAAATTTGAATCACCAACGACTTATCGGCCAGCCTGTAATTGTGGAAATATTTTTTAAGATGTAGCTTAAGACACCCTACAATTAATGTATACAACTTTTTTTCCTAACTTGCATAATAACGGATATATTGTGCTTTAATGATTTTTTACGATAATTCGACAAAAATGATATACCATTAAACGATAAACTCTATAGCAAACACTACTGCTAAAGCATCAGAAAAAGGGTCTATTTGAAATGAATTTTCTGGGAATATTTTAGTAAAATGAAGGACAATGACGATTGAAACTAAGAGTTCAGGCTTTGTAAAACATTATTCTTGTGACATTTTCCTTCCATAGATCATATTAATTTCAGGTTCACTGCCTAAATATTAACAATTTTGACGTTTAAAATCGCGACTTTGACGTTTTGAGGAAAACCCAAATTTATTTTTCTTTAAATGCCTGTAACTTTTTTGTCTTTTGATCTAAAGAGCTAAATTTTGGTAGATAACTTGCCTATAATGATATAAACCCGCGTATAAAATTTGGTTGCCCTTACTTTGTTAATTTTGGAGATATAAATTTTTTTCGAAAGAAAACACAAAATTTTCCGGGAAAACCTCGGCGGATTTTCCTGGCTAACGAACTTATCCAAGCCACTTGCAAAAGGAAGGGACTCACCAATTTTGACATTTAAAATCGCGATTTTGACGTTTTGAGGAGAACCCAAATTTATTTTTCTTTGAATGTCTGTAACTTTTTTGTCCTTTACCCTACGCAGCTAAATTTTGGTAGGTAACTTGCCTATAATGATATAAATCCGCGCATTAAATTTGGTTGCCCTTACTTTGTTAATTCCGGAGATATAATTTTTTTTCGATTTTTTTCGAAAAAAAACACAAAATTTTCCGGGAAAACCTCGGCGGATTTTCCTGGCTAACGAACTTATCCAAGCCACTCGCGAAAGGAAGGTATTTGCCAAATTTTATCAAAATCGGTCCATTATTTTTTTAGTTATAGGTGTGACACATAAATATATAAACATATATATATATATAAACATATATATATATATATATATATATATATATATATATATATATATATATATATATATATATATATATATATATATATATATATATAAACATATAACGTCTGAAACCGACCTCGGATTTGGGTTCCAGGGGTCCTAAATAGCGCTCATTTGAAGAAATTTTTTCAAAATTCAAAAGTCGAGATCTCCTCATTAGTGAATTTTTTAAAGAAAATTCACTAAAAAAAAGTAAGAATAATTGTATCTTGGCAGCTGTAGCTTTTGCGTAAATTGCTTGAACAGGTTCGTTGGCTAGAAAAATCTACCCAGTTTTTGCGAGAACATTTTAAGTTTTTTTTCCCGAAATTTTTGTACTTTCTTAAACAGTAAAGGTTATTTGATGAAATATGGTACATCTTTTCTACTATATGGGTTATATTGTTAATCAAATTCGACGCCTTTCATTAAAAAACAGACACATTTGCCATTAAATACACACAATAACGCACTTGCTGCGTCCCGACCTTTTTGTGTTCTTCACGTGTGAAAACATGTCTATTTGAATTCTTGGAAGTTCTACAACCTTAGTAGATGTCCTGTAGAAAGTGGTCACCATCTGCTATTTTATTAAAAGTATCAATGTTGTTTTGTTGTTTGTTGGAGAGAGGATGTAAAATTAGATAGCGAGGAATCTGTTTAGCATAAAATAAACTATGTAAGAATGCGTATGTGTCACTTTGAGGTTACGTCAAAAGTTAATTGGGCGGAGTTTAGATACTTTGTATATGAAAACAACATTATTAATATGCATGCGTACACTTCCTGGGCTATTTATTCCACTTTACTCTCATAATTTCCCAGCCAGTGTTGTTATAAGCACATGCCGTAATAGACAATTTGCTGGTTTTTTTCTTATCACATTTGCTAGACATATCATAAAGATGATTTTTAATATATATATTTTTTCATTACACATACTACAAAAATAACGATGCAAAAAATATTTTAAAATGTGAATTTCATAAATTATTTCAAACACCACTATTTTGCCGCCATGCTCGTGACGTCATGGGCAGCAATAACTTGCTTCTCTGTGTTTACATTCTGTGTTGCAAGTTGTTGATTGAAGTTTGACTCCTGGACGTGATTTTATTTGATATTATGGAAAATAAACCTTACATAAATTCTGTATAGTACCAATGTGTACAAATACGACTATAAGAACTCCAGAGAAACTATTTTTTTTGTTCCAAAAGTGGCTCAATTTAGAAAGCAATAGTGCAAAGTTATATAGCGGGATGATAGAAAAAATCCACAGTTATCTGAGAAAACCGTCTCATACTGTTGTGAAGATTTCCCCATTTTCACAATGAATAATAGTGATAAATATAAGGTTAAAATTCTTATCATACGTTATTAAGTTAGGTTGTAATTTCCATGTGTTCAATGTATTTTTATCTATACATATTAAGTTTTAACTTTACATATAATTCTTATTATTAATAACCGGCAATAATCATGGTTATTAATTAACGAAAGTATTGGATTTGCTTCCATTAATTGTCTGCAATTAATTTAGACAACATTGTTATGTCAAAGGTAGATTTGTGGTTATGTTGTTGTCATGCTATGTTGACTTCATTCAAAGCCAAATATATTACGAATGACTTAAACAAGTACATGATATACTTGGCTAAATCGGTGTTTAACTACCGTTGACTTATTTGCACATACCTTCCAGCTTTTGCTCATTTTATTTCAGCACTTATGAAGTTTGGCTTTTCACCAAAGAATGATGTCATCATAAATGAATCAATTATTGGCAAATTATCTAATTGTACCTGTTGTCTCCCATTTTATTACGCATACTTTACACTATTCAACTAGAAGAAACACAATAAACGAATAAAATTCACTTCATTGATTGTTGTTGCTTGGTGAAACTGGTCCATACTACATACAGACTTGGAGACTACTTCTATGCCTCCACTGTTGGGTTTCGTTTCTGTAGGTGAAGGGCGTAGCCAGCGCGTAAGCTAACTGGAGCAAGAGGCCCTTATGAATTCTATATGTTCTCGGATGTTCTTTAACATTTCTGTGACTAGTTTCGCTGCTTGACAGCAATCTCAGACAGATAAAAATTGAATTAGTATGATGTTTTGATCAAAAAATTCATCAAATTGAAAATAAAATGAAACACGGATGACGGATGAGGCTTTCAAAATGCCTGCGTGATGTATGTCAATATTTAACAAAAAATAAAACGAGCCTCTCATAACTATAATAAGTTACAGCAATAAAATAACTAAACAACAACCATAATTAAGCAGTGTCTATACAACGAAAGCATCGACATACATCAACTAATGATCTTATTACACCTTTTTTGAAAGAATAGTATTTTTTTTCTTTTTTTGCCTTGTTTAACTAAAAAGAAGAATATCCAAGAAAGGAGAATTCATTTTAATCAGGTTGCTCATTTAAATCAAGGTAACTATTGTCGTGTGTGTGCTTTTTTACTTCTAAAGCTTCAAAAAAGTCTAGTTTACGTTTCTCATTATATCAATAATATGTTTTGCAAATGTAGATTTGTCAGCGTTGTTATTTCTAAATGAAGAAATATGTTCTTTGTATCGGGTGTTAAGATTACTAGAAGTTTGATCTATGTAGATTGCGTTACAATGTGTACAAGCTAATTTATAAACTCCAGCTTTTGTCAAGAAACAAGATTTGTCTTTCGCGTTAAATAACAAATCACTGGCCGTGTTCTAAGAATTGAAAACTATACCTTTGTATTTGTACAGGTATTTAAAATGTTTTCTGAAATGGTTCCAAAATATATCGAAACGTACCTGTTGTCTTTTTTGTCTCTAATATTTGGATAAATTAAATTAATCGCTATTTTTTATTCTTTTCTCTTCATCATTTTTTTCTATTATTTTAACAGAGTAGCCATTATTAAATGCTGTTTGCTTAATTCTTGAAATTTCTTTTTCAAATTTGTTTTGTGAAAATGCACGATGTATCATAGAATGGTAGGCTGACAGCTTTTGTGAAAAAGGGTGACATGAATCGTATGGTATGGTTGTGTAAAGTCTAAGTGTAAAGCCAGCCATACACGTACCGGCCGGTCTGTCAGTTACGCCTGAACAGTCAGTTCCGACTGTTCCCGCGGCCTGTGATTGAACGAAAATACAATCGTCCAGTCGGTTGGCCTGAAGAGAGTTCAGCCAAGCCGATACGTGTGTGTGGTTAGGCGTCAAGCCGGTGATCAGCTGACCGCCCAACCGCGTGATAAAAGCATTCGGCGAGTTCACCAGACACTAGCAGCTGCATTCTCATGCCAAAAAAGTCTAACGCAGCAAGTGCGTTATGATAGTGAATTTTCATAAAATGTATTTTTGATAGCAAATATGTCTTGTTTACTGCAAGCAGGCATCAAATTTGGTTACCTATATATATATATATATATATATATATATATATATATATATATATATATATATATATATATATATATATATATATATATATATATATATATATATACTACTATATAACTTATATAGTGGAAACAATGTACCAACTCGAAAAAAAATCCATTAAAATTCGATGGAAAATGCAATAATATAAGGGGTGTTCAATTTAAAAATGAAAATTTGAATCGCCAACGACTTGTGGGCCAGCCTCCATTCTTTCAATCCTTTGAAGTCACCTTCAATTCGTCAGTAAATTAATGTGCGAATACTTGTTTCCCATCAGCAACCACTTTTTGCACCACACTACACGCTTGTTTTTTTTTCAGTTTTTTTATTTGCCTCTAAAACGGCCAATAAAGCGAAAATCTCACAAGCATCTTCATCACCGGGGAACATTATTTAAAAGTACAAACGAAAATAAGTAAATTTCGACTTATAAAAGATGCTTGCCATGGCCTGGATTCAACTGATGGTGTGTATGGAGCTTTCAGTTCAACAGGCCGCCGGTAGCCGGTAGCCGGTGAACAGTTCAGGCGAAACTGACAGGCCGGCCTGTACGTGTATGGCCGGCTTAAGTTGGTTTCCTATATATTGAAAAGTCAAATGAATTATTTTCTAACTTTCTAATCGTTAAATCTAAAAAATTTATACAACTGTTAGCTTCTTCTTCCAAAGTAAACTTAATATTTGTGTGAAAGTTATTAATAAATTTAAAAATTTATTTAATTCTGTATGGCTACCTACAGAACATACTATAATATCATCTACGTATCTGTACCAAAAGACAATATTATGCGAAAGTTCTGATGTTAAAATCTGGTTTTCTAAATTTTCCATAAATATGTTGGCTAATAAAGGTGGCAACGGACTACCCATAGAAAGTCCTTCATTTTGAATATAACTTTTATCGTTAAATTGTAAATAGTTTTGTTTTATACATTCGTTAAAAAGATTCATTATTTCTTGTCTTTTTGTGACATTTACGCCCTTCACCTACAGAATCTAAACCCAACAGTAAAGCCAGAGAAGTAGTCCAAGTCTGTATGTAATTAAATTCACCATGATGTTGAGAAATAAGCGACCATACTTATCATACCATAAGGCAAATATAAACAATATATTTATTTACCATCCAACTACGTCACGACCAATCAGAACCTTCGCGGTCACAAGATAATAATTGGAAATTTTTTGTTTTTAAAAGTATTTTTCTGTCCACTATATATGTTTTTGGGTATTTTCATGCATGTAATAACTATAGGTAAGTGTTAAATTCATGTAATGGAAACTCCATGCAAATTGTCTATTCTTGTGCACTAGCTCACCCGACTGACGTCGTCCTGTCCAAATTTCAATGTGTCAAAGTACATTTGCGTACGTAACGAAATAAATAGGAGAAAAAAGCACGTTCAGGGTTTACCCGAATTTTCCAATTTTCTGGGAAACTTTTCCAATTTTTGTTTCCCTAAAAATCTCATTCGGGGTATGACGAACATTTCAAAAATAAAATTAGTCAAATCGGTCCATCCGTTCTCAAGTGATGGGCTTACCAGGGAACAGCATTTAATTTTTATTTATACAGGCTTCTCACGGTAGCCGTTCGTTAGAAGTTTTCGTGGTTAAAAAAAACACTTAGAATTCTTCATGTTTTGAATCTGAGGTTAATCGAAATTCTCTTTCATTTGAAAATATTTTCAAGGTCATACCGCTTCCGGCTATACCGGAAGTCTCCATTAACCTTCTTATTTTAAATAGAACACCCGGTATATTATATCATTTTTGAATTCCTGTAAAAATTTCATGGTGAGTTTTATTAGGGTTCCCTTTACCTATTTTCAACGTTTTTTTTTTAATTTTTTCATTCTTTTCAAAACGTTGAAACATGTGGCCGCAAGTAGGTTAGATTAGGTTAAATTGTGAGTGGGGCACTCCACTGCGACCTTAAGGCATATTGTGGCTCACGCCTAATAGTCTATATTTCGCCCAACAAAGCCAACCTCTTGCAGAGGTTGATAATCTTTGTGGAGGAAAGTTGATCTAGATCTTCTGGAGCAAGCTTTGTCTTGCCAAAGAGCAGGTATCTTGTCCTCTCCGCAGCCGGACTGGAACACAGCAGGTGCTCTGCTGTTTCGTTACTCTCCATACACAGCACTGAGTTTCCTGACCGACACCAATTCGGTGCATGTGGTGACGCAAGCGGCAGGGTCCTATATACAGGATGACTAAAGTACTCAGTTGTCAGTTTAGCTCTAGAAGTTTTTTAGCCCTTGACTCAGACAGGCCATTTATGAAGGTTCTAGAGTGCGCTAATCCTGGCATTTTGCCATTGCTGGATTGTCATTCTATCTGTCCAGATCTTTAAGGAGCGCCTCGCTATGCAGGATGATATCCCCAGTACAGGTTCTGGTCCGATGAAGTCATCCTGAACACCACCCTTGGCAAGTGCGTCGGCCGCTACATTGCCATCATGGTCCGAATGACTCGTATCCAGACCAGCGACACCTCATTGCAGCTGTCCAGTTCGTTGAAGGCAGATTTACAGCTCCATACCGTTTTTACATTGCAACATGTGGCCGCAAGTAATGTTACACAAAATTGATATAAATATTTTTACAAAAATTAGCTACAATTTTTTTTACACGCCAATGCGCTAAACGCTTACACGAAAAGTCGATAACAAATCGTTCATCTAAATTCGCAAACATCGTTTTTACAATAACTTATTAGACGTTACTTATTAATTACCTACATTTCACAACAACCTGACAAAAAAAAAAAGATTGCTATGAAAAAAAATCTGGGAAAACTGAAAGGTAATATATTTTACACGAAAATTTGCTGATCAAAATACATAAAATTACAATTATATAATCTTTAATTAAAATTAAAATGAAATACAGTGTTCCATAAAAAAAATTGCGTAATTTGTGTGATTGAGTTTCCTTCTAGAAAACATTAGTTTATTATTATAATATGGATGCATGTGACTACGAATTAATTGAATTTAGGTGATAGACTCGTCGCATATAACCAACAACCTTGATTTATTTAAGATACCTACGCACAAACGTCGCATTGCCAAATATTTACTTAGTAAAGGACATTGATGTTTACCGTCGATATTTTTATAATACTATGTATACGCACAGGTAACTTGGATAATAAACGTAAGAAAATGGTTACATTACTATGCAAGTCTTATTAAGTCTCTCTTTTGTTCTACAGTAGTACATCCCCTGGAGTAATACTAATGTTATCAGTATAACGACAGATACAGCTAAACTATTTTTCTTACGTGTGCGCGGCAGTCCCAAAGACCACTGTACCACTTTCAGATCTCATTTAGTAACAAGTCATCCTCCTTATAAGAGGTTCACCTATCGTTGCCGTTCTGACTTCTCTCGATCGCAGAAAAAACGGGCCTCGCTGTCTTGCACTGCCTTCAGTTTTGGTACATACAATTCTTGTAGCTGCGAGATAATACTAACGGGTGGGCCATCTAACGTTTGGAATTGGAACTATAGGTTATTTTGAGGTTGGAAGGTTTGGTGACATTTCTGATGTGACAGAAAGTTAGTTTTATCTTTGACATTTATGAAATGGGTCGCTTTTCACTTGAACAAATTTGGGAAATATTAAAAATTTATTTTCAAAGTGGTGAGTCTTCTACTCAAACTGTAAGAAATTTAGGGAAAAAAAAGACAAAAAGGATGTGCCAAAAACGCAGCTTGTGAATAAATTTGTGAAGCGAGTTCGTGAAACTGGATCGTTGTTGGATAAAACAACCCGTGTACGTACTCGTCCAGTGCGCTCAACCGAAAACATCGCTGCTGTTGCTTAGAGTGTGCGTGAAAAACCATCAACATCAACTCGTCATCGTTCTCAAGAATTGAACATTTCACGCACTTATTTGAGAAGAATGTTGCATAAAGATCTCGGTATGAATGCGTTACGCTGATGGCGATCGCTACCGCACCATGCTAAGAGATTTTTATGTTTCCCAAAATTGAAGAGTATGACATAGACGACATTTGGTTTCAACAGGACGGCACAACGTGCCACACAGCCAACGTAACAATCGATATTTTGCGTACTATTTTCGAAAATAGCATAATCAGCCAAAATTCTTATGTCAATTGGCCACCTCGAAGCTGCGATTTGACTCCACTGGACCTTTTTTTGTCGGCAGTTGTTAAGGACAAGTGTTACGCTGACCATCCAGAGACGATTGACGACTTGAAACATGAAATCGAAGTTACCATTGACGAAATAGAGGCCGAAATAATCGAAAATGTACTGAAAATTGGACTGATCGAATGGGGTATTGTAAGGGTAGCCGTGGCAGTCATTTAAATGATGTTGTCTTTCATTCCTAAATGGAAAGGTTCAATCTTTCTAGTAAACTCATATCTTTGAAAAAATAATCATTAGTTTTTTTTTATAGCTGATTCAAATTCCAAATCTTAAATGGCCCACCCGTTACATAAAAAAGCCATGCCGGAATACTTTTAGTTACTTTTTCCTTTTGAAATTTGAAAATTTTTGGAAAAAAACGGATATGTATTATTGCTATAAAAATTGTTATATATGTAGTAAATTTTTTCTTTTTCTTTCTGCTTTTTTATCTGGATTTTTCTGGATTTTTAATTTTTTATGCTTTGTGCTATTTTGAGTTGGCTTTTTTATATCGTCTGTTTCTAACAATGGTTTGTATATATTTTATTTATTGTTTATTATTAGCTATAGAACCCCTCTTTTAAAAACTGTTCGTTTGCATCTATACAACTAATTTACTTAACATTTTATGAAACAAACAAACAGCAGAATCACCTCAAAAACTACAAAAATAATAACAGAGTTATGCGCTAGATACGTATTTCCACAACGAGGTTGTATTCATCAGTAGCTGTCCCGAAACGATCTGTATGGGCAAAATTATCTTATTTATACGAGGGCGGGCCAATAAGTCCGTGACTTTTTGAATTTCCCGCCTCTTTACATGAAGGGCAATACTGCTCCTGTCAACAAGCATCTGTCAGTTGCTCCTGTCAAATTTTGAACAAGCTGCGTTATTTATATTGTGTTAGATAGCCACTGAAAGCAGACAACCTCTTGAGTTATAACGAAAATGGAAAAAAGTGAATTTCATGTGCTCATCAAACATTCTTTTTTTCGGAACAAAAAACATCGCTCAAACCAAGGCTAAGCTTGATAAATACTATGGGGACTCTGCACCATCAATTTCCATGGTAAAAAAGTGGTTTACTGAATTTCGTTGCGGCCGTACAAGCACAAATGAGGCCGAACGTTCTGGACGCCCAGTTGAGGTCGCTACACCCGAAACAATTGAAAAAATTCACGATATGGTGTGTGCCGATCAGAGATTGAAAGTGCGGGAGATTGTGGAAGCCATAGGTATATCACATGGCTCAGTGGTTTCGATTTAACATGATCACTTGGGTATGAGAAAGCTATCCGCAAGATGGGTGTATGCTCACAATCGACCACAAACGCAATCGTGTGACAAATTCGAAGGAGTGTTTGGCGTTGTTCAACCGCAATTGGGAGAAGTTTTTGCGCCGTTTCGTAACCGTAGACGAAACATGGATTCACCACAACACCCCCAGAGGCCAAGCAGCAGTCAAAACAGTAGGCTTTTCGTGCGAATCGGCGCCGAAGAAGGCCAAGTGGGTTTGTTAGCCAATAAAGTCATGGCGACCGTTTTTTGGGATGCACGCGGTATAATCCTCATTGATTACCTCCAAAAGGGAAGAACGATCAAAGGCGAATATTATACCAACCTACTGGACCGATTCAATGGAGATTTGAAGAAAATACGACCGCATTTGGCAAAGAAAAAAGTTCTTTTCCACCAAGACAATGCGGGGTGCACACATGTGTAGTCTCCATGGCGGAATTGCATAAATTGGGCTACGAATTGCTCCCTCATTTACGCTATTCTCCGGATTTAGCCTTCACTATATCTTGTTTCGAAACTTAAGAAATGGCTCGGCGGAAAGAGACCCAAATGATGGAATCATCTCACAAACAAATACCTACTTTGAGGACCACGACAAATCTTATTTTTTGGAAGGGATAAAAAAATTGGAGAAACATTGCACGAAGTGTATAGTGCTCAAATGAGACTATGTTGAGAAATAAAATGAATGTTTAAAAAAAAACTGCGTTTCATTCAAAATGTCACGGACTTATTGTCCCGCCCTGGTATACCTAAACTATACATTAAAAAAAGTGATGTAATTTCGATGATGAAATACCAGATGATGATGCAATACCAGATGATGATGCAATACCGGATGATGAAATAGCGGATCATGCAACACCGAAGGATGCAATATCAGATGCCTCAGTACTCAGTACCGAATATTTTTTGGCGAATTTTTTAGGAAAAACTTACCCATCAGGAGATAATAACCTTTAAGCTTTTAATTCAACTTTGATAGCAGTTGTGATTGTTCGTTATTGCCCTAACTTGCCGAAACCGTTCGACACTTAGATCAAATCGTTTGTTATTGCCCTAACTTGGTGAAACCGTTCCACACTTAATAGCATAAACGTAGTTACTATTTGTTCTGGCTTAACAAGTGCTTGTTTTCTTCTCTGCAACCGGTTTCGCTTTTTTACGAAATCGTCAGGCAAAAAAAAAAGTTTTCTGTGAACCTACAGAAAAGTCTCTACGGCTGTTTTAAAATCAAGTTTTATAATCTCTAATTTTTTTCATATATAACAAATTTCCAAAGTAGCTGGGATATTCGATGTAGTAATTGTAATTTTAAATACATCGGCCATACAAGAAGTTTTTAAATTATTTTTATTTTTCTTATGTTAAATGTTGTAGTCTTGATAAAGGAATAAACCATTCCGAAAGCTTGGCCTGATAATGTGCAAGTCTTAGACATGTCAGATCAACGCGTACTTAGATATTAAAGAAATCGACAAATTTTGGTTGTTTGAAAATAGCTCGAAAACGAAAAGACGCAGGGCAAAATACAAGTCATATTTGGAACAAGCATGAAATTCTACAAAACATTGCTAATTTAACCGTCTTCCTATCTCTAATAATAACGAAGATAGAAATACATTTCCCTCCAGTTATATATATATATATATATATATATATATATATATATATATATATATATATATATATATATATATATATATATATATATATATATATATATATATATATATATATACATACATACAGGATGATTCATAAGTGGTGACCAAAAATGAAACCCCATGTTCTTTGAACAATTTTAGAGAGGGTATGTACCATAAAAATTTTTCCTATAATGCTTCATTAAAAAGATACAGGGTGTTGAAGTTGAATTTCAAAAAATAAAATTTCCCAATTTTTTAAAAAGTAGTACATATATTTTGCTGAAACTTCGCATGTGTAGGCTGTTATGGAAGGCGCGTATTCTACCATAACAATTGAATCGGCTAATCCAGCAGTGGCGCGCGTACCCACATGTCATTGGTTATCCCTCAAGAAAAAAACGGGTACGCCAATGATATATTTTTTATTTCTTATTTTTTGAATATTACTTTCATTCGTGAACAAAATGACTTGATAATTATCTGTACAACGCTTATTTGTCGAGTAATCAATGAATCAGGTAAGTGTTTTAGAGCACAGTTCATGATTTTTAACCAGTCGTTATTTGGTAGAAAATCGCAATGATACACTTTTATGCCTCCATTGGCCTGAATACACGCACGACATCTTTTTAATATGGAAAATTTAATATCTTGATAATTTTTTGTACGACGATCATCTTTGTTGTATTTTAGTTTTGGTTTGCCAAAGTTGTCATTAAGTGTCACTTGACGTTTAGGTTAACAAGTTATTATTTTGAATAGGTGTAAGTGGTAAACTTTATAAAATTGCAAAATTTTCTACTCTTTTACTCCTTATAATGGAGTACACCTCAGAAGAGTATGCAGATAGAATTTTTATCTACGGATATGCTGATGGAAATGCTCTAGCTGCTTGTCGGGAATATCAACGTAGGTTTCCCACTCGCCGTCAACCTACACTCGATCGTTTTCAAGACTTCGACGGTGCGGTATTGGACAACGTCCTGACGCTAGAGCTAATGGTAGAAGACAACATCAACTTGAAGACGAAGAGAGAGTGGTGGATGCAGTGATGGATCAACCTTCTACAAGTACTCGGAGGATTGCCACGCAGTTACAATATTCTCAAAGCTTTGTTTGGAGAACTTTACATCGAGAAGCCTTACATCCATATCATCGACAGAATGTTCATTGCCTTCTACCTGGAGATAATGTGCATCGACGAGTCTTTTGTGAATGGATGTTGGAAATGAACAATCAAAATATCTTATTCCCTAATCTAATCTTCTGGTCTGACGAATCAACATTTACAAGAAATGGTATTTATAATTCTCATAATGAGAATGTCTGGTCATTGGAAAATCTACATGCAACAAGGACTCGCAGATTTCAACATAGATTTTCCATTAATTTGTGGTGTGGTATTTTTAACGGCTTACTGTTCATGGAAGTCCTGCCACAACGTTTAAATGGATCTTCGTACTTAGCGCTCCTAGAAAACCGTGTAGAAAACATTCTAGATGACATTCCACTAGCAACAAGAGGTATAATGTGGTACCAGCATGACGGTGCACTAGCGCATCATAGTCGAAACGTTGTTACATGGCTACATGAACATTATAATGAAAGATGGATTGGCAGAACTGGACCAATACATTGGCCTGCAAGATCACCGGACTTAAACCCACATATTTGGGGTGATTTTAAGCGACTGGTCTACAGTGAACAAACAAATACACCAGAGCAGCTACAACAACTGATAAATAATGCTTTTCGTCATATTCAAGCAACAATGAATCCTCAAGACATTAAATTTTCCATATTAAAAAGATGTCGTGCGTGTATTCAGACCAATAGAGGCATTTTTGAACATTTATTGTAATAAATAAATTACTATAAGCCTGATAAAAGTGTATCATTGCGATTTTCTACCAAACAACGACTGGTTAAAAATCATGAACTGTGCTCTAAAACACTTACCTGATTCATTGCTTACTCGTAAAATAAGCGTCGTACAGAAAATTATCAAGAGAGTCATTTTGTTCACGAATGAAAGTAAGATTCAAAAAATAAAAAATAAAAAAAATATCATTGGCGTACCCGTTTTTTTCTTGAGGGATAACCAATGACATGTGGGTACGCGCACCACTGCTGGATTAGCCAATTCAATTGTTATGGTAGAATACGCGCCTTCCATAGCAGCCTACACATGCGAAGTTTCAGCAAAATAAATGTGCTACTTTTAAAAAAATTGGAACATTTTATTTTTTGAAATTCAACTTCAACACCCTGTATATATATATATATATATATATATATATATATATATATATATATATATATATATATATATATATATATATATATATATATATTTATTTATTTATTTATTTATTTATTTATTTATTTCTTTCTTTCTTTATTATATATTATATATTGGGGGATGTCGAATGCAGTGGCGTAGTTATTTTCTTCCTAAAAATAGGGCCCTAAACCTTTTTCCCATTAGAAAAACTGCATTGGTAGGCCTTGGTCAGGTGACATAGAGAAGAATTTTCACAGCATTTATTGAGTTTTTCATCTTATATCTTTTGATCTGTTGCTCATCAAAATCGAACTATAAATACAAAAGTTACAAGGGTGTTTCCATCTTAAATGGGCCACGCTGTATATATATATATATATATATATATATATATATATATATATATATATATATATATATATATATATATATATATAATTTTCGTAAAAAGTAATTAAATAGATCACTTCTATGAAAATTCTCTGCCATAACGCACTTGCTGCGTCCATTGCCTCAAGATATTGCGTTGTATATTTATGTATTGTACATTAATGACGGTGCTGTTAATTCGCAAGAAAAACAATATTTTCTAATTAACTAAATATTTTGTAAATACATAATGTCATAAACATTATATAAGCGGATCAAAGTTAGCTGGCAATGTTGCTTTGTAATTCTGCAAATGACTTCCCTTTCAGTTTACCGTTCAAAAGGCTCGATATCCCTTAAGGTCTAATTTAGGGCATATTTATTAATTTTTAATCAAAAGCAGCAAACATTGGCTGAAACGCAAGCTGTTGTAATCTTCTTACTGCATCAATAAAGTCCTTTTCCAGAAGTGTAAAAGAGCAGATGCTTTCTCTCTTTATTTGTCCCTCTCGCTCTCCCTGCCTCGTTCTCTTTCTTTTTCAATATCGATTTCCCCATTTACGTATTTTGAACCGTCATCAAAATCAAATATTTACTTCCAGGCTTACAAATCAAAGTTGGTACCATCTCCATAAATATGCATGTATATATGCGCATCTGCAAATATTAGCAGAGCTTCATTCATTTATGCCCTCTAGTGATGTGTGGTATGGCTTCATTTAACTTTGTAATGTCGTATATTGACTTTGTACACATTTTTTGTACCTGTAAATTGACACTACGATTTTTATAAAACTAGGTTAACTCTTATTTGTAACGCAGCCTCGGTGGCAGCCTGGAAGATTTTAATCCGTGATGAGCACTAATAAGTACACTTGACGAACCCAAATTACCACAACACATTTTTAAAGACCTGACGATCGTTTAACGAACAAAGTTAGCGTCATCAGAGGATGAAACATTCTAAACTCTTAACCACTAAACAGTGTCTTTACATAACGGTAAAAAACGACTCCCTAGAGCAGTGGTCGCCAACCTTTTCAATGTGTTGAGCTACTTTGATAATTTTGAAATAAACAGTGCGGTATCTAGTCGTAAGCGACGTAAGCCAATCTAAATGAAATAATGCACATGATTTCGGTATACATGTATTTATTTTACTACACATACTAATAATAATAAACTAATAACAGAATAACTAATATTACTAATACATACTACATAACTACATCCATACTTATCAATCGTAGATGTTTAAAAATAAACAAAATTTTTATACAGCAACATGCATGTAGAATACGACTTAATGAAAGAGAATTAAAAATAACAAAAAAGGTACGCACTACTCTAAACAAAAAAACTCTGGACGCAGCAAGTGCGTTATGGTAGTGAATTTTCATAAAAATGTTTTTATTGCAAATATGTGTGTTTTCTTTTTAAGAAAGCAGGCATCAATTTTGGTTACCAGTATAACCTATATAGTAAAAACAATGTGCCATGTTTCATAAAAATAACTTTATTGTGTGAAAATGTACAAAAATTTCTTGGTCAACCTTATAGATTAATAGCAAATTGGGCTATTCAAATATGAAGCATTTGATCAAAATTCGCTACCATAACGCACTTGCTGCATCCAGAATTTATTTTCTTACAAACATGCATTATATTTCGATGGAAAATGCAATAACATAAGGCGTGCTTGATTAAAAAAAAAGAAAATTTGTATCACCAACGACTTATGGGCCAGCCTGTGATTGTAGAAATATTTTTTTTAAGATATAGCTCAAGACCCCCTATAATTAATATATACAATTTTTTTCATATCTTGTATAATAACGGATATATTGAGCTTTATTGATTTTTTACGAAAATTCGACAAAAATTATATACCATTAAACGATAAACTCTATAGCTAAGACTACTGCCAAGCATCAGAGAAAGGGTCTATTTGAAATGAATTTTCTGGAAACATTTTAGTAAAATGAAGGACAATGACGGTTGAAACTAAGACTTCAGGGTTTGTAAAATATCCTTGTTGAGACATTTGATTTCCATAGCCCGTATTAGATTCAAGTTATTTGCCTAAATGTTGCCGATTTTGACGTTTTAAATCGCAATTTTGACGTTTTGAGGAAAACCCCAATTTATTTTTCTTTAAATGCCTATAACTTTAACTTTTTTGTCTTTTGACCTACATAGCTAAATTTGGTAGCTAACTTACCTATAAGGATCTAAACCCGCGTACTAAATTTGGTTGCCCTTACTTTGTTAATTCCGGAGATATAATTTTTTTTCAAAAGAAAACACAAAATTTTCCGGGAAAACCTGGGCAGATTTTCCTGGCTAACGAACTCATCCAAGCCATTTGCAAAAGGAATTTATTAACCAAATTTAATCAAAATCGGCCCATTATTTTTTGAGTTATCGGTGTGATACCTACATATATATATATATATATATATATATATATATATATATATATATATATATATATATATATATATATATATATAAATTGAAACTGACCCCAGATATGTATTCTGGGGGGCCTAATTAGCGCTCATTTGAAGAAATGTTTTCAAAATTCAAAAGTCCAGATCTCCTCATTAGTGAATTTTTTAAAGAAAATTCACTAAAACGTGCAAAAAAAATGCATGTTCAATGAGAGGGCTGACACTCATGCCCATCAATAATGTTTTCATATTGGCAGTACAGTTTGATACAGCTATTCGAATACAATTATCCAAATGTTCATCTCTAAGTCGATTGCTGTATTTCACTAAGTGAGATGTAAGACACATAGCATGTGTCGCCACCTCGTTGCGGTACCAAGTAGTATGTTGTCACGGCAGCTCTAAATAACACAATATGTTAAAAAATGGAGACTGTATACAACAAACTAACAATTTAGTAAATTGTCAGCCCTGGCCCATTTCTACCCTAATACAAAGTATGTAAGACTAAATGCATTCTCACCACAATTAGAACTGTAGACCGGTTTCGCTCTAATTAGAGCTCGTCAGTTGAGTTGAGTTTGAGTGAGTGAGTTAAACACTCACACTCGGGATGGCACGAACTTGTAGTTCATTCTACATACAGACTTGGAGACTACTTCTCTGGCTTTACTGTTGGTTTTTGTAGGTGAAGGACGTAGCCAGCGCGTGAGCTAACTGGAGCAAGTGGCCCTTCGAATTCTGGATGTTCTAGGATGTTCTTCAATGTTTCTCAAACTTTTTTTGGGGATAGACTGGAACACAGTATCGCCTAGGGACCCACCAAGGCTCATCAACACACTGACAGGCTACGGATTGAGAAGGTAGTACAGTAGGACAAACAGACTGAAAGCTTATGCTATATTGACATGTGTTTTACTTATCACTATAAACTAACGACAGTGCACTTAAATATATACAATCATTTATAATACTATACCTGTATTTTTAAAATATCCCCATAACAGGATCAATTATTTTTTATTCTTAAAACTAAGTATATAATTTAAGTTGAGAGGAGATTGTATTTCTACTGTTTTCATCAACGCATGCATAAGTGTTTTGCGTTGATTTGCATACAAGCTGCATGAAAGCACGATGTGTTCTAAATCACATATCGAGTCTCCGTCACAGTTACAGTAGGGAGTTGATTCTATTCCAAGCCGATTTAAGTGTGCTCGAAATCTGCCATGGATAATCCTAATTCTAATTGTGGTTGTTAATATGTTTCTCTCATTTTCGTGTAAATAATTAAGTTCACATTTTTTTGGTAATTTTGGATGTAATACTTTATACCTGTTATTAGATTTTTCTGTGTATTTCACCCATTCTTTTTGTTGTTTTTTGTTTTGCTATGTTTAACAAAGTCTGTAGATGGGACCTTTATGCATTCTATTTGTGTTTGATTTATGACTTCTTTTGCTAACATATCTACTGTTTCATTGCCTTCGATTATTTTACTGTGACCTTTAACCCAGAGAAATTTAAATCATTTAATCTTTACCGTTGTAGCAAATTTGTGTGATATTTTTCGCTATCTCGTTTATTTTATTGTCATAGTGGCTGCTTTTAATTGCTCCTAATGGGAATCACTTATAATTATGGCATTTTTTTTCTTTTTTATATGCCCACTCTACAGCTTTCTCAATGGCTAACAATTCTGCTGTAAATATTGAGCTTTCAATATGTAGTCTAATTTTCAAGGATGCTGTTGGTTGTTCAACATAAAAGGCTGCTCCAACCCCATCTTCACTTTTTGACCCGTCGGTATATATTTTGTGTATTTGTTATATTTACCTATTATGCGTTGAAATATTATTCTGTTGACACATGGAAATTCAGTGAACTCTGGTATACTTACATCCAGTAAATATACCATTGCTTCATAGCTTAGTTGGAATTTCTGTGGCACTATATTAACTGTAATATGGTTTTGGAATTTCATGGTTTCATAGTACGCGTCTGGTAGTGGTGGATTATTATTTTTGGACCAAAACTTATTTGTTAATGTTTCTATAAATAAGGAGTGAAGGTTCTCAATTTGGTTTTCGCTTCTGCTTCTTGTTTTCAGTAACTGTTTTTCCGCTAGAAGGATTATTCTGAGATGAAATAGTGGTTCTTGAGTTTCTGCGAATATTATTGCCGTTGGTGTTGTCTTCATTGCCCCGATGCAGATTCTAAGTGCCTTTAATTGTACTCCTTCAATATTTTTTTATTGTTTGTTTTGCAACTGCTACTATAAATAGTACAGCCATAATTCAAAATGGAACGTATATATGATCTATAAAATAACAGGGCAACATTAAACGATGCCGCACCCCCCCCCCCCTATTGAACACGTCAGTATGGCATACTAATTGCAGCGAAAATACACCTATAAAGTAATACGCCTGTGGTAGCCAGCCTTCCAACGCTAAGTGAGATGTAAGACACGAAGCACGTGCCGCCACCTCGTTGCGGAACCAAGTAGTATGTTGTCACGGCAGCTCTAAATGTTACAGAATGTTAAAAAATAGAGAATGTATACAACCAACTAACAATTTAGTAAATTGTCAGCTCTGGCCCATTTCTACCCTAATATGGGGACAAAGTATGTAAGTCTAGATGCATTCTCACCACAATTAGAAACCGTAGACCGGTTTCGCTCTAATTAGAGCCCGTCAATACGGTATACTAATTGCAGCGAAAATACACCTATAAAGTAATACGGCTATGGTGTTATATGTGTATTTTCGCTTGTTATTTTCATTACCGGAATTACCTTTTAAAAAATTCCGTTATACTCGGTCACACGCAGTTTCGGCATTTAAACAAACTTTAAACAAGCTTTGTTTTTTATGGCCTTAGATATATAAATACTCTCGTAGGCGTCTAATTTCACCGGTTGTCTAACATTTTAATAAACCTCTGGTTTTCTTTATCTCTATGGTGATTATTATCACAAATATGCTGTACCACACATGACTTATCTGTAGTATCGTATCTCTCTGCACGTTTTTGCTTCTCTGGTATTTCTATATTAGATTTTTTCCGGAGTTTTACTTAGGGACCACATTGTCAGCGGGCATACCCAGGGTCGTTTCTGGGTCCAGGTTCTGGTGCTCTGTTCCGTTCTGCTGGCGAATCGGTAATAGAAAATTTGCATGTTTTTCCTTATCACATCTGATAGAAATCCCACAAAGATGATTTTTTAATATGTTTTTCATTTCACATACTACAAAAATAACGACGCAAAAATATTTAAAAATGCGAATTTCATAATTGATTTCAAACACCACTATTTTGCCGCCATGATCTATGACGTCACGGGACAGTACAATAGTCAGCAATGAACTTGCTTCTCTGAGTTTTCATCATGTGTTGCAAGTTATTGATTGAATCTTGGCTTTTGAACGTTGTTTTATTTGATAATATGAAAAATAAAGCTTATATAAATACTGTATAGTACCAATGTGTACAAAAACTCCAGAGAGACTATTTTTTATTGTTCCAATTAGAAAGCAATGGTGCAAAGTTATAAAGCGGGATGAAAGGAAAAATCCACAGTTATCTGAGAAGCCCGCACCATATTGTTATGAAGACTATTTTAATGTAATTACTAGGGCAGGTCAATAAGTCCGTGACTTTTTGAAAGAAACACAGGTTTTTTGACAAAAAATCATTTTATTTCTCAACACAGTCTCATTTCAACTCTATACACTTCGTCTAACGTTTCTCAATTTTTTTTATCCCTTCCAAAAAATAAGATTTGTCGAGGTCCTCAAAATAGGTATTTTTTTGTGAGATGATTTCATCATTGGAGTCAAATCTGTTTCCGCCGAGCCATTTCTTTAAGTTTGGAAACAAGAAATAGTCACTCGGGGCTAAATCCAGAGAATAGGGTGGATGAGGGAGCAATTTGTAGTCCAATTTATGCAATTTCGCCATGGAGACTACACATGTGTTCACCCTTGCATTGTCTTGGTGAAAAAAAAACTTTTTTCTTGGCCAAATGCGGTCGTTTTTTCTTCAAATCGTCATTGAATCGGTCCAATAAGTTCGTGTAACATTCGACATTGATTGTTCTTCCATTTTAAAGGTAATCAATGTGAATTGTACCGCGTGCATCCCAAAAAACGGGCGCCATGACTTTATTGGCTGACAAACCCACCTTGGCCTTCTTCCGAGCCGATTCACATGGAGAAACCCACTGTTTTGACAGCTGTTTGTTCTCTGGTCTGTTGTGGTGAATCCATGTTGCGTCCAAGGTTACGAAACGGCTCAAAAACTCGTGCCTATTGCGGTTGAACAACGACAAACACTCCTTGTTGTCACACGATTGCGTTTGGGGTCAAATGGGAGCAAACGCGGCACCCATCTTGCGGATAGCTTTCTCATACCCAAGTGATCATGCAAAACCGAAACCACTGAGCCATCTGATATATCTATGGCTTCCACAATCTCCCGCACTTTCAATCTCCGATGGGCCAACACCATATCGTGAATTTTTTCAATTGTTTCTGGTGTAGTGACCTCAACTGGGCGTCGAGAACGTTCGGAGTCATTTGTGCTTGTACAACCGCAACGAAATTCAGTAAACCACTTTTTTACCATGGAAATTGATTGTGCAGAGTCCCCATAGTATTTATCAAGCTTAGCCTTGGTTCGAGTGATGTTTTTTCCGCAAAAAATAATGTTTGATGAGCACACAACATTAACTTTTTCCCATTTTCGTTATAACTCAAGAGGTTGTCTGCTTTTAATGGTTATCTAACACAAACTAAATGACACAGCTTGTTCAAAATTTGACAGGAGTCACCTGACAGATGCTTGTTGACAGGAGCAGTGTTGCACTTCCTGTGAAGAGGCGGGAAATTCAAAAAGTCACGGACTTATTGATTAGCCCTCGTACCTCCTCATTTTCACAATGTAAATTAGTGATATAAGGGTAAAATTCTTATCATACGTTATTAAGTTAGGTTGTAATTTCTATGTGGTCAAGGTATGTTTACCGGTACATATTAAGTATAAACTTTACGTATTACTCTTGGTATTAACAACCGGCAAAAATCATGGTTATTAATTAACGAAATTATTGGGTTTGCTTCCATTAATTATCTGTAATTTATTCAGACAACATTGTTCTATGAAAAAGAACGATGTCGGGATATATGAGTAAATTCTTGGCAAATAAGGTGATTGCGCCTCTTGAAAACATTGTCTCCCATTTTATTACGCACACTTTACATAATTCAACTAGCATAACCACAATAAACGAATCAAATTCACCACTATGTTATGAAACAAGCGGTCATACTTATCAGACCATAAGGCAAATGTAAATACACTATTTATTTACTATCCAACTACGTCACGATCAGTAGCAGAACTTTCGCGGTCACATGATAATATTTAGAAATTTTTTGATTTCAAAAGTCTTCTGTCCACTATACAGGGTCCGGCAAGTTGAGAGGATCACATAATTATCTTCAAAACCGCTCTACCTAGAAATGCCAAATTTGGCATCCAAAGATATACCAGTATTTCGCATAACCGGAAATTAGTCTCATGTATACAGAGTAATCAGTGTCCCTGTGTCATATCAAACTTGTATTTTTTTAAATGGGACACCTATATTTTATTTTATTTTTTGGTAAAGCACTTCATGACGAGTAAAATGATGCGCCACAATAGGGCCTGGGATCAACTGTTTAGAAAATATTCAATTATTTGTCCGAAACTTTATTCCGATTCAACACGACAGTGCTGCCATGTAGTCGCAAAAACTCTCAAGATCTGGTATTACCATGACTCTTGAGTCAATGTAGCATAATAAAATATGGTTATATAGCTTGCAGAAATATCCACTTATACAGGGCTTTATATTTTACAAAGCTCAATTTTTCTCGAAAATTTTAAATGAACACCCTGTATATGACAATCGCATCAGATAGCGGGTTTAGTAAGCTTTTTCCCAATGCCATATTTGCTAGGGTTCAATTGGCTGGATTAACACAAACTGATGGATCATTTGTAAACGTCTGGGCTTTCATCTTTCTAAAGGTGAATTATAATTTGTACAGGCTTTTAATGAAAATCATAGACATGGCATTTTTTGTGTGTAAATTATTGCATCGTTTTTAGATAATTGTATAGTGAAATTTATTTTTAACTTAATAATAAACAACAAAAATTAAATAAAAATAATAGTACCACATTAATTTAATACATAAACGAAATAATCAAGAATGTATTAAAATAACCGTTTTAATAACAAATCTCAAATCAGATGCTCGAACACGTTCCCCCTTGCTGAACGTAAAGTTCTAATCTTTCCATAATTTGTCTATGCGTAGCAGCATGGATCATCTCCCGATCAACATTCTGACATGCATCTAATATCCGTTGTTGTAGATTGTGAACGCTAACTACAGGATCTATGCCAAAATCTGAATAGACTTGGTCCTTGATGTAGCCCCAAAAACATAGTCCATGGGAGTCAAATCTGGGGACCTTGCAGGTCATCGTATTTGGGCATTTGTACCTATATAATTAGAGCCAAAAACTTGGTCCAAATAGTCCACAACTATCCTGCTGTTGTGAGCTGGACATCCATCGTGCTGAAAAATAATCTTAGATCGCACATTCAGTGGAACATCATCCAACCAATCGTCCAGATGGGTGTTTAGGTGATTGAGGTAAGTCGTCCCGTCTAAATTTTCTAAAAAAATACGGGCCCAATCAATATGTTATCTAATAGCCCACACCATATGTTGGTTTTATATTCAGTTTGGTGGTTCCTCGAAAAAACCCAGTTTAGATTTTCCCTTGCCCATCTTACACTGTTATGCTTATTCAACACACCATTATTTGTGAACTTTGACTCATCCGTCCAAAGGATATGGCCTAAAGTTTTATAATCCATATTTAAAGCTTCATTCGCCCAATACGAAAACTCTAAGCGCCTCACATAGTCGCCATCTCTGAGGCCTTGGACCAAATGACACCGGTAAGGCTTATAATTACACATTTTCATTATTCTGCGAACACTTCTATCTGAAATATCGGTTACTAAAGCTAGTTGTGTAGCTGATAAACCTAGGTTTTCTTGCAAATGAAGTAAAGTATTTTACGAAAATTCTTCATTGGTAATTACCAATTACCCACGTAAAGCCAATTGGCTTTACGTGGGTTATTGGCTGATTTCCTACTACACTTCCGAATTCTGAAAATGTATTGTAAATACGCAGAAATGATCAATAATCCGGGTGTCGTCGCTCTGGGTACCAATCCCTAAATAATTATTGTAACAATTAGATGGAAACTCAGTGTCAATGAACAAAAAATGTACCTGTATCTTCGCGATGCACGGGCCGCCACTTTTTGGCATTCAATATGTCTCTAACATATACTTTCTCTCCCGAACTGAATGATCCATCCATACTAAATGCAGACATCGATTAATTACTGTATTGACAAAAATACTCTAGTACACGTGGTTTCACTATTTTGTTGTTAAACTAGTGAAATAGCTTTATTATTTTTAATAAAAGTTCAGTAGTTTGTTGCTAGGCGACAACTTGAGCGTTTCAGTGATAATTATTTTAAATCGGAATTATTCTGAGTATGTAAATCTATGCTGCTACCCTTAGGCAAATGATACGAATATTAGACTTGTTATTAAAACTGTTATTTTGCTAGTTGATGATTATTTCAATTATTTGAAATCTTTCGTTTATGTATTAAATTAATGTGGTACTATTATTTTTATTTAATTTTTGTTGTTTATAAATTAAATTAAAAATAAATTTTACCATACAATTATCTAAAAACGATGTAACAATTTACAAAAAAAGCCATGTCTATGATTTTCATTAAAAGCCTGTACAAATTATAATTCACCTTTAGAAAGAAGAAAGCCCAGACGTTTACAGATTATCCATCAGTTTCTGTTGATACAGCCAATTAAACCCCAGCAAATATAGTATTGGGAGAAAGCTTACTAAACCCGCTATCTGATGCCGTAGTCATGTGCAGGGTGCTCCATTTGAAATTTTCGAGAAAGTTTGAGCTTTGTAAAATGTAACACTCTGTATAAGTGGATATTTCCGCAAGCTATATAACCATATTTATTATGCTGCATTGAGTCAAAAGTCATGGTAATACCAGATCTTGACAGGTTTTAAGACGACATGGCAGCACTGTCGTGTTAAATCGGAATAAAATTTCGGACAAACAATTGAATAACTGTTAAACCGTTAATCCCAGGGCCCTATTGTTGGGCATCATTTTACTCGCCGTGAAAATGCTCTATCAAATATATATATATATATATATATATATATATATATATATATATATATATATATAGGGTGACCCATTTAAAAAAAGGCAAGTTTGGTGTGGCACAGGAAAACTGATCACTCTGTATACATGAAACTAATTTCCGGTTATGCGGAACACTGGTATATCCATGGATACCAAATTTGACATTTCTAGGTAGAGCGGTTGTGAAGATAATTATGTGATCCTCTACTTGCCGGCCCCTGTATATATTTTTGGGTATTTTGGTAAATGTAATAATGTTCTATGTATGAAAAACTATTTGGTAATGGAAAATCCATGCAAACTGTCTATGGGGACAAAAGTATATATAGTGTTTTTGAAACGTTGAACCAAAAAGCTTATTTTTAAAGCTGATACAGTCAAAACCTATACATTAACTGAGATGCTCGATAACAGTTTTAATAAAACTATGAAGTGGGGGCGCATTGTAGGAACTTCAAATGTGGATAATTCTGTTATATCACTTTTTTCTTGTTAGCAACATAATATGTGAAAATGTCCGCAACTCCGCAAAAATGTTATTTTACAGCTATGAGTTTATTTACAAATATTTGGTGGTACTGTTCATAAACGCTCCTTCTTTGAAGGAATTTCAATACAAACGTTAAAACTATTGAAAAACTGAATTTATTTATAGGTTACGCAATAAGATTATTCACGTTCTTTTTGCATGGTCATAAATTTTTGAGTCACATTGGTTGCCAGCCAAAGCAGCTCTAAATTCTTTGTTGTCCCTTTTGACTTTTAACATAATTGTTTACAGGGTATGCTGCCAATTATTACATGTCATCACATGACTGTCTTATGTAACAGAAAATCAAGTTTTAACTTTATAATTGTACGTGTTATGAGTTACTTATTGCGAAATACCATACAATACAATAGCAAAATCATGCAGTTACGTCAATGTAGTGCATGTTTCCATGTAACATACTTCGATTATAGTAAAAGTGAAATAGCTACACATATTTTGATTATAATTTATGCTACTTTTAGAGTGTTACGTCTTTGCTATATACTAACTAAAATACACTCAGTTGACCACACCAAAAATGAAGCACATAAACATATTTTGTTAATAATTTGCGATACGTATAGATCCTGCAAATCTTGAACTGTAGTTGGCATAGTGTACTCTTTTAATGATGTTTTAAAAAAAATATTCACTAATGAGAACATCGCGACTTTTTAATTTTGAATAAATTTCTTCAAATGAGCGCGATGTGACCCCTAGGTCAGTTTCGATTTTTATATGTTTATATATATATATATATATATATATGAAGCATTCACAGGCCATTTAGGCCCATAGCTTGGTAATACATTTCCATTGCTTCCTATCCAGTGCAATCGTCTTCCAGTTTTGGACTCCTTTTTCTAGCAAGTCTTGTTGTGCTGCATCAAGCCATCTTTTTCTTGGTCTTCCCCTCTTCCTTCTACCCTCTGGATTTGACCAGACACACTTCTTCACCATTCTCTCCACACCCATTCGTTCTATATGTCCCAGCCACTGTAGTCTGCGTGCCTTAACCAGTTGAGACACCGGCGGTTCTCCATACATTTCATACACTTCCACATTTGGACGTCTTTCCCACATGCCATCTACTTTCTTGCCTCCGAAGATTCTGCGTAGTACCTTTCTCTCCCATATCGCTATTCTGTCCTCCAGTCTTCGGTTCATTGTCCATGCTTCACAACCATATGCCAAGGTTGGTCTTATCACAGTCCTATATACTCTGAGTTTCGCAGCACGCGAGATGTTCTTTGATCTAAGGAAGCTGTTAAGCCCTCCCGCACATCTGTTGGCTTTTGCTATCCTTAGGTTAATTTCTACCTCCTCATCACATCTATTGTCTACTAATACACCTAAGTACATGTAATTATTAACCTCTTCGAACTCTATGACTCTCTCCCCTCGCAATTTCACTGTAAAAGGTTCACTATTAGTCACTTTAGTCTTTTTAATTGCCATATACTTGCTCTTGTCCTTATTTATTTGAAGTCCCACACTGTCTGCTACTTCCACCAAACTTCTAGTGATACTTTCCAGCTCTTTTCTATTTCTGGCCAGTAACAATATATCATCCGCATAAGCAAGGCACTGATGACTCCTGTCAAACAAGCTCCCAGTTCTGTTTATACCACTCTCTCTTATCACTTTCTCCAGAACTATATTGAATAGTAACGTTGACAGCGGATCTCCCTGCCTCACTCCTCTTCTCACATCAAACTCTTCTGTCAGATTTCCGTTTACCCTTACTGCGCACGTGGTGTTACATAGTGTCATTATTACCAGTTTCACAATATACTCGGGTACTCTGAACTCTCTAAGTATATCAACTACTTTACTTCTTTTCACTGAATCGTAGGCGGTCTTAAAGTCGACAAAGATCATGTGTACTGGAATCTCGTACTCGTAACAGCCTGTCAAAACCTGCTTTAGCAGACATATCTGGTCAACTGTCGACCTACCCTTCCGAAAACCAGCCTGATATTCCCCTAGCAAAGGCTCTATATATTTTTCTAGCCGTTTCTTTATTAGTGTTGCTAAAATTTTGTAGGCCACATCTGGTAACGCTATCCCCCTATAGTTGGTGCATTCTGTTATATCTCCTTTCTTAAATAAAGTTACCATGATGGTCTTATTCCATTTTTTTGGCATTTCTTTTGTTTTCCAAATTTCTTTTATTAGCTCATACATCATGGCAACCAAAGCAGTCCCTCCGTATTTAAAATTTTCGGCCATAATGCCATTTTCACCTGGACTCTTGTTGTTTTTCATTGTTTGTATAATTTCTTCTATTTCTTGCTTCGTTGGATCTTCTGTAACTTCTTCCTCTTCATAAAACTCTTGATGACACTCTTTCAGTTCTTCTTCATCTCCATCATTATGCAGTTCTTCGAAATGTTCTTTCCATCTTCTGCATATGTCTTTATCGTTTCCAAGCAAATTGCCTTCCTTATCCTTAAAGAACACTGCTCTGCTTTGGTGGCCTCTTTTTATATCTTTCACGTCTTTGTAGAAGTTACGTATTTCATTTTTTTGATATTTATATTCAATATTTTTTATTTTGTCTTCCAGAAATTTTCGTTTCTGGGTTCTACACATATTTTTTGTTCTCTTTCTTTGTTCGTTATATTTTTCTAGGTTTTCCTCCGTTTGCGCCTGAAGCATTTGATGTCTTAATACTGCTCTTTTTTTTTAGTGCGGCTTTACATTCTTCATTCATCCAGTACTTTTTTATTTGTTTTCGTCTCTTTTCCAGGGTTGCTTTCGTTGCCTCAGTCACCGTCTTTTCTATCTTTTCCCATTTTTCTTCAATGCCGTCTGTATTCAGGAACATATCACTACTATAAGCTTTGTCTATTCTTTTCTTGTAGTTGAGGGCTATTTCTTCTTTTCGTAGATCATTAACATTGTATCTAGTTTCTGCCCTCCTTTTTTGTGTCTGTTTAATCGTATCTGGGAATCTTAAAACAGCCTTTACCAAGAAGTGATCTGAATCAGCTTCCGCACCCCTACGTGTTTTCACATTGGTGATTAGCCAAGCATGTTCTTCCTTTATTAACAAGTGATCTATTTGATTTGTTTTATTTTGTCCCGGTATCGTCCATGTTCCCTTATGTATATCTCTTCTTCTAAAGTGTGTACTCATTATTTTCATATTCTGTTCTATTGCTAAAGATATCAACCTTACTCCATTGTCATTACTCGCCGTATGTTTACTTTCACCTCCTGTTATTGACTTATATATGTCTTCATTGCCTATCTTTGCATTTGCGTCTCCCATCAAAATTATCACGTCATTTTTTGGTATATCTTCTAGCGTTTTTTCCAGCTCTTCGTAGTACTATATATATATATATATATATATATATATATATATATATATATATATATATATATATATATATATATATATATATATATATATATATATATATATAGTTACGTTGGATTCGTTGACTAACAAAACACAGCTTTTCAAACTACTATTTTATTATTGCCAACTATTTTCCAACACCAGTATCAACTAAAATATTTCTCTCTATTATTGAATGTCCATAGAGTTATATTCCAGTATTCGCCTTCTATGATCGCTTCTTAAACACCAACACTTACTGCTAACTCGCTTAATACTCTGTGATCACTATTTACACCACACCGACTTAATACTGAACTAACTTACTCCTCTTTTTTATTTATACTGTCCATAGAGATTCTAGACCTTCTACACTATTCTACACCTGTCACTCCTGGTCGCTTCTAGAAATATCATTCATGAGTGTTCGCTCTTACCAACACACTTTATACACGACATCTGACCATAGAAGCAAAAAAGTCCATAAACTTAAATAAACCATAGACAAATGTGACACTGCCCCCCTCTTATATTCGATCGTCCCGGTCGAATTCTGACATTTCTTGAAATGGCGTAAGTCTGTGCATATGGACCACCTTCATCTTACTCTTCGGGCTCGTTTGAATTCGTTAGACAACGTCATTGATCCTTATGATCACTTTATAAGGACCTTCCCATAATTTCTGTAGTTTCGGTGACCGTCCCTTGCGTCGTACTGGATTGTAGAACAACACCCGATCTTCTTCTTTAAAACCAGCTGAACTGGCTCGCTCGTCGTAACGGGTCTTCATGCAATCGCTTTTTATTCGTATATGCATTCCGACAGCAGAGTTGGTGGTTTTACTTCTCGTCAATATGTTGGAGCTTTCTTTAAGCGAAGTTCTTACGTGGTGCTGGTTCTTCCGTGTAGTTGCTGTTGTTCTGGTGCTTCCAGACCAACGAATCCAGAACCCCGGAGAACGCAACAACTGGTGTCAGAAGTGGGATTTTCAAGCTGCTAGTAGAAATATTTTCCGGAATATTCGTTGAACAACCTGGAAATTTCTTGAATCTCTGGAAGATCAGTGTCTGCAGTAATTTATAACTGGGTGTGTTCTTGAAACAGAATAAACTGTGTACAAGCTTTAAGTTCGTCTATGCCTAAGACACGTAGCGCAACAGCCAATATGGGCGCTCAGCTATTGGAATTGATTAAAGAAATGGAAGAAGAAGCCAGAAAAAGAGATAAAGAAGTTAAAGAAGATCTGAGAAAAAGAGACGAAGAAGCGAAAGAAGAAAAAGAGACGAAGAGGTCAAAGAAGAAATGAGAAAAAGAGATGAAGGGTCCAGAAAGAGAGAAGAAGAAGCCAAGGAAGAAATGAGAAAGAGATGAAGAGGTCAGAAGAAGAGACGAAAAAGCCAGAAAAAGAGACGAAGAGATAAGAGAGGAACTGAGAAAAAGGGACGAAGAAGCCAAACGAGAAATGAGAAAAATAGATGAAGAAGCCAGAAGAAGAGACGAAGAAACAAAGAAAATTCTGCAAGAACAAGCCAGCAGAATTGAGAATATTACTTTGGGTGTGGACGAACGTATGAAGGAGGTAAAAGACGACATCTTCCAACAAGTAGAAAGTCGAGGGGTATCAGCGACGATGTACATGACAAGCTCACGAGTGTGCAGGAAGTATAAGCGGAGGTACAGGAGAAAATGCAATAACTAGAAAAGAAGTATGATACCCTAGTCAAGGGAAACATCAGACACGACGATAGCCATGTAAGAATTCAGGTTCCCACATTTGATGGCTCAGTTCCATGGGGTATTTATCTACGCCAGTTCGAAGCCGCTGCCACAGCAAATGGTTGGGGCGAGAGAGAGAAAGCGACCTCGTTAATAGTAGCTCTCAGAGGAGATGCCCTCGACGTGCTTTAAGGTATTCCCAGGGGAAAACCGCTGAGTTTTGACAGCATCAGACATCAATTAGAAATGAGGTTTGGCGATCAGCATTTACAACAGTTGTATCGATTGTAGTTGAAAAATCGTTGTCAGAAACCAGGCGAAAGTCTCCAACATATCCACGCCGACGTTGTTGAACTGACGCGATTAGCTTACCCCATAGCTCCGATGGAGTTTTTAAACCAGCTGTCGGTGCAAATCTTCATTGACGCCATATATATATATATATATATATATATATATATATATATATATATATATATATATATATATATATATATAATCACCCCGATAGCTAAAAAATAATGTTGATCAAATTTGACAAGTACCTTCCTTTTGAAAGTGGCTTCGATAAGTTCGTTAGCCAGGAAAATCGGTACAGGTTTTCCGGAAAAATTTTGTGTTTTCTTTCGGGAAATTTTTATATCTGCGGAAGTAACAAAGTAAGGGCAACCAAGTTTGGTACGCGTGTTTGCATTATAAAAAGTGAGTCATGTTTACAGAAAAAAAAAAGGGGTTTTCCTTAAAAACGTCAAGTCGTGATTTAAAACGTCAAAATTGGCAACATCTAAGCAAAGAACCTCAAACAAATACGGGTTATGTAAAAAAATGTCGCAAGGAGAGTGTCCTACAAACCCCTAAGTTTCAGCTTCAATCGTCACTGTCCTTCATTTTACTAAAATATTTCCAGAAAATTCACTTCAAACAGACCCTTTCTCTGATGCTTTGGCGGTAGTTTTAGTTAAGTTTATGGTTTAGCAGTTTATCATTTTTAGCTAATTTTCGTAGAAAAAAATCGTTTTTTTAAATGGGTGCACACTAGGCAACCTAGAATCTAACTCTGAGTTTAGTTTCAATTTTTATTTACATATGTACAGGGTGACGCATTTCTACGGTAAAGCTCAATATTATTAGTACTACATAAGATAGGAGAAAAAATTGTAACCGTTAATTATGAGGTGTCTTGAGCTGCATCTTATCAAATTATTTTCACAATCACACGATGGCCCATGTCATTGGTGATACCTGCATTTTTTTTTCGAACATCCCTTATATTATTGCATTTTTGCATTTTTCTTCGAAATATGACGCACGTTTGTAAGAAAAAAATTGTGACGCAGTATGTGCGTTTTGGGGGCGAATTTTCCATAAATGCTTCAAATTCTAAGGTTCGTTGGCTAGGAAATCAGTTTTCTCGGAAACATTTTAGGTTTATTTTTGCCAATCCCGGCATCCAGCAAGCATGCCCTACTCCTACTCGGTTTCGTCACCAAGACTCCTCGACCTCAACAGAAAGGTCACAAGGTCATGACGGCCTTCTCTTGGATGGAATTTACTTGGGTTATCTGAAGAGTCTTCGAACCAGCACACAATTATGTTCGAAGACTCCCAAAAGCCACAAATTCACACAGGTAGTGGTAAGACGTTTCTTCAGTCTCACCCCATTCCAGGCAAGTGGGATCCCTTTCGACAACTAGTGATGTAAGGTGTCTTCTGAGAGCACAGTGACCTGTTAGTACCCCGATATTGCGGCGAAGCGCAGACCTACTCTTATCAAGAAGCCAGACAATCTTGTTTTTGTCCGGCCTCTCCACGAATTTTCTCGCTTGCCTACATCCACTGACCGACCTCCAGTGCTTCTCCATAGCATCTTCAGTCCATATATCTAGAGCGTCGAAGACCACCTCCCTACGCATGCCTCTAGCAGGCTTCGGGCCGAAAACCGACCCTTCATGCCCCGCCACGCCACCGTGTCCCGGAACCCATATAAGTTGTACCTTGTTTGTCCTGGACAGCCCCGAAAGCGTTAGCGCACTACTAAACCAGCCTTCTTGGGCGAGCAGATCTCTAAAGGCCCCCCCGACTATCCAAGCGAATGTATACACATTCCTTGGGGCTCATCCTCACATTCTCTCGAGAAGTTACAGACTAGATAGCGTATATCTTCGTTTCGAATGCCGTGTTTAAAGCGCTCGGAGCATAACTCTCGCGCAGCCCCAGTCCATTGATGTATACTCCCGTCCCGCAGGAGTGCTTCTCCTCCAGCCGTGACACGCCAGTAAAAAAGACCAGGCCAGCAGGCTGGAAGGCAACCTCAATATCCCTCAATTGATCCTTGCTGGGGATTCTGAGAGTATATGTCCTTGTGAGCCTAATAATATAATCATCTACATTTCGTACCTTGCAGGTTGAAATTGGAATTTCCTTTTCCACCACCTTGGCAACTATTGCATGTCCTGTGATTGCTCACTCACCACACCAGTTTCATTCAGAGTTTCGAATTCTGAAATGCGACGCCATAGACTTCCTCCTAATGCAGATCAGAAGCGGTGGCAGGTTAAGCAAGACCTCTAGCATGGCTGAGGGTGTCGTCTTCATAGCGTCATTGATACTCAGGTTTGCGAACCTTTGAAGTTTGGTCAGCTTCCGGGTAGCAGTTTGTCACAGCAATAGATCACCCTCGGCCTGACGATCGCAGTGTAAATCCAATAAGGGTAATATCCTAGGATTAAGTCCCCAGGTCCTCACTACTGCTCTTTTCCTCACTAATCGCTCTATTTGCGACCCCCATGATAATTTGGAGTCCAAAATCACCCCTAGATATTTGACCTCCTGCACTAAATCCAAATGTTTTCCAAACCGCCCTGAACTCCTCCAAATTCCCCTTCTTGATGAATAGTATCATCTCCGACAAAATAAGTAATTATTACTTACTACCAATTACTTATATTACTTACTCCTTATTAAATATATAATTTTATAGCGTTGATTAAGAGACTTGAAGAGGTATATGTTGATAGGAATGCGGTTTTGGTTCGACGTTTCCAACGTTTTCACTAGTGTCCCTGTGAACCAGATACTTTTCCATTTGAAAAAACGACTGTCATCATCGTCCTTTAGCATAAAGATTCAGAAGATATTACACGTCTACACGTCCTGACAAAGGTTTGACTTTCTAAAAATGTTTGTTCTTTTGACAATAAAATTTACATACAAAAGGATGGTCTTTCTATCGGTAACCCATTGTCACCCTTTTGTCCTGAGATTTTTTGAAGGGGAGTTATTGTTCAGGGATTACAACCCGCAAATGATATTTATTTTGTCTTGGATACATTACCTAAACGGCATTCTGGTGATTTGGTCTGGAACCACAGATCAGCTCCATCTGTTTTTAAGTTGACTGAATGATAAACACATCAACTTTAATCCTGCTATGGAAAAAGAGTCATACGTTAGTTTCCTCTATTTGAAGTTGAAGGTGAGTAGTTCCATGGAGTTATACATGTATCGAAAACCCAATAAATCGACCATACGGTTCCGCCTAGATCTTGTCATCACATGTCACATAAGCTTGCCTTAATCAGAATTGTAAAAGACACTATATTTAAAGTTCCACTGTCTGGCCTTGATTTCAATAAGGAAATGAATTTGATAAAACAACTTGCTGCCAACTATCGTGTAACCGTAATTAATAAGACGGTCAACAAAACGAGCCGTCATTTCTTGAGGGAGATAAGCTGAAGTCTTATCCTTGCTCAGTCTTAGAGCACATAATCCTCCCTTACTTACTGTGGTCCCCTAACTAACATTGTTGCCAGAGCACTACAGATTGTCGATGTGAAGTTTCAATTGCAAACGACACAATTCGTATATTTTCGTCCATAATATAAAGATTACGTTTCAGGTTTGAAGAGGTCAGGTGTCTACTATTTGAGCTTTGGTGATTCCATATTTGATACTGTTCACATCTGAAGAACCGAAAGAGCATAACTGTCATAGTTTCCGAATATCTTAGAAGTAGAAACCTAATAGATGACACGTCAGTCTTTGGATGTCATGAAAGAGAGAGATGGCCATTGCATCAACACACGCTAGAATCTTGCATCCACCTAATTTTTCCGTGGATTGATTTGCGCTGCAAGAAATGAAGATTTATAAACACATCAATTGTTTCAATATCAACGTTTTGAACTTGTCAAACTGTGGTACCTCTAGCTTCCCTTCGTTTTACAGCCATTTAGTAGATCAGTGTTTTCGGAAATGTGTGAAGTATGGATTTTGGAGATAGTTGCTCTGTGGTTATATTTCGTTTATATTGGTCTTTCTGTCTCTAAGGTGTTATTTGTCATTCTAGCAATTTTATGTCAATTTTCAGGTGCACTTTTCACTTTTGCTATTGTATCTTTGATAATCACTGTCAATCTATTTGAATATATCCTCTCTTTATTGGTTTTGTGTGTTGTTTTTCTTTTTTTTTGACGATTCTGCTTTCTGTGTCATTGTTTTGCGAAATACAGGGCATGTCTTGGTGTTACTGATAAAAAAGTATATTTGGGTACTGCCATAGCAATACTGGCGACTATGAAAAAATCCTAGGGTGAACAGAGCTGAGCAGAAGAGCTATGATAATCTGTCAAAAATACAAAATCATGATAACAGATTAACCTTGCAAAGACCTTTATCTGATTAATATTTGAATATGCATGCAACGCAATGGACGATTCGAAAGGCTGATCAACATTATATAGATGCATTTTAGATGTGGTGTTACAGAAACATGTTGTGTGCTAGAGCATCAAACTGATCTGAGACAGTCATGATATGACTACAAGACGCTAAATTTAAGGAGGGAAATTTTCATGTAAATATTGACAACTCTGCCATGTTCAATTGTACAGAAAAGTTAAGCTCGTTTACTATTATCCACTACCATTTCTAAGTGCAATACAGAAATGACATGGCGGTTTTAGAAGCGTCACTATAAACTAATGAACAGTCTGGACGCAGCAAGTACGTTCTGGTAGCAAATTTTAATGAAAATATTTCAGATCACGGAAAATAACTTAAGTAGTTTTGGAAATACAAATACTTTATTTAACATTCAAACATATTATGTTAAAATCTATAAACCCACGATAGTCTTCTTGCAGATCATACCCCTACATATAATTAGTTTGGAAATCTAAGTCTATTGTAACCTAATGATAGCATATTTGTTTTTTTAACAGCTTATTGCGTAGGTGTTTCTTAAATTGTATTGTCCCTAAAAATAGCTGCACAGTAGATAAATATCTAACGGTTTCGACAATTTTAACTGTCTTGAACATTTAAAATGTACTTTAAACCATGTGTAAGTAATTTAAAATTTAAAATCATCTTCTTTACAAACAATTAACAAAAAATTATCATCGAAATTGCTCATCTCCAAAGTGAAGTGACTATGGTGTTGTATATACATATATTTTGTTTTTGGAAGATAAGCTTATAAAGCATTTAATTGATATATCCATTAAGAACGTTTTTATATGTATATTGTTTACCAATGAGCAATGATTGAAAATATTAATTATCTCGTTTTCTTGCAGGTTGTTGCTACACCCACTTGCTGCTAATAAGGTAAGCTAAAAGCTCAGATTGTTGTTTTTGCTTAATAGTTTAAGATAACAAATTAATTGATTCTCTTTTAAAATAATTTCAGCATTTACATGCTTCTTAAGTAGCCTAATTTCAATTAGATTGTTTATAAAGAACGTAACAAAACTGTTAGATACAATTTCCCCAATTTGATTTATATTAATAAAAATCTAAATTCACATAGTGAACCTAATTGTAATATTTGATATTTATTCTCATAGTAAATCAAATATGCAATGTGCCATTATCTTGTTATATAATTTATATTTAGTTGTCAAAATTGTAAGTGTAATTTTTTTTAGAAGTTTTAATATCTATTATATTCTTACCCCAATTTCTTGTATGTATTTTGTATATTCCCACATTAATTATTCTATATTTACTTTTGTATTCCTTTTAGTAACTGACGAAGCAATAAATATATTGCGAAAACTTTTAAAAGAAACAAAAGTTCTCTTGTATTTGTAAATACCCGATTCCTACTATCATATAAAATTTCACTATACAGGGTGTTTCCTCTAAAGCGCACATTAGAATTTACTCAAGTTCTAAAAATGTCACTGATTTGAAAATTTGTATACAGGAGTTATAGCTTAATTACTCTTTAATGAAAGTATTTCCAAGATGACGGCACTTTCGTTTATACCGGGAGTGAGTATCAATTTCTTTATTTTGAATAGTAACCCGTATTTTTTATAACGTTTTCAGATTCTTTTTGAAAGGAATCTCATCCCTACACCTAAGTTCAGCCGTTTTCAAAATGTTTATACTTTTTTTTTTGAAAATGTTCGAGTATGCATATTCCTTTTCAAAAAACGATAACTTCGTCGCTTTTTAATATTTTCGAATACAATTCATGAATTTTAAAGAGGAAGATTGGATCTTTCTTTTGTTGTAATAAGAACTGCACAAACATTAATCTAACCTCCAAAATTTTAACAAACGTTTGGGAAACTGCAAATACTCTTAAATCATTTTTTTCAAATTATATGCCCCAATTTTTTCTTTATCAAATAAAGGGACATTAAATTCTCAGTCGATCTGTATTAATATTCCCTATACCTAAATGGTATAGTTTTCAAGTAATTTTGATCTTTTGATAATATTGCAGGAAATGCATTACTAGCTTTAAAACTGCACTCGTATATGAATCGCCATTGCCATGGAAATGAGAACTGTCATAGCTCTATTTAAACAAACGTCGACTTTTGGGTCATTATTATGTGTATGATTCGATAGACAGAAAAATAGAGGTTCAAAGTTATTCAACCCAAGATTTGATGAATTTATTCTGTATTTATGGAAAATGTGACAGCATTGTGGAGAAAACATGCCGTTGATTCAACGAGAAATGTTCTCACTTGCCACCCTTGTATAGATGGAATTTCAAAAGATAGAAATCGAATTTCGTACAGTTTGGACAGGTAAAAGCAACAACAAAGAGAAATAAACCTGTAACTGGCGAAGAAGACATTGAAATTACTGTACTGGGCTATTTTCATGCATGATTATAGGAATATTTTCATGCATATTCACATGGGTCATTCCGAACAGCTGCAATACATCTGGGTCTCTCAGGAAAATCTGTGCACAGTATTTTGAAGAACAATAAAATGCTATATCTATAATATCTATATTCTATTAAAACAATACATTCACTAATACCTGGAGATTATAATCGAAGAATCGAATATTGTGAAAGTATTTTAGTAAGAATACAGGAAAATCCTTGTTTCCTGCAAAAATTATTTGGACCGGCGAATTGAAATTTAGTAGAGAAGGAATCATCAAACGACGCAATCTACATTTTTGGGCACAGAATAATCTACTATTCACCAGAGAAGGACATTTTCAACATATATTTAGTTTCAATGTGTTCTGTATGGTGATGGATAATCGGATTGCCTTCGGAATTTACGATGAAAATTTAACAAGTAAGAGATATTTGAGATTGCTGAGGGGAGTCGTGTCTGAGTTTTACGATAGTTTGCCATTGAATGTGCTGAGTAACTGTTGGTATCAGATGGACGCCAGCACATTCCACGTATCAAGTCGGCCAGCAATTAACGAAGATTTTTGAAGATCGTTGGTTTGGATGATATGTTCTCTTAAGATGGCCTTCAACATCTCCTCATCTGACGTAACTAGATTTTTATGTATGGGGACACATAAAAAATCTTGTGTACTCTACTCCAGTTCATAGCAAAGAAGAATTGATGCGGCGAGTGACAACAACATTCACGGAGTCGCATCCAGAACAAATTAGAAGAGCGACAACAACAGAAGTTCATACATCACATTTTGAGCCTGAGTTGAGACTTTGAGAGGAACACAGAGTCTGCCAAACGATTTTTGGCTAGTCTCCAGGACACTTCTACTTCGTTTCCAAAAGATAATTTGTTTAGAAAAAACGACGACCATGCCCCCTCATCATCTGTCGATTTGCCTGACATTCTTCCTTTTAAATTGAAAAATTTTGTATGAAGTTTCTGTTGCAATATTTTTCTTGTTCCCTTATTTAGGTTACCTTGCTCAAAAGAGAAACAGAGAGTGTAGGTAGTCGTGAAATGTTGGGACATTACTCTTTTGTGTTGCTTTTCGAAGAATTACTTAATCTTTTGGTAATGTTTCAGATAGGTCAATTAATATAACAGATGACTAAGATCTCAGTTTGTCTTCAATTTCATTATTTGGTAGCCATACATCCTTTCCCATGAAGTCGACAACGGTCTTAAAGTCATTTTCTGCCCAACGGTAATAAAATAGTGGAGGGGTACATGTCTGGATCAAGCTAGAGTCTACGATTGGTATACTTGTTATGTCTTCTTTTGAATTGGGAAAATCTTTGATGGAAGTGTGGGAATGTGTGCGTGCGTGCGTGCGTGTGTGTGTGTGTGCTTGCGTTCGTGTGAGGTTTTTCAGAGAAAGGGATGGAATTGAAAGGTTATCCATCATCTACAAAGCAAACATAAATTAATTAATTAATGCAGGTTCAATGGAATGTTAAGTATATAAAGTAAGTCACGCTATGTATTACAAAAGTTATGAACATTTGCTACTATAACGCACTTGCTGCGTCCAGACTTTTTATTTTGAAGAAAGAAAAGCAACTGTTGGTGCCAGGTAATGATCCTGTTAGAACAAGACATATGACACCGTCATTCTGGCGCCACTACTG
Source organism: Tillus elongatus (assembly GCA_964006375.1). Classification (NCBI taxonomy): domain Eukaryota; kingdom Metazoa; phylum Arthropoda; class Insecta; order Coleoptera; family Cleridae; genus Tillus; species Tillus elongatus. The sequence goes on from OZ023265.1 coordinate 58,004,833, forward strand.
ATTTAAAATTGTTTTATTTACAACGTAATAAAGATTAATTATGTACAAAATACAATGGAACGGCCACATTGTCATTTAGGATATTTAACTCCTATTTTTACATTAAGTTTTAAGAGTATTGCAAAATCAATAACTACTCTGTTATCACGTTGTTTTCGTTCAGTGTTTAATTGAAGAAAAAAAAACTAACGATAGTGATAAAAGCGAAACAGCATATATTTAAATTAATCTATAGTATTATTGTAACAGCTCTTAAAATGCCACTGCTTTCATTGATCAAATGTGTTTATTATGAACGTTTTTCATAAACCATAGATAGAATAATCTCATTTACGTCATAGTTATTGATATATATGGTTTTTGTTTAATTTTATATTATTGTTTAAATTCAGATATCACCATAAATATAATTATTACACGCATTGCTGAAATTAAAAACACTAGATAATTAATTGTCTAAGCTAATTAGGTAGGCTTATACTGTTCTAAAGTTGTAAACATGTCCATGGAAAATAACCAAAAGCAGAGAAAAAGCTTGTATTTTTTTAGGGGTTTTTAAAAATAAATGCGTCATTAATATATCATTTTTTGTGTAATTTGGGGCCCATGTTGGTCTTTACTATATACCAAACTAAATATTCTGGCTGCATGGAAAATTGAATTCAGAAGATTTAAAATAGTTTTACGAGATGCGCTAACATAACGTACTTGCTGCCTTTAGGCTTTTACGTTATCGCAGTGTTAAACATACACATCTAATATGCAGTATTAAATCTAAAATTTAACGGATCATAAAGAAGGGCTCTGAGGTCTCTAATTGGCACCGCTTTAAAAACTTTGTTTTCTAATTTCGTTTTTCTTTTGGATTTGATATGGTTTTTTTTCTTCCCTCACTACTTTGTGGTAGCTATTATAATGTATATGCAGACAATTGAGATATATCACTTTGGTTATAACAACCCCGTTTTTAACGAAGTTTCATTAAAAGCGATAACTAAAAAAATACTCAACGGATTTGAACGAAACTTGGGTCATGTCTTCATTTTATTACAATCGCGGACGAGTTTGCAAATCAGAGAGTTACCATACGTCCAGATTTTGTCCGGATTGTGAGGAACCACGTCCGGACTCGTAAATACATCCGAATTTTTATTAATAATCGCGGGCACTGCAGAAGTTGTCATGCGCAGATCAATGGCAGAGATTATTGAGATATCACAAACCAGTTGCGTCAATTTGAAAAATTTACAAAAGATTCTAGAGTTTGTTTTATGCATCCCCGAAACTTCAGCAACAGTGGAAAGAACTTTTTCTGTCGTGAAACATTTGTGAACACCAGATCAAGGTCGTATGCGGGTCACGGCAGCACTTGAATATAAATATACCCGAATATATCCTACCCGCCTTCGGATATATTCGGATGCTTGGATTTGTAAAATGTTCTAATATCCTACGCTGAAAGTGGGAGGACAAATAAGGAAGTTTTATATCTCCTGCTTGAAGTAACAACCAGCTATGTGTTTGGTTTTTGTTTATTTGTTATGGTTTGGCAGTTCTGTTCTAAGGTTAAGTAAATGATTGTATATGCTTCTAAAATTGGAAACCAAAGTGTATTACTATTCACAACGTTACTATTCGTTGACTAATTTTTCAAGTATGTATTTGGAGTGGGTGTGTGGCCTCCGCTATTTCGTCGTGTGGGATTTTCCTTTCCCCCTGCATGCCTGCGACCACCCTCAATGCATAAACCACAAGAAACATTTCTTGGGAACAACCCCCGAGAAAGTTATTGGAGCTAACACGAATATGGGGGGCTGTGCGAGGTAGACAAGGTTTAAAGGAGGTAATGACTGAAAATGTGAAAAGGCAGCTTTTCGAGGTCTGACTAAGCTATTTTTTCGTATTTGCTCTTCATATTTCCTCCTCGACCAGCATTTCTATCTCACTCCTGGTCCCGCAACTTTCTTGGGGGTTGTTTGGAAGACATTTTTCTGGTGGTCTGTGCATCTAGGGGGTTCCAAGCATGTTTAAAAAAATGTTCAAGCCCCCCGTGAGATTTACCAGCAAATTCACTAATAGAGAAACCCTTTTTTGTTGGAAAAACCAGTTCGATTAGGTTGACTAAAACGAAATATCCAGGCGATTAATAAGGAAACGTACCTGCCGCGTTTATGATTTTGTATATACATTCCTTTTCTAAATATAAATGGAGTGTTTTTTCTGGAAAGCTTTCGTAAGTTGTAATTTGTAATACAACTGTCTTTAAAAGAGACTTGCAATACCTAGAATATACCAAATTTAAATCTTCTAGTGCCATAGACAATTAAGCTTTGGGCATTTAATTTTTTTTAACGGAGCTAGAATACAATATTTGAATGTTTTTTTATGATAATAGAGATATCGATGGTAGTAGTTTCGAAAAACTTTTTAAACGAGCGAGAATTAGGATCTCTAAAACCGATCACACGGTCTGTTTAAATTTAAAGCATACATTTAGTAATAGGCTATAATTCTTATGAAAATTCACTAACGTAACGCACTTATAGCGTTCCTGATTTTTTTAAGGTTTCACCTTCACGAAATTTTGTAAAGTCTTTTAATTGCCGATTGAATATAAAATAATTAGGTAGTACTTAAAAATATTTTTGCCCACTCGAGTCACTAACGGTAATGTGTTTTCATCAAAACACACCTGTAAAGAGTTTTCTTTTCTGACCATGATAAAAATACTGATAGTATGCATGATGAAAGAATCTTACAGTTCGTTTACTCGTATTTACTATTATTGGAAAACTAGAAAAATGTTAATAACCTCGCGAGGTCAATGTCCTGAACGGACTCGTGAAAACATTCGGTTTCGCCCAGACCCTTCACATAAATTTTTGGCTATACGTCATCCGCGTCTCACTTTACTACTATGCTTCCACTATCTAATCCGTTTTCCCGTTTTATATTACTTTATATGTAATATATCATATATAAACCACAGGTAAAACTATTAATTTAATTTAATTAAGGTGACATGATTAATATGGCCTAATATTTTCATGTCGTTAGCCTTATAGTCTTACGAGCATTAATTAGATACGGTCGAATCAATTATTCTCTGATAAATTGAGTGTGGACTATTATACGGTGGTCACGAATTATGAAAACATCACGGCGGTCATTATTTAGGTTTACCAAGCTGATAATGAAGTCATAAAACTTGAATTTACACTGCACAAGGAGAAAGCATCAATTACTACAATTTTTAGCGAATTTCAGTAGAAAAAACGCAAAAGTTAAGAGCTTACTTTCTTTCCAAAAAAAACACATTCTTGCATTATATTTACGTTTTTCCCACTTCTGCTTTTCCCTTTTTTTAAAATTTGGATATATCATTAAATTGCCTACATGATATTATCAAAATTGTGATACCTCACATTGTTAAAACGTAAACTCTACATATTCAAAACAAAACAATCAAAAGATAACGAACAATATTGTAAATAAAATGTTCAAAATTGTATCCACAAGTAGGTACCAGTCAATAATACAGAAGAATCAGGTGTCATTGTCAATGAACGGTATTCTTAATAACATAAATCTCTTTTGAAAGTTAATTAAATATGGTACATTTAAGTGAAACCCGGCGTATAGAAATTTTAATTTTTGTTGGACTCTGTGATAAAACCAAAACACAGTAAAAAGTGTGCGTTTCTTTAATGCGAAATATTCAGATAGACGTATCAGCCAATCCACTGTGAGTAAAATCGAAAAGAAATTCAGACAAACTGGACTTATTAGATACATGCAAAGTGCAGGGCGTTCTAAGAAAATTGATGAAGACGAAAACTTGATATTTAATTAAGTGTCTCACCCACATAAAATATCAAGTTTTCCTCCTAATGTTGCATCTCGATCAATTTCAGCAGACTATGAAATTTCTCAGCAATCAGTATCTGCTTCTTCTTCTTCCATTGCTTATCCATTAATGGATATTCGCGATCACATGTGCCCATTCTTCCCTATTTCTGATGGCGCTGAATAGGTCTTCTACAGTTTTTAATCCTGTCCATTGTCTCACGTTTCTGAGCCGTGACATCCTCTTCCTGCCGGCTCCTCTCTTCCCCTCGATTACTAATTGTAGGAATTGGTATCTTTCATTCCGTATTACGTGGTCCAGATATGCTGTTTTTCTGCGCTTGATGGTGTTCAACAGTTCACGTTCTCTTTTAACCGTTCTTAGGATCTCCTCGTTTGTTTTTCTGGTCGTCCATGGGACTTTTAGTATACGTCTGTATGTCCACATTTCGAAGGCTTGAAGTCTATTCATGGTATTCACTTTCAGCGTCCAGCCCACCACACCATATAGTAACATTGACCACAGGTAACATTTTACAAATCTAATTCTTAGGTTGAAGTCAAAATCAGTGTTGGTAAGAACTTTCCTGAATTTGTAAAATGTGTTTCGGGCCATTTCAATTCGGCATCTGATCTCTGTTTCAGACGTACAGTTTTCACACAGCCACGTGCCTAAATATTTAATATTATATACCCGTTCTGCTGGGCATCTGTTGTGTGTTAGGCTTGCATTTTGATGTTATTCCGGCTTGCGAGAAACTTTCATGAATTTTGTCTTCTTGGTGTTGATATTAAGGCCCAAGTTTTTGCTACTGCCGCCTATAGCATTGAGAGGATCCTGCAAGTCTTTCATGTTGTTGTAATTAGGACTGTGTCGTCTGCATACCGTATGTTGTTGATCCACACTCCACTCACCTTAATACCTAGGCCGCGTTCTTCGAGCGCCTCCTTAAAGATGCTTTCAGAATATAGGTTGAAGAGGAGTGGAGAGAGAACGGATCCCTGTCTGACTCCTCTAAGGATCTTTGTCGGTTCTGTGTGTTGATTGCCAACCTCGACTACGGCTGTTCGGTTCCAATAAAGGCTTTCTATGCAGCGGATATCCTTCTGGTCTATATCTATCCTCCTCAAACTTTGAATGAGTTTGTGGTGTTGGACCCTGTCAAACGCTTTCTCGTAGTCGATGAAGCATTGCATCAGCCCCCTTCCTCTGGTCATTGCAGTTCTGGATCAATACTTGAGTTGCAACTATAGCCTCTCTCGTACCTAGTCCCCTTCTAAATCCAAATTGTGTGGACCCTACCCCTGTTCGCATTTTATGGAAATTCTGTAGTGAATAATCTTGAGGAATATATTTAACGTGTGGCTTATTAGACTGATCAGCCTATGGTCCTCGCACTTCGTTGCGTTATTCTTTTTTGGCAGGGCGATAAAATGTGATGTAATCCACTTGGCAGGGAACTCTCCTGTGTTATATATTTTCTTAAATATTCTGTGCAGTACGGAAATGCCCCTGTCCTCTAGTATTTTTAGTAGACGTATTTATTGATCTTACAATTTCTTCTTTGGTGATAGGGGGTCCAGACAGGTCTGCGTCCTCCGTGACCTCTATATCAGGTCTATTATCGTCGAAAAGGTTGTTAATATATTCCTCCCAAATAACTATTCGCTGCCGATCATCTTGTGCCATTTCCCCATGTTCGTTTTCTGCATTAGAAAAGTGTCTCTTCTGGTAAACTCGGGAAGCCTCTTTTAATTTACTGTGTATGTTAAATTCATCGTGCAGCTTTTGTAGTTGTTCTATCTCCTCGCATTGCTTCTTTAACCAGTCATTCTTACCGCTCTTATTTTCCCCCTAATAATTCTTTGGGTGTCTTAAAAGCTCTTTGGATTTCCTTTGTTTTTTACATCTTCTCCTTTCTTCGGAAAGAGCCATGATTTCTGCTGTCATCCAATTGTGTTTCTGTGTTTTCCGCTTATGACCTAGTTAACCTTCTGCGACCCTTATCAAGGCTTCCTCCATTTCTCCCCATATGTCATCTATGCTTGCACTCTCTTCCAACTTCGGTTCTATGTAAGTTGTTATTCTTTCATTAATTTTTCGTTTCTGAGATTTTGAGATCTTCGCTTCTAAGTCTATCGTAATCTATCTTCATTTGGTTTATATGGGTTTTGATGTTTGTAATCTTGATGGATTGCATGACATTATATTTAAAGGAAACAATACTCTAATTTTTTGAATAAGAGCCTTTATATTTTGATTGGTGTTATAAATAGAGTCTATATTTTCCCCGTTTAAAATGACGTTCTTTAGAAAATATAATAATGTGAGGTATTCAAATTTTGGTGATACCGTGTAGACAATTCAATGGTTTATCAAAATAAAAATCAAAACAGGGGTTGTCATTTAAATAAATGTCGATGACTTTATATTCGAAAAGCAGGAGTGGGAGAAACGTAAATTTTATGCAAAAATGTGTAGTTTTGAAAGCTAGAGTTGACGTGTCCGAGCATTTCGTCAAAATACAAATTGTTCAAATTTTAATGAATTTATTCCATAAATTTGTCGCTCACTACATATATATATATATATATATATATATATATATATATATATATATATATATATATATATATATATATATATTCAGTTATATACTGGATCACTGACGATGAGTGGCTTGTTTTTAAAACCATGCATATCTATGGTACCTGAGCTATTAGGTGTGAATATTATCCCTAATAATTTTAATTCTGGTACCTTGGTAAATAATGTCTGCAACCACTCTCCTTTTTCTGGTTCTCATTTATTGCCTAATATTAATATGTTTGACTTACTCATGTTGAATTTGCTGTTTGATGCCTCTTCAAATATTTTTAAAATAGTATCAAGGTGGGATAAATCTGTCTGATTTCTAACCATTAAGTGAATATCATCAGCATAAGCTGCGGTTTTTGCTGTTCTGGTTGTTAACACAAATTCTCTGCATAGTAAAATCACAAAGGCAAATGAAAGGTTCTGTTGCTAGGCAAACAATTATCATTGACAGCCGACATCCTTGTCTTACTCCAGTTTATATTGGTATAAAATCTGTTAAATATCCATTTACCATTACCTTCGTTCTGCTATTTTTGCATATGTTTTTTGAAATATCTACAAACTGATGAAAACTTTGTTGTAAAAGGACACTCCAACAATATTTCTGTGATAATCGATCAAATGCCTGCTCCAAATTTAAACTTAGAATGGCACCACCTTCTGACTCTGATTGCTTGTCAATGATAATATCCCTTATAATCATTAAATTTTGAAATATTGATCTTGCTCCACAAGTTTGCCCGTACCTGTCAATTTGTCTAATATTTTTCCTAAACGCTGAGCTATAATCTTCGTGAATATTTTATAATCGGTGTTTGTCAATGTTATTTTTCAGTATTCATTTATCACACGTGACTCTTTAGTTTTGGGAATCAAAATCATTACACCATTCGCAAATGTTTCCAAGTTGATGTTTATGGATACTATAGTTTTTAGGTATATCATCGCTGTTGTTTCTTACTTTAATTATTCTTACAAATGATAAATATATTTACTAATTAGTTTCATTACCTTCATCTTCACCTTCAATTCTTACACTGTCCCGATCGTCACTGTTTGTTCCATCACTTTCAAATTCATTTATTTTGGATACTTTCTTTACATTTATTTTCAGAGGTAGTATCTTCATTTCTTCTTCTCTATCATATTCATTTTCTTTCTCTTGTTCTCTTTCTTGTCTTTTCCACTCTCTTGGTTCTTAATTTGGCGTACATTTTGATCTTCTGATGTTGATTTTCTGTTGGCATTAGTATTGCTACTCACGTCATCTACTGGATTCTTGGCTGCTGCTGTTGCACTGACAGGTTGACCACAGCAAATTCCTCATTTTCGCCAGCTTTATCTGGAAGGGGCGCTGCTGGTCTTCTTATCTGATTTATTCTGTTACCTGGCTTTTTTGGACAGTCTTTTTTCATATGATCCGAATCATCACTCATGCTTCACTTGTCCGTAATAAGTCACTAATGATGTATAGCCTTGTATCTTCAGATATGAGGGTATCATTTTTTTCATCGTCATAGTTACTGTTCGAACGCCACTTTCGCAATCATAACAGCCTTCACTACGTTTCTATTTTTGATCAACTATGGATCTCACTTTTCCATATTGAGACAAATTATGTACAGTTTTTAGCGAATTTTTTTTTAAAAATTCGCTTATGGGGAGATCTGTGTTTATATATATATATATATATATATATATATATATATATATATATATATATATATATATATATATATATATATATATATATATATATATATATATATATATATATATATCCGACCGATAACTCAAAAAATAATGGACCAATCTTAATCAAATTTGGTGAGTACCTTCCTTTTGCAAGTGGCTTGGATAAGTTCGTTAGCCAGGAAAATCGGACCAGGTTTTCCCGGAAAATTTTGTATTTTCTTTATAAAAAAATTCATATCTCCGGAAATAACAAAGTAAGGGCAACCAAATTTGGTACGCGTATTTGTATTATAAAGAGTGAACTCTGTACCAAAATTTAGGTCCCTAGCTGTAAAGACAAAGAAGTTATGGGCAGTTAAAGTAACAAATTTTGGAGTTTTCCGCAAAACGTCAAACTCGCAATTTTAAACGTCAAAATTGGCAATGTTTAAGCAAAGAATGTGAAAGAAATACTGTTTGTGAAAAGAAAATGTTGCAAGAAAAATGTTCTGCAAACCATTAAGTTTCAGATTCAACCGTCATTGCCCTTCATTTTACTAAAATGTTTACAGAATATCCATTTCAAATAGACCCTTTCTCTGATGCTTTAGCTGTCAGTTTAGTTAAGTTTGGTGGCTTTTCGGATATTTATTTGTAGGGTTAGTGAAGTTTATGGTTTTTAGCTAATTATCGTAGAACAAATTTATTAATGCATTTTTGCATTTTTTATCGAAATATGATGCGTATATAAGAAAAAAATCTGGACGCAGTAAGTGCGTTTTGGTAGCGAATTTTCGGTAAATTTGCAGTTTAGTTCTCGAACGCTTTTCCAAATACTGTTTTAAGAAACCTGCCTAGGCCCCCCCCTGGATCCATAAACCCCAAAAAAAATATCTTGTTCACACTCCCCAAGGAAGTCACGGGACCAGGGGTGAGTAGGGGTGCATAATTATTTTTTTAGCTAAATTTCATAGAACAAATTCGTTAATGCATTTTTGCATTTTTTGTCGAAATATGATGCGTTTGTAAGAAAAAAATCTGGACGCAGTAAGTGCGTTTTGGTAGCAAATTTTCGGTAAATTTACAGTTTAGCTTCCGAACGCTTTTCAAAAAACTGTTTTCAGAAACCTGCCTAGGCCCCCACCCCCCTGGATCCTCAAACCCCAAGGAAAATTTCTTGTTCACACTCCCCAAGGAAGTTACGGGACCAGGGGTGAGTAGGGGTGCATAATTTTTTTTTAGCTAAATTTCATAGAACAAATTCGTTAATGCATTTTTGCATTTTTTGTCGACATATGATGCGTTTGTAAGAAAAAAATCTGGACGCAGTAAGTGCGTTTTGGTAGCAAATTTTCGGTAAATTTGCAGTTTAGCTCCCGAACGCTTTTCAAAAAAATGTTTTCAGAAACCTGCCTAGGGCCCCTCTAAATCCACAAACCACAAGAAAAATTTCTTGTTCACACACCCCCAAGGAAGTTACGGGACCAGGAGTGAGTAGGGGTGCATAATTATTATTTTTTTAGCTAAATTTCATAGAAAAAATTCGTTAATGCATTTTTGCATTTTTTGTCGAAATATGATGCGTTTGTAATAAAAAATCTGGACGCAGTAAGTGCGTTTTGGTAGCAAATTTTCGGTAAATTTGCAGTTTAGCTCCCGAACGTTTTTCAAAAAACTGTTTTCAGAAACCTGCCTAGGCCCCCACCCCCCTGGATCCTCAAACCCCAAGGAAAATTTCTTGTTCACACTCCCCAAGGAAGTCACGGGACCAGGAGTAAGTAGGGGTGGATAATTTTTGTTTAACTAATTTTCGTAGAACAAATTCGTTAATGCATTTTTGCATTTTTTATCGAAATATGATGCGTTTGTAAGAAAAAAACTGGACGCAGTAACTGCGTTTTGGTAGCGAATTTTCGGTAAATTTGCAGTTTAGCTCCCGAACGTTTTTCAAAAAACTGTTTTCAGAAATCTGCCAACAGTTAAGTTTATTTTCGGAAAATTTTTGTATATTTTCAAACCATAAGTAATTTTGTTAAAATATAGTACATTGTTTCTACTACATAGGCTATACCGGTAATCAGATTGATGCCTGCTCACATTTGCTACTAAAAACATTTTTATGGAAATTCACTTCCATAACAGATTTGCTGCATCTAGACTTTTGAAAAATGTTTATATATTTTCAAACAATAAATTTATTTCAATCAAATATGGTACATTGTTTCTACTATATAGGCAACCAAGTTTGATGCCTGCTTTCATCAAAGAAAGACATTTGCTATTAAAAATATTTTAAAGAAAATTCGCTACCATAACGCACTTGCTGCGTCCAGAGATTTTTGATTTTCCAACTCAATACGAAAGTCATATAATGTTATTAATTTTTCTTTGCTGTCTTCTGTAACAATAATTTCACGTTGTTTGTTACCTTCTTCATCTGCAAATAAAAAAACATTTTTCTTCGCATTTACGAACTGTTCTCTCCACTAGACTTTTCGACGATAATTTAATAAAGCCTTTGGACTGACTGTGTTCAATTTGAATATAAAGAAAGGTCATTCAAAAATTTCAGGTTGTTTTTAATAAACCGGTGTAACATTATGCTTTGAGGTCTTCTACCAACCTTTCTAAAATCTAAAAATCTCTGGACGCAGCAAGTGCGTTATGGTAGCAAATTTAATTTAAAATATTTTTAATAGCAAATGTCTAGCAGGCATCAAACTTGGTTGCCTATATAGTAGAAACAATGCACCATATTTCATCGAAATAAATTTATTGTTTGAAAATATATAAACATTTTTCAAAAGTCTAGATGCAGCAAGTGTGTTATGGAAGTGAATTTCCATAAAAATGTTTTTAATAGCAAATACGAGCAGGCATCAATCTGATTACCGGTATAGCCTATGTAGTAGAAACAATGTACTATATTTTATCAAAATTACTTATGGTTTGAAAATATACAAAAATTTTCCGAAAATAAACTTAAATGTTGGTTTTCTAACCAACAAAGCTTACGTTAAGAGCAAATTGAGTTATTGAAATTTGAAGGATTTAATGAAAATTCGGTAAATTTGCAGATTAGCTGCCGAACGCTTTTCAACAAATTGTTTTCAGAAACATTACTAGGACCCCCAAGGAAGTTACGGGACTGGAAGTGAATAGGGGTGCTGTGCGGGGTAGGCAGGGTTTAAGGGGGATATGGCTTAAAGATGTGAAAAAGACAGCTTTCAGGCCCGCTTTATTCGAATATTCTGCTCATATTTCCTTTTAACTACCTACTCCGCCCAGCACCCCTACTCACTCTTGGTCCCGTAACTTCCTTGGGGGGGGGGGGGTTTGAACAAGAAATTTTTCTTGGGGGTGTGCATCCAGGGGAGAGCCTAGGCAGGTTTCTGAAAACAGTTTTTTAAAAAGCGTTCGGGAGATAAACTGCTAATTTACCGAAAATTCGCTACCAAAACGCACTTACTGCGTCCAGATGTTTTTCTTACAAACGCATTATATTTCGATAAAAAATTCAAAAATGCATTAACGAATTTGTTCTACGAAATTTAGCTAAACATTATACACCTCTACTCACTCCTGGTCCCGTAACTTCCTTGGGGAGTGTAAACAAGAAATTTTTCTTGGGGTTTGTGGATCCAGGGGGGGGGGGTGCTAGGCAGGTTTCTGAAAACAGTGTTTTGAAAAGCGTTCGGGAGCTAAACTGCAAATTTACCGACAATTCGCTACCAAAACGCACTTACTGCGTCCAGTTTTTTTCTTACAAACGCATCATATTCGATAAGAAATTCAAAAATGCATTAACGAATTTGTTCTACGAAAATTAGTTAAAAAAATTATACACTCCTGGTCCCGTAACTTCCTTGGGGACTGTAAACAAGAAATATTTCTTGAGGTTTGTGGATCCAGGGGGGGTGTGGTCTAGGCAGGTTTGTGAAAACAGTTTTTTGAAAAGCGTTCGGGAGCTAAACTGCAAATTTACCGAAAATTCGCTACCAAAACGCACTTACTGCGTCCAGATTTTTTTCTTACAAACGCATCTTATTTCGATAAAAAATGCAAAAATGCATTAACGAATTTGTTCTACGAAAATTAGCTAAAAATTATAGACCGTTAAACCATAAACTTCACTAAACCTACAGCGAAAGCATCAACTTAACTAAACCGACAGCCAAAGCATCAGAGAAAGGGTCTATTTGAAATGAATTTTCTGTAAATATTTTAGTAAAATGAAATGCAATGACGGTTGAATCTGAAACTTAAGGGTTTGCAGAACACTCTTCTTGCAACACTTTCTTTTCAAAATCCGTATTTGTTTCACGTTATTGCCTAAACATTGCCAATTTTGACGTTTAAAATTGCGAGTTTGACGTTTTGAAGAAAACTCCAAAATTTGTTTCTTTAACTACCTATAACTTCTTTGTCTTTAAAGCTAGAGACCTAAATTTTTGTACAATTTTTATAATACAAACACGCGTACCAAATTTGGTTGCCCTTGCCTTGTCATTTCCGGAGATATGAATTTTTTTAGAAAGAAAAGACAACATTTTCCGGGAAAACCTGGTCCGATTTTCCTGGCTAACGAACTTATCCAAGCTACTTGCAAAAGGACGGTACTCACCAAATTTGATCAAGATTTTTTTTTAATTCGCTAAAAGTGGTATTTTGACGCCTAATATTCATTTTGCTTTTTGGCAAACACCTGGTACTAAACAAAATATATTAACTTTTATCGCAAATCGAAAACATTTTATCTGGGGGAGCTTATCAGCAAACGTGTTTACTGTACGAGTTCCCAAGACGTACTGAAATCAGAACATCAGATCTAAATGACCATGTAACACCATCTATTATTATTGTTATATTATTACATCTATAAAAAAGTTCTCCATTTGACGGAAAATCCGCCATTTCAGTTGTCGCACCGTGATTCCTAGTCTAATCAGATCGCAATATAGCCTCTTATCTGATTGCTGGATGCTAGGATTAGCCAGAACCCATCAGAGCGATTTGGTCGGACATCAGCATCTCTACCGCTGCAACAATTACTACCGACTTGAAGGCTAAATCTTATACTTTCAGACAGCATATTTACTCGTTTCAGCATCATCGAGCCATCTTCAAGGGTTAATACCTAGAAGACAAAAGTTGGTTGTGTCAGAACCGGTAGGCAGCATGCGAGTGCGACACAAGTTCACAGAGTATCTAACAGCTACAGAAAGAGCTAATTTTTACTGGGCTAGTGTTAAGCATTAATATAATGAGGTTTCATCAAAACCATGCAAAAAAATCGAACTGATAACAATCAAAGGTTAAAAACAGCGTTAGCGTATTAAAACGACCGAAATACACAATAATGACGCTCAAAAGGAGCATTAACAAGTTTAAATAAAAGCACAAACACAAGACAAAGCCGCACAGCTGAGCATAACTTTCAGAGAACGTTTTAACAAACTAATTTCAGAAAGATAAAGCCTATCTGGCTGGTAATACTTACGTTCTGCTTTTTACAGACCGTACATTGTATAATAAATGGTAATCTACAGCTGACACGCGGTAATCCGACAAACGTTTTGCAAGGCGGTGTCGGATGATCGAATTTGTCGGATTATAGAGTACTGCCACCTACTGTCCGACCCTTTTTTTTGAAAAGGAGTATTAGACAACACAATATGTAGATAGCTCAGGTTTATTATAACATTAACGTAATTAAAAAATAATAACTGAACATATAGTTGTAAATCAATTACATAAAACATATGTAAGTATTTCCAAGGTACATGTCTACTATGATCTTAATTTCAAAATTAGTAAACAAATAAATTTATGGTGCATACACATATTCATCAATTTTCTTTTGTTTTACATTGGTTAAACGCGAGAGCAAGGCCTTGTCTCTCAGTCTCCTGAGAAGTAAAAGTTCGTTGTACGATGCACCATTCTCTTCAGCCCATTGCATATTCAGCTCCAATGCGTTAATCGGATCTTTAGCTGACACTTGTGAAGTAGTTGCCACGTTTTCTTCATTATCTTCTTAATTTATTATTGGAATAGAAACTTGATTGACAATCTCCTCATCAGACATTTGATGGAACACACTTTCATCTTCATCCATTTCACGATACCAGATATCCAAATTTTCCGAACTAATCTGCGTTTCGGTAGCAACGTGCTCTATGACTTCCAAAGTAACACTGGTTTGAGGAGCGGTGCTGGGAGGGATGGCAATTTCTGGCCATGACGATTTGATGGGGGCAATGCATTCCAAGATTGACAAAGAGAGAAAAGCAAGTCTTTCAAGTTTAATTCTTTTAATGTTTTTTCTATAGGTTGGTCTTTTGATAGAGCTGCCAGCAGCAGCTTTTTCCTGTAGTCGTGCTTGACAAACTTAATGATATGCTGATCCATTGGTTGGATCAGTGCAGTGCAGTTTGGTGAAAGAAACATCGTTGTAGTACATTTATCCTCTGTTATTCGTTCTTCTTCCCGGATGACCCGGAGCATTATCAAGAAGCATTTGCTAACTTCTGGCACGAACCATTTAGCAGACCACTTTTTGAAAAGGTCTTTTGTCATGCACACGCTTTTTTTGTCCATAATAGTGTACCGGTAAATCAATGTTTTTGAATGCTCGTGAATTTTTTGATTTTTTAATGACCAGCCCGTGTGTGCCCGAAGCATTAGCAAAAGGTAATATGGTTACACGTTCGTTGCTCACCTTACGTCCAGGTACAGATTTCTTATTATGCGAAACAAACGTTTTGCTAAGTATTACACGCCAAAAAAGTCTTGACCCATCTGCATTGTAAACCTGAGAATGACAACGATCTAAATCTTTCATTTTTTGTAAAAATCTCAATTTAAATGGCTCTGTGCAAGAAGCATCATTAGAGAGTTTTTCTCCTGTTACCGTCATCAAACGTATTCCATGACGACTTTTGAAGTGTTCCAACCGTCCCTTGCTAGCTACAAAATCGTCTTTTTTGTTATCTTGATTTTATTTCATGGCCAATATGGGCCCAGAAATAGGCGTGTGCCTGTTTCTTTCCTGAAGAAACCACATGTACAAAGCTTCTTCAACCTCTGGATTTTCAGCTTTCGTAAGTGTCTGCATCTTACCTGGCTCACAGTCAGTGGTTGACACGAACTTTTGAATGTTCTCGTGGTTCTTTTTAATATCATAAATTGTGGAACGTCCTAAGGTGTATTCGCTTGCCAAGCTACTATAAGATTCATTACGATTTAGGCGGTCCAGACTCTCATTTTTTTCTTTAATTATTAATGGTTTGTGCTTCCGCTTTTGAGTTTGCGAAGCCGAGAGAATACGCGCCGAGCAAAAGTCACGTTGCCGCGAACAAGTCACAACATGTTTAAGCATGCATTGACGAACATTTACCGCAAATAAATTTGTAATTGTGCTTTATGTGTACTGTTATGGGCATGTGGGATTATAGGAGGTTCCGGATTAGACAGGGACCGGATTACTGCGGCTCAACTGTACTGTCTTCAATGCTCCAGACAATCGCAACAGCAAAGGATCAAATATCAGCATCTCCAGACTTGAAACAGTGAAACTATGGATATGAAACGACGCGTTATTTAAACCGCTAAAATAAAGGTCTGTGCACAGCAACAGTTGTGATAAATAATACCATATAAAAAATATATAAATCAATAAATACAGAGCAAATATATTTCTTGTGTGTCGATGCTGAATAATAAAGAGAGAAAGAGATAGAGAGATAGAGAAGAAACTGTCAAGCTGTTAAAGAGAAACGTTGAAATTATGACAAAATATATTTTAGGTTAAGCAGATTTTACATATTATCGTGAAATTAAAATATTTTATATTTTATCTGAACGGAACGAATCTTTCTTTTGGACGTCATCATTTCTTGGCTGTGCACTTTTAGAAGTTTAATGTGAAAATGAAATAGAGAGGCGGTTGTATCAGATTTTCCTCGTTTTTATAGACCTCTGAGACAAGTAACATTTCTTATTTGCCGAATCCACGTTGACTGTAAGATGTCATGACTTTCCATATAAAATTAGGGAGTAGGCAGTTATTCCATGGACAGAGGCAATGACATCATAGACGACAATTATGTCTACGATTAAAATATAATTATAGAAAATAAATAAAAACGTGTAAAACGTTACAAAGTAAATTTGCAAAATGAAAGAATGTACAAAAACAGAGTCAACAGGTGGCAGAGTGACAAATGACATATAAAAGACAAGACATTGATGACAAGGAAAGAAAC
Source organism: Tillus elongatus (assembly GCA_964006375.1). Taxonomy (NCBI): domain Eukaryota; kingdom Metazoa; phylum Arthropoda; class Insecta; order Coleoptera; family Cleridae; genus Tillus; species Tillus elongatus. Next base: position 58,021,219 of record OZ023265.1, read on the forward strand.
CAAAGAGCAACCAAATCAAGCAAGTTTAGCTCCATGGTCAACTCAATCTTTATTGAGTCAATAACACTACTCTATTAGTTGTATGTATATAGAAGAAAAGTTTATCACACTGGTACTAGAAACATTCAGGACATTGTTGCTGGAGCTCTTGGTGTATTTGTAGATCACCACCTCCTCTAGCACAAATTGTTCGATGCCAAAACTGGATGCGTGACGGATTCTGGCATTGTTCTCCTTATCAAAACTATTACCACTCTTTCAGGTGGCAGTGAATAATAGTAGAAAATAAATAAAAACCTGTAAAACATTACAAAGTAAATTTGCAAAATAGAAGAATGAACGAAAACACAGTCAACAAGTAACAGAAGTGACAAATGAAATATAAAATACAAGGGACTGATGACAAGAAGAGATACCAAAGAGCAAACAGATGAAGCAAGTTTAGCTACATGGTCAATTCAATCTTCATTGAGTAAATAACACTACTCTATTAGTTGTATGTATATAGAAGAAAAGTTTATCACACTGGTACTAGAAACATTCAGGACATTGTTGCTGGAGCTATTGGTGTATTTGAAGATCACCATCTCCTCTAGGACAAATTGCTCGATGCCAAAACTGGGTGAATGAAGATTTCTGGCATTGTCTTCATACCAAAACTATGACCACTCTCTCTCAGGTGGCATCCGAAAATTGAAGTGGCATTGCTAGCGTTAGTTCTTCTTCCCTCTCTATAAAATAAATAAATTACTGCTGATACTCCTAATAATACTACTATTTCTATAGAATATTTTTTTACTGTGCAATAACCTTTTTTGGCACATACGTCTAACGCTTATTATGAGTATCAAACAAAATTGTATTAAAAAACACGAATGTTGCAGTCTAAATATGTTTCGGGAAACCTGATTAGTTCTAATTGAAACCTAATCTGAATTGCAAGTATTCATGAAATTTTAGTCATATTTTCTGCGTATTGTAACGTGTAACGTTACCAATTTATTTTAATTGCACTTAGAATAACGAACGTGAGAAAATAATGATAAGTACCGTGTCGCATTCTCTTTAAATACGACTACAGCAATTACGGCCCATACTGTTTTTTATGGTTCCCGATAATAAGTTGACCTTTTGATTGTACAAAAATCAATAACAAGTTAAATTTTATCAGCAGCCAAGTTATAAAAGCAGCTGTTATGGCGCAATAAAATGAATACCTAACTTCTGAATCGGAACCTGGATATTCAGAAGAGCGGCGGCCCAGTTGTTAGTTAGTCTTTATGAGAAAACCTGCGAGCTATTTCTCTTAAAAACAACAAAACATTCAAGATATTTGTACGATTGGGCAAATTACATTTCGTTTCGTTCTAGTGAATTTACAAAGCGAAAGTTTAATAAAAAGTTGAACCAGTTATGAGACAGATTTGTTAATAAACATGGTACACGTCACCGAATCTTATCTCCGGGAATGCTCTGGCCTTATTTACACACTACATTGTACTCTGCTTTACATCAAAACAAACACTCCTTAAATGTCGGCAGAGTCAACAAATAATCAAAGTTTCAGTACACTTCTCTCTCACTCTGCTCGCTAATGATACAGCGGAGGGGCTTATTATTTGTTGTTGCCTCTATTGTTATAGGCTGTATGAGGGTCTTAAGTTTTTCCCTTGTGGAGGAATGTGTTGATAAGAGGGGGCTATAGTTCACTTATCGTATTATTCTGCAGTACCGCAGAACTTGGTTGGACTAATATCCTTTTAGCTTCGGCCGTTTCCGTGGAGAAACAAAATGCTGCGAGATCTTTGCAAGGACAGATAACTCATTAGGAACATCAGTGTTAAATGGCACGTCAAAAAGTTAAAGCATAGTCAAAGCAATAATGAAAAAAAAAGTCTGCTAAAATACTAGAAATTAAAAAAATGGAGCTTGGAACCATTTTCAGGTGCATGTATTTGAGGAAGTTAAAAGATAAACATATATGCTTAATACCCTTGTATTAATGTCAATACACCTTGTATGCAACCGTAAAATTTGCACTGCGTGCCTCAAAAGAAGAACATTTTCTATTTAAAATAAGTTACAAGTTAGAAATTCTTTTATAAACAAGCTTTTATTATTTATGTCTACTAAAACAAACAAAAATAGCCATATTGAATTTTTGAAAGCGATACCCAGCCTACTGCATTTCACTCGTGAAGACCTTTCATGTAATACTTATATCGAGGAGGTTGTTGGGAAATAACATAGTAACAATATTTCGTCATCTTACCTCGGCTGCCATTTTTGATTTATGAAAGCTTCACCTAGCGCACTGCATTTTACTCGTAAAGCCCTTTCTTTTGATACCCGTATCAAAGGGGTAGTGCAGACAAATATATTAAATCATCTTACGTCGGACGCCTTTTTAAATGTATAAAATCGTTACCTGTCCTACTGTATTTTACTCGTGAAGCCTTTTCATTTGATAATTGGGTTAAAAGAGCTGTTGAGAAAAAATTATTTCGCCATCTTGCGCCGGACTCCATTTTAAATTCATGAAAGCTTTACCAAGCCTACTGTATTTTAGTCGTAAAGCTCATGTCAGAGATATTTTGAGAAAAGACGAAATCCGCAATCTTGGAGCGCCCGCCATGTGGAATTTATGAGAATGACAAATGGCCTATATGTCATTGTTACCTGACTTGTATACGCGAGTTAACTTTCTTGTTAACACACTTGACTTTTTAAAAGAATTTATTGATTATAGTTACATAAAATACTTATGAATAATAATAAAAAATGATAATTATAAATTATGACAATTTAAAAGAGACTCAAGCAATAACAATGTAGGAATGTCCGTCTGTGGTCTGGTAACTTCCATATATAGTCTCTGGTGGGGCGTGGACCGAGAGGCGGTTTCCACCTAAGTTGCAGTCTTGAAGGTGATCCTAGCAGGTGGCTGGTTGCTGAATTGAAGGTCTAGTTGTTTACCCATTTATGAATAGTCTATTCTTCTAATTGCGCTGCTTTTAATTAACCCATTCGTCAGCGACCTTGGGTGTTGAATCGGGATCTGTACTTCTTATATACATTGTATAAGTTGGCTATTGTTATCTCCTCCATCCTTTAGAGAACGAAGCCTATGGTTCGTTCCGAATAGTCATCGGGAATCCAGTAATTGGTTTGGAGTCAGCAGTTTTCGTTTTTGATTTCTGCCAGAAGTATCTTGAAGTTATTGTGATTATTGTTATTATTATCACAATGTATAGTATAATTGTCCATACACTAGGGTGTTATATGGGCAAATCGATGGTTCCTGGAATGTTGCCATTGATGGATTGTAACTGGGATTTGATATTGTTCAAGTCGTGCAGTTGGACATTTTCTAATTTTAGTTCTGGTAATTTGTCTGGGAATATGGGTGCTTTATTTGTTACCAATTCGATGTTTGGGAGATTGAATGATTGTTGTGTTTCCGATGCCATTTGTACTGAACTAAATCTTTCGTTATTGATGATAAGTTGGCATTTGGGTTTCAGAGTCGCCAGTTTTGTTCCGCTGATTATTTTGGTTTCTGGAAGTTGATCAGTTTAATTTCGCATGGGTTGTTTTCGTTAAGTGCTGTCGGGTTGTCATTTTCACAAAAGTATGTCTGGTCTTTTAGATTCCTACACTTTTCGTTTCTGTAAACGTAGTGTTTGCTGCTAAGGATTAGGTATTTGGTTCTAGGGACAATCATTCTGAAGGTATACGGATTTTTAGGGACTGGTAATGCATACAATTGATAATAAATATAATCTGATTTGTCTACTAAGGGTATATCTATTTGGAATATAATTTTAAAATCAATTTGAACGGTTTTTATGTTAAATATTTTTTCATAAAGTGAAATGTCGGATTTTGTTATTAATCTTGATTTTGAGATATGGTTTTCAATACTTTCTAATTCTTTTGATATAAATTTCGGTTTCAGTATTGACGTATGATACGTGTTCAATTTTGAAAAAGTAATTGCATTTTCTGTTGTTAATATCATGTTTAGTACATTATTTAACAAATAACTGATTTGAGTGAGTAATTCCAAATGTTTTACTCTATGAAAATTTGTTAGTTGGTCGCTTTTTAGACTATCTATTGTATATTCCAAATCGTTTATTCTCGCTACTATGGCTTCTTGGTTATGGTTCAGGTTGTCTATTGTTTTATTGAACTCTGTTATAGCATCTATCATTAGGGATGTCTGTGAACTAAAAAGTTGATGTACTTGATTTTGAACTTTCCTCAAAATTTCAAGAGCTTTATATATTCTGTCGCCGTCATCTGCATCTAAGTTCCCAGTTATTGATTTGAATATCGATCCTAGTCCGTTTATTATACCTCTTTTGTTCCTAATCGTTCTTGGAAATATTCGACAAAATGTGTCATCAATATTGCTGATGGTGAAATTGATTGTTAAAATAAAATTTTTATATTCTAACTTGTATTCTGCATTCATTACGCTTATTATGTTGTCAAAGTAAGTTTTTAGTCTGTTAAAGTCGTCGTATAGTTGTCTTAGGTCATGTATATGAATCATTCTCCATTTATCGTTTTCTGAAAAGGCTTGTCCCAGTTTGCGTGGCAGTATGCCTGGATTGTCTGTTAGGTCTTCTAATTGTGGTTTTCCTCTGGTGAAGAGAATGAACCTGCAAGGCGAAGATTGCGTAAATTGGTGATCGTCTGTTTGTCAAGGTTTGTTTAATCTATTTAGTTGGAACGAGTTATTTTTTTCGTTATTGCAATATGGGCAAGCTCTAATAAAAGCTTTTATTTTTTGTTTCATTTTTGGAAAATTAAATTTAGTTTTCATCCTTAAATATGTTTCTTTAGCATTTATGTGATTTAATTTACTTCCGTGAAATAATCCGATTGCGTCGTTAATTTCATTGTCGTTTATATGTATGTTTTTCTCTTGTTTATTTATATTATTTAATCTTGATTGAGTTTCATTATTTACGGGATTTATTTCCGACTTGTAAACCTTATCGTGTGAGAATTTCTTTTCGTTATTGATTTTTGATTTTATTATTTGTGAAATTTGTTCCTTACCTATTTGCCGATGGTCGTCCTGTACCTGAATTAAATTATTACTTAACTTATCATTTTGCGTGGTGCCTGTATATTTTATTTTGTTCGGAATAACCGCCCTGTAACAAGGTGCTTTTGTATTTGGGATAAACTCTTCGATTTTAACGGGTTGGTCGATTTTATTGTGTTCTTTACACATTGAATATACATATTTCATTATACTGTCTGCATTGCTCGCTTCTTGTCGAGGCTTGTGCAAGACATCTAACCTAATTTTATCTGTAATATTTTTTTGTACACTCCCCGTATAATTATTATTATAATTCTGGTGATCGTAAGAATTATTTAATATCCTATTTGCTTTATTTTGAATTTGCTCCGTTATACTTTTTTGTATCGTCCTCGTATCACTCACATTTTTATTTCGACGATATTCATATGTGTTTAATGAAACTTGATCCCGTTTACCTTTATTGTGGGTGAACATTTCTCCTATGTCATTTGTTACTTGTTGTAACCTTCCATCGTCATCATTTAATGGCTGATTACGCTTTCCTAGTTCGAGTTCAAGTGCAATAATGCTTTTGTCTATTGTATTACTTACGTTAAGGTGATTCATTTCATCATTTGCTTTGATGAGCCTACTTATCCGATTGTTATTGCTACTACTATTACTACCCATCTTATCTTCATGATCCTTTGTATCAGGGAAGTTTATCTTAATGCTTTGATTTTTTAAATTGAGTCTCTGGTTTTTAAAATGAATGTTCGCTTGATTTTTTTATCAAAAAGTCAATTCCAATAAGAGCTATGAAATTTTTGTTAAATTCAAATAGGCAAAACTCTTGTTCACTGTCTGTTAGTGAGTTTAAAATTATTCTGGCTCGATTATTATGGCTGGAGTAACCATGCGAACTTTTTATCAAAAACGGGTGATTGTAAATCTTATTATAAAAGTTGTTATATGCTATGGACGGGTTTAAAAGGCTCTTAGTACTACCTGAGTCGATCAGTATTTTTCCGGGTAGTTCTTTTATTATTATGTAGGGTAATTGGGATATTGTGTTAAAATTATTAATATCTATTACGGTTCTGTTTTTGAGCTCCCTGCTATCGGAAAATTTTGATGCTGTGCATCGTATAATTCGGAGGGTGATTGTTCATTATATGTTGCGTCATAATTTAATTCTTCTGGTAAGAAATGTTGTCTTGTTTCTAATTCATTGAAAGGAAAAGAATTATTTGTTTCGTTATAGTTTACTTCTTCTGGTATGAAATTTTGTCTTTTTTGAAAATTGTTGGAAGGAAAATTGTTTCGTCTATTTTGTGAGGGTTGTTGTCGGCTGAAATTAGTATGTCTCGTGTTGTTACTGCCGACATCCATAGCCTGTGGATATCTTCTAGTATTGTCATTAGGGTTGTACGTCGGTCTTCTCATTGAGAATTGATTTGAAGGGTTCCCCTGAAATTGTGGGTGAGACATTTGGGGTCTGTTTGAATTATAGTTAAAAGGTGCACGATAATTTTGTTGTTGGAAGGGTTTTTGAAATTGAATATTGTTAAAATTTGGGGTATTTCTTTGGAAAACTGGTTTTTGTTGTTTGTCGTGCCTGTTATTGTTATTATTGTTGAAATTTGACCGTTGTAATAATCTGTCCCTATATTCATAATTTTCCTCGGAAAATATAAATTTTAAAGCTTGTTCTATGCTGTCTGGTCGAGTGGATCTGACCACCATACCGAGGGGGTTTTTTAATCCACCGATAAACGCTTTCAGTGTTTGTTGTCTGTACATGTTTTGTTTTAATACTAAAATTCCCTCGTTACGTTCATTAGATATTAAATTAGAGATGAGTAATTGTTCAATGTGTCTGCAACGATTACTGAACGCTAAGGCATCCTCGTTATGTCTCTGTTTCAGTGTCAATAATTCGCCTAGTAAGCTAATTTCATCTCGCTGGTCTGTAAAGTTCTCAACAATTGCCTGTCTTAAGTCTACCCATGTGTTTATAATTTTAGTGTTAATAATTAACCTGGCTTGTGCAATTAGTTTCGTTTGAATATAATTTAATAGGAAATGGTTAAGATATAAATTTGGATTATCTGCATCATAGAATTGGTTCATTACTAGATCACAAGCTTTTAAGAAGTTCCCTACATTTTCAGGTTGTCCGTTAAATTCGGGGATTGCTTTAAGGTAAAACTCTTGGAATTGATTTGCCATATTTAAATTGTTTCTAGAATTATTTATATCGGGTTGTTCTACAATATCAATTTCGCCAATACTAATATTTCTTAATCTATATTCCAAATGTTCTAAATTATCAATATCGCTATCAGACATATAATATTATCAATATATGAGGAAATACAGTATATATATATATATATATATATATATATATATATATATATATATATATATATATATATATATATATAGGAAATAAAGGAAGCAAACAACTTACAGAATCGATGCTATTGCTGCTGTCTTCATGACGTCTCTCTTGATCGGTTCTTTGGCTGTTAAGCGTTGAAACGCAAAGAATCAATATACTTTTGGTTCTTCAGCACTATCCGTTGCGACTGCGCCAGTTAACTTTCTTGTTAACACACTTGACTTTTTAAAAGAATTTATTGATTATAGTTACATAAAATACTTATGAATAATAATAAAAAATGATAATTATAAATTATGACAATTTAAAAGAGACTCAAGCAATAACAATGTAGGAATGTCCGTCTGTGGTCTGGTAACTTCCATATATAGTCTCTGGTGGGGCGTGGACCGAGAGGCGGTTTCCACCTAAGTTGCAGTCTTGAAGGTGATCCTAGCAGGTGGCTGGTTGCTGAATTGAAGGTCTAGTTGTTTACCCATTTATGAATAGTCTATTCTTCTAATTGCGCTGCTTTTAATTAACCCATTCGTCAGCGACCTTGGGTGTTGAATCGGGATCTGTACTTCTTATATACATTGTATAAGTTGGCTATTGTTATCTCGCGTATCATATTTCAGTACAATCCGATAAGGGAAACCGGTTCAATATTGACTCACAAAATTTACCTAAGCATACTAGCAAACATACTAACAGGTAAAGCTAAATAAAAGGCTGTAATAAAGAGCTTACAAGCAAGATTTTCGCGCCCGAAAATATCGACGCAGTTTATGGCATGATATTATCAGTCGAAATTGGGTAAAACAAATATCTGAAGCAACCCTGACATAAGGATCTTTTCTCCTAAGCGTACTTTTGTTTCAAATAGTTTGGAGCGTGTTCTTTGTTCTTTTTCTTTTTAACCCTGCATATGTGGCCAATATTTTTAGCTTTCTACTATTGGCATAGCATAGTTATCACTTTTCTCTGATGTCCCCAAAGAAAACAATCCAAACTGTTAAGACCTGGTAACCTAGGCTTCCGCGGTTAGGGTCCTTCCCGATCAATCCATCGATTGATTTTGCTGGATTAAAAAAATTGCCGGGTTTGAAAACTAAAATGTGCCGGTGCACCATCATGCATGAACCACATTACCCATTTAAATAGAACCGGCACATTTTTGACTGAGACTGGCAAATTTTCCTTGACAAACAGACGAAAAATTTTACCATTAAAGGAAGTAAGAATCATTATATCAAATAATCTTCAAGAAAAACAGCCCATGCGTTAAAGCCAACCTGTTCTTGAAAATGTGACTATTTCTTAAATTGTACGTGGATTTTCTTCTAACCATAATTGATTGTTATGGAGATAACGTATAGCCTTGCGTGAAAAATTTGCTTCGTCAGTATATAGAATTTTATTTTTAAATAGAATATTCTGCTTATGTCTTTGACTTAATAATTAACAAAAGTAATACGTATTAATAAGTCACGAAGCATAAGTGGTTGCACTCTTTGAATGGGATAGAGATATAACAAATTACCAAAAATAACTTTCCATACTAAAATGTGATAATTATTTAGATCCAATTCTACTTTCCTTGGACTTATTTCCGGATCATCACCAACTTGCTCAAGAACTGTGGCTAATGGAATTAAATTCCGAAGCCAGCTTACGGAACTGAACTGAAGAACTGCTTCCTCAATCTCGGGGTTTGGCTGGCTTTCTTAAAAGTTCCTATTTCACTTAAGCGAATATGGACCCTGGAAAATGTTTTTGAGGTGGGAATTGTTCGATTCAAATATCGTTTTTGACACAATCATTTAGTCTCCCATGCATTTCCATTAGACAGCCCATACGTAGAATGTATGTCAGCTAGATTTGCGGTTGTAAAATTTGCCATTTTTTTAGTTAAACTACAATAATTTTCTACAAGATGCAGCAAAAGTTTCCTTGGGAGCACCAGGCACCGGGGAGCCTGGTTGCGTAAATGCTTTACTTGGACAGAAGGAGCTCTGTTCGAGTGGACTTTTTCTTTTGGTAGGCGTGCTACAAAAATGGACAGAAGTAGGATGAATAAAAATAAAACTAAGAAAGCAATAACCCCTGAAAGGCAGAAGGGCGGCCAGGTGGAGATACTAACAGCCCTCGCATGTGATGTGATTCAGGCTGGCAGGTCAAAACTGCCTGAAGAGCGGCATGTTACTCAAAAATCTCGCATCTTCTCATTTAGACAGGACTACATGTCTTTTCAAATTTAAAATTCTTATTTGTAAATAGAAATCCGCCATCTTGGATTAGATTAGACACTTCGCGACCTAGTATCCAAACGCCATCTCTGTGATGTCACAAGCGTGCGCAGTCGTGGTAGACGAAAGGCGGTTTTAGAAGCCCCCATCTGTACCTACTGATACCTATGTTGTTGAAACATTTTTAAAAATTGTGCAGTTTTAGATAATATCCAGAGCTTAAATATTTATATAACAAAGTACGAAATGACGGAGCTTTCAGCGGAGTTTGATAGTAGCAGATCAAGTGCTTATAACACATTGTCGCGGCACATTTAATACATTATTTTTCTACAAATATCATGCTACATTTTTTTATTTTAGAGAAAGAAAATTATGTCTCGACTACTAAGGTCATTGACATATATAAATTATATAGAAAAACATTTTAGGTACAATGTAGGTGCATTAATAATATATGTGTTCCTGAACCAGTAAATTATACAAAACAACGGTTACAGTTATATGTGTTCGCTAGATTTTAAGAAATTGATTATGTTTTCTGGTGCTGCTGTGGCTAGGGTTACCATGGATATATTTTCGCCTAAAAACAACCTTCTTTGGAGTCTGTGTTTAGTGCACTCTGTAACAATATGCCTTGCAGAAAGGCTCACATTACAGGTATCACAAACTGGTGGAATTTGTTGTTCCAGTAGGTACTTGTGTGTGAGTGCTGTGTGTCCCATCGGGAGTCTTCTCAGGACGGCCAGGGATCTGCGACTTAGTATAGGCGGTTGGAATGCCTCAATGGTTGGTGCTAGTTCATGCAGCTTGGTGGTTTGATTATTCCAGTATATTTGCCATTTGTCGTAAATTACTGCTTTAACGTGTGGTCTTAATAGTTTGTGGTATTGGCTTCTTACTGTCGTGCCTTCCGTGATCGCTCTTTTAGCAGCAGTATCTGCCAGATCATTGCCTATAATGCCGGAGTGTGAGGGTACCAAAACGAATGTAATATGTGTGGATTGGCGTTCAAGATCGTGAGCAGTATTTTGCATTTCCCTTGCTATATGGTTATTGGTATATAGGCTACTTATTTCATTTAATGTCAGTTGAGAGTCTGTGCAGATGACTATTTTCGTTGGACAGTTGGAAATGTATTTTATCCTCTTTATGGCTTGCAGAATTGTAAAAAGTTCAGCTGTCCCAATACTGATGTCGTTGGGTAATTTAATAAGCTGCTCAGAGGAGGGCAATGTGACTATCGCCCCACCTACTCCACGTGGTGACTTAGACGCATCGGTGTACATTACCAGTTCGGGATTATATTCCCTTAGTGTTTCTATACATATTGACTGCATCGCTGGATTTGGTGTTTGGGCTTGTTTAGATGACATTAGTGATGTGTTACAGTCTATTTTTAATTGAAGCCATGGTGGTGTATTTGACTTCGGATTTTCAGTGGTTCCTCTGAGATCGATTTGGTAGATGTATTTTACTATTTTTGATATAAGACGTGTTTTTCGGTGGAGTTGGACCGTTGATGACTGTGGCATTGGGTGTCAGTTAGGACTCAACGAACATGATTATTTTCAGAACGAGAAATTCTCGTAGCGTATGTCAAAATTAGCAGTTTGTCGTCTTAAAATAAGTGGCAGCTCGTTTGACTCTCTTTGCATACTTGTTGTAAGGCTTGTTCTAAAGGCGCCGAGACATAGATAGCCTCATAGCTGTATTTTGTATGGTAATGCGACATTTAATAAATAAGAGTTTTGGACATAATAAGTGTGTAAGATTGTCATTTATAAACAAAAACTCCAGCTATCATAAACGTTTGCAGAAAATGTAGACGCAGCAACAGTTCTGTGTCTTTAAGACCAGTAGATTGTAAAAGCTTTAATACTACAAACTTTTTATTGGTTAATTTTAGGATTATAGGAATATTCGTAATCCTTTGACCCCTGTAAGTTATTTGAATCAAGCCCAAAGACACACTTGTAAAACATGCACCTACCCCCACGCCCACCAACCTGTGGCAACCTGATCAGATTTCACAGTTTCCCCAAATGTTTCCACCAAATCATTCTGGATTTGAGCTGTACTCATGCACCTTTATTTTCTAGGTACCAGATCACCACTATCTGCTCAACTCTTATCAATTTATAACTAATACCCAATGTATTACTTTCTTAATTAGAAGTATGTCAAATTAAAATGTCATTTTTGGTCTCGTACAAAATTTACAATTTCGGCAAAAATATGGGTAGTTGGGAAAGGTTTGCAGTTGGAAAAGTATTATGGAGTGATTAGTATTAATTGTAAATGGAGGTATCAGGTGAAACATTAGAAGAACGAAATGGAACAGGAAAGAAATTTTTTGGAATGTCAAAATTTTAAGGTTGTTGAATTTGGAGTGTTGTCAAGCAGTTTTGGATGCAACTATGTATAAAATTATGTTAATATTCACCACAAGTTTTAGACTTATTGAATAAACATGTTGTATAATTTTAAGCAATAAAGGTAATATTGCATATCCAGCCTTGAAATATCAAGATATAACTGTAAAGTACCTTACTGTAAGTAGGTCAAGGGCGGATCTTAAAGAGCCGCTCTAAATATGCCAGAGGCGTATCTCAAAGATCTGCCCTAAATGGGTCAGGGGCGGAGCTTAAAGATCAGCCCTTCTAATAGGATGTTTGAGGTCGGAGATTCGGTTAAAATGAGCGCCAACTTCAAAAAATCGTAATACCCACGTGTTTAAGATTCACTCTATTATTTTTTATCTTTTGAGCCCTTTTATTTTAAGGCAGTTCAATTTTTTTAAGTAATTTTTAATGTTTGTTTTGTTTAGCAAAGTCCTGAACTTGTATGGAAGTGGAATACTTCGTTGGCTTGATAATGCCGGAAGAAAACGATTGAAAAATGCCAAGTCAAGTATGACTATAAAATGAGATTCGAAAAACGACGAATATTCAGCTAAAATAGGAGTTTCACAGTTAATTTCATATGAGAAACATTTAGTACACATATGTTTTGATGATAATTATTGGATATTATATACAATAAAAGTATTTTAAATTTAAATTTTCGTATTAACCAAAAGAATTAATTTAGAGACAAGTTTAATAGCCAATAAAATTCTGACGGTCCTGTTTACAGACAATCTCGTAACATTATAACGGCAGCTTGTTTTCGCAACACCTTTATGGTTGAAATGCCAAGAATTTTGTTTTCCAAACATCCTTTCAAGATCTAATCGACTTTTTTCTGCGTATATGTTGAAATTACGTCTCTAGCAGAATGAAAAGAGAGCGAAGTGGTTTCTCTGATCTTCGTAGGAGTGGTGAGAGGTGAAGGGGAGCAAAGAGAGTATAGCTAATCCCATCACAGTTGATTGAACAGGTGAGAAAGAAAGTGGTCGCTCTCTTTGTGTGGAAAGAGCGGTGCACCGACACAATAACTTGAGAATTGAACAGAGGCGTACATGTTAATTAAATAAATAGCAGTTAATTAGGTGGTTAAGTTGATGTTCAAGGATAAAATCATAAGTAGGGGGCTTCAAAATATTTCATAAGTATTAAGTTTGTAATTTTGTTATATTAACAGTACCACTCACAAGCTCATCACTCCACATAATAAAAAGGTTACGACTTTCATTACTTCAGCGACATTTCGCACAAGAATTTGCTTATGTTGATCTTACTGTAAGAAACAATAGTTAAATAAACCGGAACTGAGTCCCCTAGAACCAACATATCCAAGGTCATATATATATATATATATATATATATATATATATATATATATATATATATATATATATATATATATATATATACAAAGTCCTTACAAACAAAATGTGTTATGGTAGCGAATTCTCATAAGAATGGATTTTCATAAAGAAAATTGATAGGTAAATAATTAATATAAGTTGATAGAAATCATAATAGCAAGTTTGTGGTGAAAAAGTAAGTGAAGAAGGGAGAGCATTCACGAAATGTCGAAATGGTTAGGTTATTAAATCTTTTAGTTTAAAGTAAGATCTGGCATTTGTCAATAATAGACAAGCAGAATTAAATGTCAACACTTTGCAAATTCAGGACCTCAAATGTTTGAAAATATTATTAAACTAACGTTGAAACACAACTATTTTGGAATGTAAAATGGCTGAGACGTTTAAAGGATGTATAAGAAATATTGTAGGTGCTAATAACAAAAGATTGCTTAAAAATTTTTAATTTGAAATCGCGAAATTTTATAGCAAGAAATGTCAGGTGTCCACCGGATTTTGATATTTTAACCAAATAGCATCAAGTACAGCCACAAGTTTGTAACTTAACTATTCTTATTATTATGGTTATTACGATAGCTTCTCGACTTTTTTTAGGTACCTACAAAATGTAATTTTAATTTTTAGTGAACTTTCTTTAAAAAAATTCACTAATGAGATCTCGACTTTTGAATTTTGAAAAAATTTCTCCAAATGAGCGCGAACTAGACCCTTTAGAACACATATCCAGGGTCAGTCTCAATTATATATATATATATATATATATATATATATATATATATATATATATATATATATATATTTATATTAGTGCGTGTGGGTGTGTGTGTATCACGACGATAACACAAAAACTATTGGGCCGATTTTATTAAATATGGTGGGTGCGTTTCTTTTGCGAACCGCTAGGTTCGTTAGGCTGGAAAATGGCACTAGTTTTTCCTAGAAAATTATGGGTTTTCTCTCGGAAAAAAAAATATATCTCCGGAAATAATATAGCTATGACAACACAACTTGGTACACAGGTTTATATATAAATAATATATATATATATATATATATATATATATATATATATATATATATACGAAAATTTAGAAATCTAAATTAAAAGGAAAAAAGTAACAGGCATTTTCAAAAAATTTGGGTGCCAATGATGACCAGAGAAACGCATAAAACCAAAATACTTTGTGTGGATAACAAAATCTATTGTATATTACAAACCAAGATTAAATTTTTTGGCGCAGAAAGGTCCAGAAATACGGGAAAAATTACTTTTAAAATTTTACAGTTTTTCGCCTTACAACGTCAAATTTGCGATTTACAACATCAAAATTGTAAAACATTTTCACAAAGAACCTCGAATACTGCTCCCACATCTGGGGTGCTGCTGCCGCTTCTACACTCGCTATCCTGTACTCCATTCAGAAGAGAGATATACGTCTCATCGGTGACCCTACCCTTACCCAAAGGCTGCCATCCCTTGCCCATCGACGTGCCGTTGGTGACCTCTCTCTCTTTTATAGATATCTGCACGGGCACTGCTCAGAGGAGCTTTCTTCCATAGTTCCTCCACCTGCTGCCCCCAACAGATCTACCAGGGGAACGGAGCGAATGCGCCCTTTTACTGTCCAGGCCACCAGACATAGAACATCTTGTTATGCCTGCTCTTTTGTCCCGAGGACTTCCAAGTTGTGGAATTCCTTGCCGGCTCATGTTTTTCCTTCTCCCCCGAACCTCCAAACCTTCAAGTCCAGAATTAACAAGTTGCCTCTTTCCTCCTTGTCGACACCCACGGTACGATAGTATTTAGGCTGTAAGCCCTCGTGGTGTGTTATTGAAATAAATAAAAAATAAAAAAATGAAACAAATAGAGTATGTATAAACATGTACCGAAAATGTCACAAGAAACGTGTTTAACAAAGCCTTAAGTTTAAGCTTCAAACGTCATGTTCTTCCTTCTACTAAAATGTTTGCAGAAAACCATTTCAAATAGACCATTTGTCTAATACTTTGGCAGTAGTATTAGTTATAGGGTTTATCGTTTAATGGTCTATAATTTTTAGCGAATTTATATAGAAAAACTTCGCTATTGAAGAGACTGCGAATTTTAAATTGTGAGAATATTGCTTCAAATAAGCGCGAACATGACCCCCTCCCTAGAACCCACATCGACAGGGTGAAGCATTTCTACGGTGATCTATATGTTAATACGTGAAGAAAACACTTTATACTCATTTTTGAGCACATTGCGCGAACGACGTAGTGTGAGATATGGCATAGTTAAAGTTCATATAAAGAAGGAGTGCAGAAAGATAAAATTTATGTACAAATAGATTAAGTAATGCTTTGTTTTAATTCGATAGTCGGATTCCTCCGGTCCGTGTTAGTGGTGAGCCTACCGTTGATATCTAATCTGTCAATGTCAAACACATATTACTCTATGGCCAAACAGATTATATTATAGATGCGTTCATACTCAGTGTCAAACACATAAAAGTCTGTGGTCAAACAGTGCACTGAGCACCAAGTGAACATTGGAATATGTGATGCGCATTGATAAGTACACTTAGAGAATTAGCAGTGATATTAAAGAGGTATACTCTAGGACAAAAGAAAAACATCAATAACGTTCAAATTTAAAAACGTAATGAATTACGGTCGAATTTCGACAGGCCTCCTAATATCCACTATTATACAGGATACAAGAAAAAAATGCATACGTTAATTATAGGGTGTTTTGAGCCGCATCTTACAAAATTATTTTATTAATCACAGGCTGACCCATAAGTCGTTGGTGATACAAATTACCCTTTTTCAATGAAATACCCTATATTTTATTGCATTTTTACATTTTCCATCGTTATAATGTACGTTTGTATGGAAAAATGTTATAATAACCGGATCCCATGAAAATGACGCATTCAGATATCGTTCGTTTATATTGTTTGTTAAGTTTTGTATTTTTTCAAACAATAAAGCTGTTTTGATGAAATACCTATGATACATTGTTTCTACTATATAGGCTATACTGGTAACCAAACTTCTGTTAATGTCAAACACATCTTACTCTATAGTCAAACAGATGTTTATAGATGCGTTTATACTGAATGTCAAACACATAAAAGTCTGTGGTCAAACAGTGCACTGAGTACTAAGTGAAGATTGGAACATGTGATGAGCACTGCTAATACACTTGAAGAATTATCACACATTATAGAGGTATGCTCTATGACAAAAATAATAATTTAAATTCAAAAGTCGGGATCTCCCCATTAGTGAATTTTTTCTACGAAAATTCACTAAACACATCAATAACGTTCAAGCTTAAAAACTCTGGACGCAGCAAATGCGGTATGGTAGTGAATTTTCATTAAAATGTTTTATTGCGAATATGTGTGTTTTCTTTTTAAGAAAGCAAGCATCAATTTTGGTTACCAGTATAACCTATATAGTAAAAACAATGTGCCATGTTTCATGAAATTAATTTTATTGTGTGAAAATGTACAAAAATTTCCAAAAGTAAACTTAAAGTGTTCCCGGAAAAACTCGTTTCTTGGTTAACCTTATAGGTTAATAGCGAATTGGGCTATTCAAATATGAAGCATTTGATCAAAATTCGCTACCATAACGCCCTTGCTGCATCAAGAATTTCTTTTCTTACAAACATGAATTATATTTCGATGGAAAATGCAAAAATGCAATAACATAAGGCGTGTTTGCTTAACAAAAAAAGAAAATTTGTATCACCAACGACTTATGGGCCATCCTGTGATTGTAGAAATATTTTTTTAAGATGTAGCTCAAGACACCCTATAATTAATATATATATAATTTTTTTCATATCTTGTATAACAACGGATATATTGAGCTTTATTGATTTTTTACGAAAATTCGACCAAAATTATATACCATTAAACGATAAACTCTATAGCTAAGACTACTGCCAAGCATCAGAGAAAGGGTCTATTTGAAATGAATTTTCTGGAAACATCTTAGTAAAATGAAGGACAATCACGGTTGAAGCTAAGACTTCAGGGTTTGTAAAATATCCTTATTGAGACATTTTATTTCCATAGCCCGTATTAGATTCAAGTTATTTGCCTAAATGTTGCCGATTTTGACGTTTTAAATCGCAACTTTGACGTTTTGAGGAAAACCCCAATTTATTTTTCTTTAAATGCCTATAATTTTTTTGTCTTTTGACCTACATAGCTAAATTTTGGTAGGTAGCTTACCTATAAGGATATAAACCCGCGTACCAAATTAGGTTTCCCTTACTTTGTTAATTCCGGAGATATATATTTTTTTTCGAAAGAAGACACAAAATTCTCCGGGAAAACCTGGGCAGATTTTCCTGGCTAACGAACTTATCCAAGCCATTTGCAAAAGGAATTTATTTACCAAATTTAATCAAAATCGGCCCATTATTTTTTGAGTTATCGGTGTGATATATAACACATATCCGGGGTCAGTTTCAATTTTTATATGTTTATATATATATATATATAAACATATAAAAATTGAAGTTTCAATTTTTATATGTTTATATATATATATATAAAAATTGAAGTTTCAATTTTTATATGTTTATATATATATATATATAAACATATAAAAATTGAAACTGACCCCGGATATGTGTTCTGGGGGGCCTAATTAGCGCTAATTTAAAAAAAAATTAAAATTAAAAAGTCGGGATCTCCTCATTAGTGAATTTTTTTCAAGAAAATTCACTAAAATGTTATGAATTACGGTCGAATTTCGACCAATGCACAGGTCTACTAATATCCGTTATTATACAGGATACAAGAAAAAATTGTATACATTACTTATAGTTATGTGTTGCGCTGCATATTACAAAGTTATTTTAATAATCACAGGTTGACCGATAAGTCGATGGTGATACATATTATCTTTTTTTTAATCCAACACCCTTTATTGTATTGGATTTTTACATGGCCCATCGAATATAATGCATGTTTGAAGGAAAAAATATATAATAATAACAAGTGGATCCCATGAAAATGACGCCATCAGAGGTGGCTTTGTTTATATTATTTGTTAAATTTTGTACCTTTTCGAACAATAAAGTTATATTGATGAAATATGGTACATTGTTTCTACTATATCGGTTATGCTGGTAACCAACTTTGATGCCTGCTTTCATTAAAAAAAGGACCCCTTATGTAGTTATTAAAAATATTTTTATCAAAATTCACTAGCATAACGCACTTGCTGCGTCCAGATTTATTTTCATGTTTTTGTACCTAACTCAGAATTACTTCCGTTCGCAATGAAATTGAATAAATTATTTTTATTGTGCAATTTTTTTAAAATTATGTGTTTTCCTCCTAAGAAATAAATGTTAAGTGCCTAAAACAAAGTTTTATATGTAGCTAGGAAATAAAAACTTGGTATGTGTAGGTACCCTGGTCCCTTTATTAAATTATGTTACAAGTTTCATTAAAATTAGGAAAGTTTTCCAAAAGACAATTTCATGTTTTCCCCGTCAAACCGACGTTATCAAGCTGCCTAACGAACCTATACAAGCTATTTACGAAAGGAAGGTTTCTGCCAAATCATAAACGTGGCATATATTTTCCTTTGTTAATCGCTCTAAGGATATCGTTTTAACCAACCCATCAAACCTGTTTTTCAGAAAAAAGTTTTTTTTTATACAAATTGCATCTTCCAAGCTTATTACTTTGTTTATAAAATTTAGTTCCTGTGTAGCTTTTATACATGCTTCACTTCACACAAAATTGAGTAAGTAGGATTTGAAATATTTTTATGAATATGCACTACCATAACTTTTAATTATATACAATTTAATTAACAATTTTTAGATCAAAACCACTGTTTTTGGTGGCAATTCGGTATCGCAACGCACTTGCTGCTTCGACACTTTTTAGTGAATTTTCTCTAAAGAAATTCACTAATGAGGAGATCCCGACTTTTAAATTTTGAAAAAATGTCTTCAAATGAGCGCTAATTGGGCCCCCCAGAACACATATCCGGGGCCAGTTTCAATTTTTATATGTTATATATATATATATATATATATATATATATATATATATATATATATATATATATATATATATATATATATATATATATATATGTATGTATGTTTATGTATCACACCGATAACTCAAAAAATAATGGGCCGATTTTGATTAAACTTGGTGAATAAATTCTTTTTGTAAATGGCTTGGATAAGTTCGTTAGCCAGGAAAATCTGCCCAGGTTTTCCCGGAGAATTTTGTGTTTTCTTTCGAAAAAAAATTATATCTCCGGAATTAACAAAGTAAGGGCAACCAAAATTGGTACGCGGATTTATATCCTTATAGGTAAGTTGCCAAAATGTAGCTATGTAGGTCAAAAGACAAAAAAGTTATAGGCGCCTAAAGAAAAATAAATTGGGGTTTTCCTCAAAACGTCAAAATCGGCAATATTTAGGCAAATAACTTGAATCTAATACGGGCTATGGAAATCAAATGTCTCAAGAAGGATGTTTTACAAACCCTGAAGTCTTAATTTCAACTGTCATTGTTCTTCATTTCACTAAAATGTTTCCAGAAAATTCATTTCAAATAGACCCTGTCTCTGATGCTTGGCAGTGGTCTTAGCTATAGAGTTTATCGTTTAATGGCATATAATTTTTGTCGGATTTTCGTAAAAAATCAATAAAGCTCAATATATCCGTTATTATACAATATATGAAAAAAATTTCAATATATTAATTATAGGTTGAGCTACATCTTAAAAAATATTTCTACAATCACAGGATGGCCCATAAGACGTTGGTGATACAAACTTTCTTTTTTTTTAATCAAACACGCCTTATGTTATTGCATTTTTGCATTTTCCATCGAAATATAATGCATGTTTGTAAGAAAAGAAATTCTGGATGCAGCAAGTGCGTTATGGTAGCGAATTTTGATCAAATGCTTCATATTCGAATAGCCCAATTTGCTATTAACCTATAAGGTTGACCAAGAAACGAGTTTTTCCGGGAACACTTTAAGTTTACTATTGGAAATTTTTGTACATTTTCACACAATAAAGTTATTTTTATGAAACATGACACATTGTTTTTACTATATAGGTTATACTGGTAACCAAAATTGATGCCTGATTTCTTAAAAAGAAAACACACATATTTGCAATAAAAACATTTTAATGAAAATTCACTACCATAACGCACTTGCTGCGTCCAGAGTTTTTAAAACTAATAAAATACTGTAGCTTTTCATCTGAGATATGGCAAAAAAGTATATTCTAAATTAAATAAATTTCTGCAAATATTCAAGACAAACTAAATCAGTTAACAATTCAAACATAAATCCTAAATAAACAATAACAGGAATAAACCAGGTTCTATATAACGAAACTATCGACATACATCAACCTATTATATTATTACCACTATTTTCAATATAGTAAGACATATTTTGTTTGATATCTTTAATTAGAAAGAAGAGTTTCCAAGAAAGGGGAATCCATTAAATCAGTTTGCCTATTTAAAACAGGGTAGTTATTACCGCGTATGTGCCTTCTCACTTCCAAAGCTTAAAAAAGGTCAATTTTATGCCTGTCACAAGACAAATGAAGTGGCTCTATGTGATTATTTACTGTAGGTCTATGTTAAGTATCGATAATATGTTCTCCAAATGTAGATTTGTTAGCGTGGTTACGTCTAAGCTCAGAAATATGTTCCTCGTATCTGATATTAAAACTTCTGCATCTCCTAAGCTTCCTGAGGTTTTAATAGCAGATACAAGGAACATATTTCTGCACTTACAAATAACAACGTTGACAAATCTAGATTTGCAAAACATGTTATCGATACTGAACATATAGCCACAGTAAATAATAGCATAGAGCCACTACATTTTTGTAATGACAGGCGAAAACTTGACTTTTTTGGAGCTTTGGACTAAGAATATAAGTACCCGACAATAACTTTTTTGTTTTAGATGAGCAAACTGATTTGATGGATTCCCTTTTCGTGGAAACCTTCATTTCTATATAAATTAAATATATAAGACAAAATACGTCTAACTATATATTGAAAATGGTTGTAATAATGTTATAGGTTGATGTATGTTGACATTTTCGTTATATTAATATAAAATGTTTATTTATTCTAATTCTACAGTGTGTTCCACAAATCAGGATAAGCTTGTGCTTGTAGTTAGAACCTGCTTTATTGCTGCTATTTTTTATTGGTAACTTGGTTATAAGTGGATTCTATTTTTATGTTAAATATTGACATACATTACATAGACATTTTAAAGACGTCATCTGTCACTTTTATTGTCTCCTTTCTTCTAAAGGATTTTTTCATCAAAACACCATAACACAGCCAAATAGTCCAGTCAATGGACGAAAAATAGATCGATTAAATCGTGTAGTTCTGGATTTTTACACTGAGGTAGGGTGAGTGTCCTGAATGACCTGAAATAAAGTCCCAGCGGATGGGAACGACGCGGGGGCTGGGGTGCGGCGTACAAAGGTGCTTTTCAGGTTTTTTTTCGCAAATATCTCTAAAAGTATTGGTCCTATCGAAAAAAAAAAATTGTGTACAAAATTAATCTGTATAAAATTGGCCACACAAGTGGTCCTATTTATTTTTATCATAGGCTCAATGGTTCAAAAGATAATGGGGAAAGAAAAATGATTTTTTGGGAAGTTTACATTTTATCAAGTTTATTTATCAGGAAGACTTATCTACTGTTTTATAAAAAGGAATCTACTGCTAAAATAGTGTTTTTGGTATAAATACCAGTAATCTCGGAACAAATAATAGGACTAAACTTAATAATAAAAACATCTATTGATGTGCTGAAACACGTAGTAAAGTAACCTACCACTAAAAAAGTATTATAAAAGAGTAATATGTAACTTCACGATTACAATTAATCGTCTTCTTCTACATAATCATACTACATCTTCGTCCTCTAATGGTACACCGTTGGAGCACGTTCTATGGCAAATGCCACAGACAGATGAGCATTGTATGCCAGTTTTTCTGCACCCAGTTTTCCCTCTACAGCTCATACTCATACTCATACTCATTTATTACTGGTCAAAATTATACATTATGCCTTACAAAGAAGCTGCGATTGTGCTTGTAATAACATAATTTTGTCAAAATCCTCAAATAATCAAACTGTCAAAACAATTTTATTTTAATGTCACTTTCTGAATTTTGATCGATCTTGCTTTTACTTCTCTTTCTTCTTCCACAAACATTTCTATAGCCGTTACAAATATTTATCTTCCCTCTCGACTCATTATTTCTGTTTGCTTTAACCAAACCATTTAAAAAAATATATAATTCTTTAGCACAGAAATTTTGACATTTTACATGACATACATACAATAGCAAAATATGGTCTTAGAAATAGTTTCAGAAGCCGCTGGTACCTTAGTTCTTACCTGGATGAGCAATCCATTCTCTTGTCCAGCCCAACCCCAACGTTCTGGGGGTAACAAGTGATTGTCAAGCCACTGTTGTACCTGTAAGTACACTTGCTCTGGAAACTGGGAAATGCATACTTCTTTTCTCACAGATCCTCCTGGCCCCTTCTTTTCTGTTGCAAATGATTTCAGCTGCCGTTTGAACGATTTTTGTGCGCTCTTCCTGTACGTTGGCACGTCTACAGGCATATCAGTTATCGTTCAAAATTTTCTCGTCAATATCACGAAAGCAAAAAACCGTTTTTCGTTCGAGGACCTTGCTGAAAACGACTCGTTCACCAAATGTTTCGACCAGTTTCGAGAGTTTCTAATGATGGTTTTTCTCCTGAAATCTGCTCCAGCACCTCATCTAAGGAATACTTGGCAACATCCTGTTCATCTAGATAGCTGACTATCTCCGCCATTGCCTCTGTAAAGGAGTCTTCCGTTGCTCTTCCTCTTTTTCCCCGGTTCATTCTTTGACCAGAAGGAACTTTTTGTAGCAGGCTTCGTGATATATAGCATCCGCAGTATGTAGAACTCCTACAGTGCTGGCGCCTTTCAAAACTGCTTCCCCTATTTGTCCTTTCGAGCATATGCTTGTTTGGAAATGGATTAGTCAAAATCAGTTGATCATACATTGTATACTTTTCGACGTGTTTCAAGTTTTTTGTTTCTTTCTTTGGTATGAAATGCCTCACCAACAGTTTCTGTAAAGAAGAAGCATTTAGTTTTAAATTCAAATTGTGATTGTGTTGAACGCAAGCAAGGGACAAAACGTGAAGTCGAAGGCTGTGCAGTAGCCACTTCAACAGCTCGGGTAATATCTGAAGGTCTTGTGTACCTTTTTCTGCACTCCACATGAACAACGCCGGTTTTCCTCATTCTAAAAACTCCATATTTTCTATCTTTTCTTGTTAAACTAGCACATAACAACGTCTTTAGCCCCCCTTTGCCGCACTCGCAGCTCAAGTGAGGACCCTGTTTATAATTCATAATATTGTAAGGGGGTACGTTTTTTTGTTGTTGAATAATAGTGAACGCAAACCTTCGATGACACAAGGTTACAACCGTCTTAGTAAACAATAGAAGTAACCTATTATAATAATAACAATCGACTAATGATCACATAATAGAATTACATAGCTCAACAATCAATCACCGGTCGATATATTACTTAGCAGTTGTGTCTACTTAAGAGTAATCATGCAAAAGACAAAAGGTTTACTACTTGTCAGAATGATGGCGAAGCCTTAATGTACGGGCGTAATGAGTCGAGCGAGCGGGTGCCAAATGTGTCCAGTACCAGCATCACTAACCTGTAATTAAAAATACACTGAACACACCATTGCTCATCTAAAGCACGACCTAACATATATACGAGGGGCATTCAATTATTAGTTTATCAATCATTTACCAATTACACGCTCCACTGAGCGACTCGACATCAATAACTGTTTATACTCAAAGCTCCACTGAGTAACCTAACATTAAGAGCAGTTTCGACATAACGCTCCACTGAGCAACTCCAACATTAATAGCAGTTCATACTCAAGGCTTCACTGAGCCACATTATACTCTCTCAACAGCGCACATCAGTGCCTCACAACTGCTTCTCAACAATGTCTATAAGTGCTCAACCATTAGTTTCTCAAGCCATAATTACTCAGACAATAATTACTCAAGTAGTTACTCACACGATAGTTACTCAAATAATAATTACTCAAACAATAATTAGTCAAACATTAGTTACTCAAATAATAGTTTCTAAAACAATAGTTTAGCCTGTGTGTTTTGTTGGGCGCTGTACCCGAACACTAGGTCCGTGCCGGCTTCCAGGTGTGCAATGAGGCACAGTTCAATACCTCACCTAGAGTGCTTGCTACAGCCAGAGTTACATACCGAGAAGTGCAATGGACACAATGGACTCGTCAACACTGTGCCCTTCTCCAAGTGCCCCAACTCCTACACTGGGACTGACCGTGCAATGAGACCAACGGGTGAACTAGCCACAGTGTCTCGGACAAGCTACCAGATCGGCTCCCAAATACACTAACGGTCTCGGCAACACGAATACTGAGCAGTGCAATGGACACAAAGGGCGAACTTAACAATGTGCCCTCTCTGGTATTCACGCATCGAACGGGGATAGGTGCAATGGTTACCTTGTAATCCTACCTTAGCCTGACGATGTCACTAAAAGCCACCGTGGTGTGGTTACGTAACCCAGCTCAAAAGTTCGCCTCTACCAGTATGACGCCCTACTGGGTGAGCAAACAGCGAAGGTGCTCCAGGCACCTTCCAAACTATCATCAGTTTACCTTCAAACAGCCTTTACTTTACTCATTTAATGCAAACTGACATAACTCAACTCTTACTTGATTTATGATTTGATTGACTTAACCTCGTATAAGTACAACCTAATTTAACTTAGCTAATTCTCAAATTATTTTATAAAGCCCCTTTATTTTAATTAATATAATTACTTATCAATTTATAACTTAGCCTCGCGCAAATAACAAACCTAATCTAAACTTAGATAATTCTCAAATTATTTCATAAAGCCCCTTTATTTAAATCAGACAAATACTTCTCAATTTATAACTTAGCCCCGTATAAACAATAAACCTATTTTAGACCTAGATAATTCTCAAATTATTTTATAAAGCCCCTCTATTTAAATCAGATAATTACTTCTCAATTTATAACCTAGCCTCCTATAAATAATAAAACTATTTTAAACATAGATAATTCTCAAATTATTTCATAAAGCCTCGTTATTTAAATCAGATAATTACTTCTCAATTTATAACTTAGCCTCGTATAAATAACAAACTTAATTCAAACTCAGATACACTGTATTTTCATATAAGCTAATTATTAAATGATTTCCTAAAACCACCTTAACATTATATACATATTGAAATTACTTTTTAATTTATAACTTAAACAAACGAGAACAGGTACAATAGAGAACAACATGTGTTCTGTGAGATTCACTCTCCTGAATAAAGGTATATATAACGTGCACTGTAAATTTCACTAATATCGAGCATATTTTAATGCAGCTCAGGTCATGGCTAACGCACAAATGCGTAGGTATGGTTTAGTTCAACCGATGGGATTATAAAATGAATAGTGCCAGGGCTAGAATAGAAGCTTTTGAAATGTGGACATGGAGAAAATTAAACAAAGATGCGTTACACTGGTTTAAAGATGAATAAAAGTGTGTTCGAAGAGGTGAGAAAAGAAAGATACTTGCTGAAAGAAGGAAGGCAATATTTATTGGTCCTATTCTGAAATATAAAACCTAACTTTCTGACAACACTATTTGAAGGACATGTACCTGGAAAAAAAGAAAGACAGAGCCCAGGGCGAAAACTTCTGGAGAACCTGGAGCAACTGATGAAGTGTGAAAACTATAATGAAAAGAAGAGAACTGCTGGAGGCAGATGGTCGTGCTTGTGACGACAAGGCGACATCGCGTCTAGATTATGGTGATGATTAATAAATGTATAAACCAATGTATTTTTAGTGAATTTTCCTGTTTAATAACCTCCAAGCTTAAAAGTCGTTTGAAAGATAGCCAGACCTACTTCTTTTGTTTTCTTTGCATACCGCACGTTTTTTGCGCAGTTACCCCTAAAAAGCAGCACGCCTCTGGAATATTCCACTTACGTGTGGAATGTTTTATCGAAATCAAAACTTCCCAGCCAAAGCTGTAGCAACAGAGAGAAGATGCAGAGAAAATTATGTGTGAGTAAGAGACGGCGATGATATCGACGAAAAACAAAGGCGCGTCAATGTCCAAACACAAGAGAGCGAAGAGACGGAAAATAGACGACGGAGAAGGGTGGTGGTAGTGGAATACACGCAAAAGAGACTGATCAGTGTTGCCAAGTTCAACGTTATTTGAATCTAGAATTTCGATTCTTAAGGTAAAAATAATAAAGTTTATTGCGGGAAAATTGGTGATGGATTCTTCTTGAAAATCAAAATAAAATAGGAGAGGAGATTAAAATGAAACCTAGCTAGGCTATGAAACAAAGACGCTGTCATGGTAATTGTTTATTGTCAAGTTATTGCAACTTTTTAACCAGTATCCGTCAAGTCGTGTGTAAATCAATTCATTTTAGTGGTTTTTACGAAGCTGTAAATGCACAAAAATAAGTGATTTAATACTAAAGCAAAGAAGTGTAATAATAGTCTTTGACAAAAGAAGGCAATCAGCCAAAATTATACGCAAACTTGTGTATGATTAAAATTGTCATATTTTCAATCGAAATTCTGGTTCCTTTTTTTTCTTTAACGTCAGTCTATTTCCGTGACTGTGGCCAATCACCGACGCCAAGGTGCAGTTTTTGGCAATTTTTCTGAACCCCTGCCTTTCTGTAAGGAGGGTAGGGATCTTTAACGTGCCCAATATGGCATGTATACGGGACCGACGGCTTTACGTCCCTTTCGAAGGGCGGAACGTGCAGACATTTAACTTGCTCACATACAATGACACAACCTCCGTTGATGTTAATGTTACAGTATGTACTGAAAAAGGGAAAGGAGAACCCTGAGATCGAACACAGTACCCCTCGTTTCAGAGGCACACGTTCTTCCCACTTAACCACCGATGCTATCAAAATTCTGTTTAAAGCAGCTCAAATGTGATAAGGAATCCATTCGACATACTTCAAAAGTGGACGATTTGTGAGGGCAACGATCAAAGACAACATCAAGAAAGTGGCAGAAATAGTGTTTACAGGATCGACGAATTCAAGTTGGTGTTATTGTCCATGAAATATGAATCTGCGAAGGATCTGTGTTTGATAACTGAACCGCCAAACGGAAAAGAGAATAACTCCAGTTTTAAACGAATTCAACTCATTTCGTTTGTCTACTAGATGCGCGTACCTTGCGCGGAGGAACGAACACATTCCGCTGGTATTAATTCTGCTAAAAGGCTACGGTGACAAACGTTGAGTGGAAGAATGGGATTTTTACAGGAGCTGTAATGGTGGTAGCTGCCGAAATTATGATACATAAAGAAGATTCAAAAAGCTCTAATTCAAATTTGAAAAAATTACAGAGGTCAACAAGGAACATGAACATATATTAGACATTGTTTTTATTTACATGCAAAACTTGCTTGTTTCAACCGGTCCAGGAAATGTTTAACTCCGGTTGTATGTACGTGTACGTAAGTGTTATACATATCATAAAGTTATTCGCTCGAAGGTCCCAATGCCCCTTTTTAATGGACTATACTGAAAAGTATGTTTCACCAGAAGTAAAGGAAATTTTAGTGTTTAATTATTGTTAAAATACTTAATGAAATGCTACTTCCAGACAGCAAAATTTATTGTTAAAGAACCCTACGCGTTGCGACTACCTAGTAGCCATCCTCAGGGGCAAATCTAAAATGCAAAAAGGTCCATCAGAAAACATTGTTTTATAGTAGGCAATTATGCCGGTTTAAGCACAATGATCTCAACTTAAACTTTACATACATCATCAAGGTTAAAACCTACAGTCAAACAGTAAAATAGGTTAAAAAGCAACATTACAAGCCGAATAACACAGTAAGAAACAACAGGCTACAGTTAAACAAGCTACGTAAGCTACATTACAGTCAAAAACATGCAGTTAAAGCAGGCTAAAGGTTTTAATTATCAGACAGAATAAAAGCGAAAAAGCTGACTAATTAGTGCAAAATGTGAAATTGAATCTACAAATCGAAAAGCAGTGGAGTGAACTGACAGAGAAAACGTAACAGGAGGCCACACAGTCAAGCAGACACCCCATGAGAACTCTTAAGGAGATTGAAGAACTCTCTTAATGAAGTGATACAAGAAAAACAAAATGTCAACAATACTTACTTTATAATTCTTGAAAATTAGATTCAAAACTGTACACAGGTTGACAAGGTTGGAATTTTCATCTATTGTACTAGAGGTTCAACAATAACTCACCCGAATGTGCCGGGTAATCGATTCATGGTGTCATCCAATCAATATAAAACGGTAATTAAACCACAAGACGAGAGTGAACGTCGGCCATTTGTAAAAATTCAAGATAGCAGATGGCGCTGGTTAGACGGCAAAACGGCGAACTAAAAGCAAGGACAGAATAACGGACATGTCAGAGACAAAATGTGAAGAGGTGGGGGGGCCACAGAACAGCCATCTTCATATACGTCATAATTTGGCCATAGAAGAACCATAGACTACTGGTAACATTAGTTCAGTGAAGGAAAGTTCGATATGTCGGTGTTGAACGGGTTCAAAACTTCGTTGTTGGAACATTTGACATGTTTGAAAATCTCTAATTCTTCTAAGATGAATTGTTCTACTCCAAAACTTAAGGGATGTAAAATCTTGGCATCAGTCTTCTTATTGAAACAGTGACCGCTCACTCTTAAATGACTACCAAAGACTGACGTGTCATTGTTGACCTGATTTCTAGTTCTGAGGTGTTCTAAAACCCTGGTGCTTAATGATCTTCCTGTTCTCCCTATGTAAGAAGCATTGCAATCGGGGGCACCACATGTTAAAGGATAAACACCTGACTTCTTAAGGTCTGGGATATTGTCCTTGTTATGGATGAACATTATGTCTATCTCAGACCACGTGACGTTCAGGAATGAATTTAATTATTGTAGCGGTATAACCTTAATCATATCTACTCTTAACATTTTATCGGTTCCCACCATGCCTGGTCATTTTAGCGTTATCCGAAAATATTTTTCTATTAGACGACATAGCTTTTGGCCATGCTACAGGATGCATGTTGTCATAAAACTCCGGTAGGTAGAATTTATGTATCCGAATAATACTCTTCTTTGATTGTCACTGTTAAAAACAGGAGCCGAAGTTTGAAGTTCGTAAAATACTAAGTCGCGATATCGTGAACTTTAAAAACTGGTGGATAACATCTAAAGTCTACAACGACAAAGTCCCTATAGCTATGAAAAAACTTTGCAAACATCCGAAATATCGACGGCTATACTATGGTGGTAATAGGGAATTTTATAATAAAATACTGACATGGGCTATCCAGGATACGGAACTCAATGGCGAAAACGAAGAATAATGTTCTTTTTTCCAAATAAATGTGTTTTCTTTAGTACTCGATACTTATTTTTACAGTACATACACGCATACATTTCTTGTGCAATCTAACAATGTTTGTTTCTCATTATTGGTTTGTTACTCATTTCTTGGCACATTTATACATATTTTTGGGTTAAATAGTGGTATCAACTTAGATTTTTGAAAATTCAAGGAAAAATAGAATACTTTTCTTCCCTTTGACCTTTAAAATTTCAGAGGGGCTCGCCACAAAAGTGAATTTTTTCAAATTAATTAATTACCCATAACTTTGTTTACAACTTTTCTCTGGTAAGTGTTTTGATTAAACAGAAATGCAAAATTTATATAGCTTTTGTCAAACAGTATAATCTGTAACTACTCCATTTTTTCACTCATCGATTTAATTGTTCATGAAGCGTTGGGATAAATAAATTGTCGGGCGCTGGATACCAAAAATCCTGATTCTTGTACAACGGTTGCGCAGACAAGAAATTTGCGAAGAACACTTGGCGAGTGTAGCTTGTGACCAAGTGTGTTGCAACACTCTAGCTGGCGATGAAACGTGGATGTTCCGTTGGGATTCCCCAACAAAACAAGAGCCAATGCAATGGTTGCATAAAAGATCTTCACTACAAAAAAGCAAAATCATTTTGCAGCAAAGCTTAATGACTGCACCCAAATGGCGGCGTTCATAAGCCTCTCAGAGTTTAGGAAGAACTGCAGGTTTGACGACACCTCCCCTTAGAACACTCACCTAACTCCAACTGGAAAAGCCCAGAACACTTGGCGGGTGTAGCTTGTGACCAAATGTGTTGCAAAACTGTAGCTGGCGTTGAAACGTGGACGTTCCGTTGGGATTCCCCAACAAAACAAGAGCCAATGCAATGGTTGCATTAAGGATCTTCACCACAAAAAGGCAAAATCATTTTGCAGCGAAACTTTATGACTGCACCCAAATGGCGGCGTTCATAAGCCTCACAAAGTTTAGGAAGAACTGCAGGTTTGACGACACCTCCCCTTAGAACACATTTCAAAGGTCCGAAAATCGCTTCTATGACAGATGAAAGTTCTGTGGTATTTTGGCGTTAGCTGAAAAATATTTTACTTAGGAGCGCCTTTTACAGCTCTACTGAATTTCGCAGTCTCATAGTGAACTTATAGTGGCTGCTCTCACGATCTGTGCTTGTAGCTTTTTGGTTCTATTTTACGTTGTTGATTGTTTCTTACCGTATACTTGATATGTGTTTTTTCATCTGTTTTTAGTGTGTTTTGTTATAGTTTATGAAAGTTTGTACACTTCTCTGACGTGTCGTATATATATATATATATATATATATATATATATATATATATATATATATATATATATATATATATATATATATATATATATATATATATATATATATATATATATATATATATTTGTACATTTATAACTAAATAATAAATTTAATAAATAAATAAACAAATAGTCGTCTTGAAATTAGTCGTCCAATTATTTAGATGTAGTTAACCGAAGTAAAGAGAACTATAAAAAAAATTAAATGCCCTCGGAAGACAATAACAAACCACGAGTATAATTGCCGATCCCATTTCGTTTAGGAACAACGACACTCACGTTGAGTTAGAATACTTACTTTATTTATAAGATGGACAAGATTGGTGGCTACATTATTTTAATTTACTTAACCAAAGAGTAGACAACTAACTAAAAAAATATATTTATAAATTGTTAAAATTTGTCAGCCAACTATTTGAATTGCTCTTTGACCGGAGAATAGTTGCGTAGCTTGGCAACAAGGGACATACCGTGAATTTGATCAAAGTATACGACGCACTTGCCGTGGTGCAAAGGCTGTCAAGACAACCGGAATATAACGGAGCGAGAGCCTGGTCTTTGTTTGCTACTGTACTCTCTCGCTCCTACGTAGAATGCTAGTAGTCTGCTACCATTGATGAATGAACGAGAGTGCCGGGGTACTACTGCTACTATAAACTGCGTAGTACATTGTTGTCAAGTGGATGGTTTTAGTAATGAATTTGGTTAAGAAATAGATGTTCTTTCACTTTATTTCTAAATAAACTATACGATTTCAGTTTGCTTTTACCGAGTTTTCAGTTAAAGAAATTGGCATTTATTTACTAGAACTAAATTAGTTTCACAATGTGAACAGTAGTAATAATACTTTAAATACCAAATTTTTGTCTATGTCTATTTTTAGGAGGGAAAATGTATTAACCTATTTACTAAATAATTAGGGTATATTAAAAACGTAGCGAATATAACGGTTACACCGCTTACCTAGTCGAGAAATTAATTAACAAACCGAAAATGTTAGCGAAATCAACGACACTTTGAAAAGAAAAAGCCGACAAAAACTTTGTTTTGGCTACCATTGAATCACGAGGGGTCTAGATAGTATTTTTAAGAATGCCAATTTGCAACTAACAATTTCGAGAAAAAAATTGCTAGGTAACTCAAACGCCAAAAAGGGTACCACTAAACTGCCGGGGAGCTAAAAATTTTTTTTTGGTAAAGATTATGATCTTAAATACGCCGGGCAAACCAAAAAATGTATTGAAATTTGATTTAGTACAACTAAGATACGGTACTATAGATAGATCACCCGGACCGACATATTTGGGAGCATAATCAGCACGTAGATGAAGAGAACCTAAAATTAATCAAAAATGGTAGACAACCAGGACAGCTAAATGCTTTCGAAAGTATATATAAAAGGTGTTTTTTATGTTTGTTTTTCGAACTGGTAACACTTTTTCCACTGACAGCCAATTTTACAACTGTTAGCTGATTTGTGCTCGCTTTGGTTTCTGTTTCACCATGAATATACTTACGCCAGAAGAACGCTTGCAAATTGTGTAAATTTATTCCGAAAATCGTTGTTCAGTTCGCGAAACTTACCGGGGGCTAAGTCCATTTGACACTCAACATAATCCTCCACCCGAGCAAGTAATTCGAATAACCAGGGATCGTTTTTGCACTAAACATAATCTAGTTGATACTGCGCATCTGTAGAGACGTTGTACAGTGCGCATATAGGAAGTTAAAGTTATTGGTGTTGTGGCGCGTAGTATTGAGGAGGACCGGGATGAGTCGATTCGCCTTCGTGCACACCAATTGGCGCTGTGCCCATCCACTTTAAGGATGATTTTGCGAAAAGATCGTGGTTCACGAGCTTACATGATCCAGCTCGTGCAGCAATTGAAGCCGTTCGACTACCGTGTGCGTTGTACGTTCGGAGAATGGGCTGAAAAGGAGATTGCTGTTGATCCACAATATTTTCTTCAGTGATGAGGCTCATTTTTCGTTGGATGGCTACGTGAGTAAACAAAATTGCCGAATTTGGAATGAAGAAAATGCACGAGCCGTTATTAAGACATCTTTGCATTCACAAAAACTCACTGTTTGGTGTGCTTTATGGCCTGGTGAAATCACTGGTCCATATTTATTGAAAATTGATGCGGGACAAAGCGTTACAGTCAATAGAGAGCGTTACAGATCCATGATTACTGATTTTTTCGTTCCTCAGTTGAATGGCGCAACATGTCACACAGCACGCGCCACAATCAATTTATTACAGGAAACATTTTATAAACGCATAATTTCGCGTAATGGACCTGTGAATTGGCCTCCAAGATCTTACGATCTGACGCCGCTAGAATATTTTCTGTGGGGATATGCGAAGTCGCTAGTCCACACCAATAATTCACATACAATGGACGACGTTGAAGCCAACAGTCGTTACGTTATTGCAGATAGATGGCCCCAGATGCTGGAAAAGGTTGTTGAAAATTGGGACAGATTTGTTTGAGACAGCTGCAGCGCCCATATGCCCGAAATCATGCTTAAGCAATAAAGGCATAACATTATCTTTCCCATAAAGCCAATACTATAGATATTACTGCGATTTTTATTTGTTTTATTTATCTTAAAGTTGTATACCTATAAAAAAAAACGCAGAATATTATGAAAAATAGTAATAATAAAAGTTGTACAAATTCAGCACCTCTGCCCATGTATAGTATATTGATCGACCAGTTTACAAAAGATACCGACAGAAGCGTGGAATAAAGATAAGGGAATTCGGATAGAGAGATTTTCCGGTAAAGCAGTGAACGTTTGTTTGTTTGAATCACCCTCGAGCGTCTAAGGCCGGGTATTTTTTTTTCATCCCCTGATTATGCTAACTTGGTTATTGAAACGATCTTGAGGACTTTTAAGTGTTCTTATCAGTGCTAATCACAGGTTCAAATCTTCACGTAGTTCCGTTAAGTACACTTGTAGAGCCGAAATCGTCACAACACATTTAAAAAACTGACGATAGTTTCACTATCCAAGTTAGCGTCATCAGAGGATGAATAATTCTGCAGAACTTGGTTAGTGAAACGATCGTCGTTTTTTAAAATGTGTTGTGCTGATTTGGGTTCTCCAAGTGTACTTATCAGTGCTCATCGCAGGTTGTAATCTTCACTTAGGTTAGTTTCGTTAATAAGTTGTGCGAAAATCGAAATTATACTAGGAACTGATAATCTAGAACAGATTGTTCACACTGCTTCTTTAGTTCATTAGACGGGTCTAAATCCTAATTGATATCCAACTCTCAATTTTAATTCTTAGATGATTAGCAGACTTCTCGCCACCTTACTATGTACTTTGTACCTACACTTCATCTGTGCTGATTGCATTTTCGCGCGTTACCGTTTTTGGAATAGTAGTATTTTTACTCTTCGTAAACTTCCTGGGTGCTTCTCTAGGTTTACAACATTTTGCAATCAGTTGAAAAGGTATTTTAACGTTTTTCAGCTTTTTTTAATGTGCCGCTGTTAATTTGTTTACATCAGGAGTTTTTCCGTTGTCTAAGATCTTGAGTCATGGCTTCTTTATGATAGAATATTTTCGTCGAAAATAAGCTTAAAAGACGACAGCAATGTTTACTAACTGTACTTTCATCTTTCTTTGGTATTTAATAAGTTACTAAAAGTAAAGTAAACTTCTGATGTCAGTTTAAAACGATTAAGCAAAATAATTGTGTATCATCCCAAAAGTTACATTTTTAATCGTTCATAACAGCAATTGCGTCGTTAACTTTTTATACAGTGGGATAATTTTCATTCTTCAATTGTGATAGTATTCAGTAAATGGTGATTATCTCATCGTTTTATGTATGAACAGCTAAAAGCACGTATAGTCAAAGTACGATATTGCACCGATGTGCAGGATCGTAACAGGGATGACGCAAGAGATGCGTTTTAAGTTTTTTTTATGTTACTTAGTCACGATATCAGAAACGCATGTGGAAACAAATTAAAATTTAGCAGGGTTATCATTGCTCCTATATAACGCTGTCAACAAATGTACCCACGATCACTTGCACCAGTATGAGAAAAGGCGTATTGCTAGATATTTCAATTTTTATTACAAAACCTGTACAAACAAGCTTGGCAAGGTTATGGACCGTATAAAAAGCTAACATAAAAATACAGCGCCTAGCACTCGTAAGCTGTATAAGAGATGGGTGGTCGGTTGGGTAAATCATGGTGGTTATTTATATTTTTATTAAAAAACTATACATACTAACAGATTAAGACTAAGCATGGTTATTGCTTATATAAAATGCTATTATAAAATATAGCGCCAAACAATCACAAGCCGTAGTAGGAATGGGAGGGGAGAAAATCTTGCCAGATAATTAAATTTTTATTTCATCAACTATACATACTAACAGATTAAAACTAAGCGTGGTTATTGGTCGTATAAAATTCTATGAAAAAAATAGAGCGCCAAACACTCAAGCCGTAGGAGAGATGGGATGGGAGGAAATCTTGACAAATAATTAAATTTATAGTTCAAAAACCATCCATACTAACAGATTAAGACTAGGCGTGATTATTGTTTCTATAAAATGCTATGGAAGAATATAGCGCCTAACACTTGCAAGCCGTAGGAGAGATGGGATGGCAGGAAATCTTGACAGATAATTAAAAGCGTGGTTATTGTTCCTATAAAATGCTATCAAAAAATATGACGCCTTACACTCGCAAGTCTGAGGGGAGATGGGAGGGGAGAAAGTAATCTTGACAGATTTTTATTTCAAAAACTGAACGTACTAACAGATTAAGACTAGGCGTTGCTATTGCTCCTATAAAATGCTATCAAAAAATACACTCGCAAGCCGTAAGAGAGATGGGAGGTGAGGAAGTCTCGACAGATAATTAAATTTTTTATTCAAAAACTATACAAACTAACAGATTAAGACTAAGTCTGGTTATTGCTCCTATAAAATTCCATAAAGAATATAGCGCCAAACACTCGCAAGCTGTAAGAGAGATGGGAGGGGAGGAAATCTTGACAAATAATTAAGTTTTTATTGATAATAATATAGTAACAATAACCACGCTTAGTCTTAGTCTGTTAGTATGTTCAGTTTTTGAAATAAAAATTTAATTATTTGTAAGATTTCCTCTCCTCCCATCTCTCCTACGAGTGTTTGACCCTATATTTTTTGATGGCAATAACCACGCTTAGTCTTAATCTGTTAATATGTTCAGTTTTTGAAAAAAAAAATTTAATATCAGTCAAGATTTCCTCCCTTTCCATCTCTCCTACGGCTTGCGAATGTTTGGCGCTATATTTTTTGATAGCATTTCACAGGAGCAATAATCACGCTTAGTCTTAATCTGTTAGCACGTATAGTTTTTGAGACAAACATTTAAATGTCTGTCAAGATTTGTTTCCCTCCCGCCTCTCCTTCAGTTTTGCGAGTGTTTGATGCTATATTTTTTTGATAGCATTTTATAGTAGCAACAACCATCCTTAGTCTTAATCTGTTAGTGTGTATAGTTTTAAAAATACAAATGTAAATAACTATCAAGATTTCCTTCCCTCCCATCTCTTCTACGGCTTGCGAGTGCTAAGCGCTATATTTTTGTGGTAGCTTTCAATATGGTTAATAACCTTGCCGAGTTTTAATCTGTTAGTATGTATGGGTTTTGTAATAAAAAATAAAATATATAGCAATAGGCCAGTTCTCATACGGGGTGCGAGTGATCGTGGGTACATTTGTTGACAGCATTTTATATAGTCCTTTGTTTGTTTGCTTTTGTTGCATATATATATATATATATATATATATATATATATATATATATATATATATATATATATATATATATATATATATATATATATATATGTGTGTGTGTTCTTGTGTACATATAACAATTGAAACTGGCCCCGGATATGTGTTCTAGGGGGCCTAGTTTGCGCTCATCTGAAGAAGTGTTTTCGAATTCAAAAGTCGAAAATTTTCTCACTGGTGAATTTGTTTAAGAAAATTCACAAAATAAATGACTTTTGGTTTATTTAATTTTATTTTTAACCTTATTTATTGACCATTCTGTTTTAATGATGATCAAAATATCTTACGGAATCTACTAAAACGTCTCCCTCTCTACAAGTAAACCAACTCTAGTTAACTAATAGAAGTTTCCATGTAGGAGAATTTCATAATTGTGTTGTGGCCTGCAAACGTCATTTTTGACATAAATTTTGAAATATGTCATAAACGGTTAGACGTATATGACATTGTACATAAAATGTATCCGCAATTTCTTGTGGAATCTAAAATGGCTAGAATATACAGGTGTTCCATTTGAAATAACAAAGTTGACACTTACTTACGGTATAACCGGAAAAGCCACTATTTTGAAAATGTTGTAGCCGAGTTGCCCCTATTCACATTAGTACATGATCAAATTTTCAAAAATTTTACAGCTAGTGGTTGAGAAATCGATCGATGCCATTCCCAGTGGGACACTTATATATATATATATATATATATATATATATATATATATATATATATATATATATATATATATATATATATATATATATATATATATATATATATATATATATAAATTTGACTGACCCTGAATATAGGTCCTAGTGGCAGTAATTTGCACCTGTTTGAAAAAAAAAGTTGAATGTTCGAAGTTCTACAACACAGGATGTTTTCTACGAAAATTCGCTAAAGATGGTAACTTATACAGATAGAATATCCTCTATTTATCAGAGCCAAACGTCTATAAACTGATGTAAATTATAGACCACTCATTAACACAGACCCTCGGTGGTTCAGTGGTAAGAACGTGTGCCTCTGAACCGAAGGGTACTGGGTTCGATCCCAGGGTTATCCTTTCACTTTTTCAGTACATACTGTATAATGAAAATCAACCGAGGTTGTGGTTTTGTATTTGAGAAAGTTGAATGTCTGCGAGTTCCGCCCTTCGGATGGGGTGTAAATCCGTCGGTCTTGTGCCCATGTGATGTTGGGCACGTTAAAGATCCCTACCATCTTTACAGAAAGGCACAATTTCCAGGATAGTGGGGTGAAACTGCTCACTGGCGTCGGTGATTGGCCATAGTAGCGGAAATTGACCGACCTTAAAGAAACAAAACACACACACTCATTAACAAATTCAGATCTGGCACAGCTATATCTACAAAACACGTTCTCGTTTCAAAAATGAACAACGCAAACCACAGTAAATACCCTCCTGGTTACTGCATCATGACCCTGTTTGCCTGTGTGTGTTATGTGTTATGGCTGCGAGCTGTGAGAATGGTTTTAATGGTAATGAGCAGTTTCAAATTACAGATCCATTCAGCAGTGTTGTGGGCGTATAAACTACTATATTACCAATCGGTACGCTGATAATTACAATGGGTTTCATTGTGTCCATGGTGTGTGTGTGTGTGCTTATTCATAAAATTGACTAAGATGCAGAGGCGTGTCTGAAATTTGAGACAACGGAAGCAACTTTTAAAAAAGTATATGGTAGTTTATAGTAGTGATTCATGTTCACAGCCTTCTCAGTAGATCATGTTTATTTACAAAAACCAACTAAAAAAGTCCTCAACTACATAGCAATGACGTGATGAAGTCTCATAGGCGAAAGAATATAGTGTAAGCGAACTTTTAAAATGCGTTGTTGAGAAAATAGAATAATTTTACCAGCTTCACGCATGGTGCAAATAAAATCATGACACGCTAATTTATTGAACATAGCACATATTTACTTTTTTGGTTCTTTATCGTCGGTCTATTTTCGCGATTATGGCCAATCAACGACCAACCCAAAGAAAAGCAAATACCCTGCTGGTTACCGCATCAAGGTGGACGCCGATAAGGTGTTTGTCAGGAAATACTTCAAATCTGGTACAGATGAAAGGAAAAGAAGCTTCCGGTTTCCTCAGGCTGGCATCGGGTTCGTAACAGGAAGACGCATAGTGTAGTATTTGTCCAATCTAGCTGGCCAAAATTATTTACGTTACGTGTGGAAGTATGTCATCGGCGACAAAAATTTCAAATTTTGTTGTCGCTTAAACGTCGTAAAAAGTGTCAAAACATATATAAAACATGATTTGGGAACGAATTTCTGTTTGTTTGTCGATCTGTTTATAGCCACGATAACTTTAGAACGGGTATCCTCTCTCGCATATCCTCGGCTGTAGTTCGTACCGATCTGTAGACCACGTTATTGATGTAGCCCGGGAAGAAGAAGTGAAGGGAAGTGAGGTGTGGTGAGCTTGACGGCCACCTTACTGGATCCACACAACCAGTCTGTGAATCCGGAGACCTTTCATTAAGATATTCCAGAACGGCACGGCTGTTATGTGCAGAAGCTTCATCGTGTTGGAAAACCATCAGCGTACACTCGTGATACCAACAACCAATTCTTGTAAGATTCTTCAAGAATCAACACAATGTCAACCATTTCTTCTTGAGTTCGGATCATTTTCGCAACGTTTATCAGAAAATAATGATTCTGCCGTTACTTTTCTCTTATTTGTAATATTTATTTTGACAATTACACCTTTTTTTGTTTTACCGTTCTGCCAAATTGGCGTTACAACCTGTTTTTTCTTTGAAAGTTTATTATGAAATGTCTAGTTTTTTGGTACCAGTGGAAAAAATTAGTTGCGGCTATCCAACGCTGTAATTTTTTTAGGGAGCTGCCGTTTAATATTTTATTAAAAAAATGACAATTTGCGAGAGCTAATCAATTTTTATTTATTTCCATAAATTTATCAAAAAACAATTATGTGAAGGTACAACCTAATTCTAAATTTAAATTCGAGGCGCCGGTGCAATATAGGCTACTTAAATCGGATATCGTGTTGAAATTGGATATACGGTTAGCAACCGACAAACGGAAGATGCGGTTGTTTTTGGGTCGAATCTCTCCAGGGGGTAGGGGATGAATTGGGGGTGATTTGGTGAAAATTGTAGTTCGCATTTGAAGACATTTTTCCAAAATCCAAACCGCGATCTCCTCATTAGCGCATTTTTTCTATGAAAATTCACTAAAAATCCTACATAAAACGTCAATTTGATTAAATTTTTAGTTACTTTTTTAGGAACTTAAAAATTGAAAGGTTCACGTTTTAAACATAGGTCAACGAATACGAAATGGGAGAGGGAAATTCCATTTAAAGTTAGAAGAACTTTAGTCGAGGCGCGGGCGTTGTTTCTATTTTCAATTATAATATTATTTACAGGTAAATTTGCAGAATTTGCAGGGGTTGGTGTATCACACCGATAAGTAAAAAAATAATGGGCCGATTTTGATCTAATGTGGTGAGTACCTTCCTTTTGCAAGTGGCTTGAATTGTTTCGTTAGCCAGGAAAATCTGCCCAGTTTTTCTCGGAAAATGTTTTCTTTCGGAAACTTTTTATATCTGCGAAAATAACAAAATTGTTGTGTGTGTGTTGTCTTCTTTTATGGCTGCGGTAACAAAATTGGTGCGCGGGTTTTTATCACTAAAAGTAAATTACGTACCAAAATTTAGATCTGTAAGTTAAAAGACACCAAAGTTATAGGCATTTAAAAATAACTTTTGTGTGTGTGTGTTTTACAAACCCTGAAGTGTCAGCTTCAACCGCCATTGTCCTTAATTTTACTAAAATATTTCCAGAAAATTCATTTCAAATAGACCCTTCTCTGATGATTTGGTAGTAGTTTTAGCTATAGAGTTTAACGTTTAATGGCATATAATTTTTAGCGATTTTGCCTAAAAAATCAATAAAGCTCAATATGTCCGTTATTATACAAGATGTAAAAAAGAAATTTACGCTAATTGAAGGCTGTCTTGAGCTACAACTTAAAAAATATATTTCTACAATTATAGAGTAGCCCATAAGTCGCTGGTGATACAAATTTTCTTTTTATTAATATAACACGCCCTATTTTTGCATTTTCCATATAAATATAATGCAGGTTTGTAAGAAAAGAAATTCTGGACACAGCAAGTGCGTTATGATAGCGAATTTTCATTAAACGCTTCAAATTTGAATAGATAAATTTGCTATTAACCTATAAGGTTCGTTAGCCGGAAAACAAGTTTTTTTCGGGATCATTTTATGTTTATTTTCGGAAACTTCTTGTACATTTGCAAACAATAAAGTTATTTTGATCAAATATGGCACATTGTTTCGCCTATGCAGGTTATACTGGTAAGAAAATTTGAGGCCTGCTTTGTTTAAAAAAACACATGTTTGCTATTAAAAACATTTTTATGAAATATCATTACAATAACGCACTTGTTGCGTCCAGACTTTTTTTAATTTCTTATTTTCTGCCACAAGTTAGAATAGGTTTCCAGGGTACGAGGAGCTCATGCTTTCATTATTTTTTTTGCCCATAAGCTTAACAAAGAACTTAGAACTTTTTCGCTTTTACCGCTACGACAAGCAGAATCATTTAGATTCGCTTTTCACTAGGCACAATGAGACTAGAATATACATAAAATACACAGAAATAATGATTTTTTTTTACTTATGGAACTTTCCTACTTTGTTTGAAACGGACGCCTCTGTAGGAATGAGAATTACAACAGACCATTGTCGTGCTCGTGTCAGCGCTATTTATAAACGTTTTGCTCTGTTCTGATGAACTATTAGCATTTCTATATTTGGAAGAATAAAAACATGCCCCGATCTGTAAACAAGTGTATAAATATAATCTGGGTTTTGTCTCGTTTGGTGTTCGAATTACATCGAAAATATCAAATTGCACGTCTTGTTGTTACCGTGGTGTAGAGGTGAAATGAAAGTTAAAATAATACAAACGTGCCACCTTGACGGTTCTTAGTATTAATTTTTGACTGTTTCTGATGATTAATTAAAATGGTTACTCTTAATGACCGCTGACTGTTTGTTTTGCAGGGTCTTGTAGAACTTAGAGTTTATTAATGGAAGTGTTTCCCAAACTTTTTTGACTCGCGATGTCCTCGGCGTCCTACCTTAAATAAAAGCATAATATTATTGAACAAATTTGTTTTCTCTATTTGTTATTTTCATTAACATTAAATTGGTAATTAATGGGATGGATGAGCCTGCAAATCACTGCACATTTACTCAAATCGTGGAAAACTTAAAAGAAATTAAACCAACCTCAAAATATGTACTAAAAAGCGAAACAACTGGATTACAGGTGCAATTCAAAAGACAAAAATGAATTGCCAATTAGTAGTAGGTTAGTAGGTAGATAAGATAGGTCCACTCTCGCTACACACACGCGACGGAATGCGTGAGCGTGGGTTGGTCTTTAATCATTAGCAACATATTTAAGTATTTGATTGAAATTATAATCCTTTATGTAAGGGGTCGTTATATATATATATATATATATATATATATATATATATATATATATATATATATATATTTATTTATTTATTTATTTATTTATTTATAATGAATAATTATATTGAGCGCAACCCTTCGATGACACAAGCATACATAATATAATTACATAGCTCAACAATCAGTCACCAGTCTATATAATAGTTAGCAGTTGTGCTATCTACTTAAGAGTAATCATGCTAAAGGTTTATTACTTGTCAGAATGATGGCGAAGCCTTAAGGTACGGGCGTAATGAGTCGGGCGAGCGGGTGCCAAATGTGTCCAGTAACAACATCACTAACCTGTAATTAAAAATATACCTGAACACACCATTGTTCATCTAAAGCACAACCTAACATATATACGAGGGGCATTCAATTATTAGTTTATCAAACATTTACCAACTACACGCTCCACTGAGCGACTCAACATCAATAACGATCTATACTCAAAGCTCCACTGAGCAAACTAACATTAAGAGCAGTTTCCATATAATGCTCCACTGAGCAACTTCAACATTAACAGCATTTCCTACTCAAGGCTACACTGAGCCACATTGTAAACTCTCAACAGCGCACATCAGTGCCTCAGAACTGCTTCTACACAATCTCTTTAAATGCTCAAACATTAGTTTCTCAAAACATAATTACTCAGACAATAGTTACTCACACTTTAATTACTCATTAAGAATTACTCAAGCAATAATTAGTCATACACTAGTTATTCAAACAGTAATTAGTCAAATAATAATAATTACTTAACCAATAGTTTAGCTTGTGTGTTTAATTGGGTGCTATACCCGACACTAGGTCCGTGCCGGCTTCCAGGTGTGCAATGATGCACAGTTCAATGTCTCACCTACAGTGCTCGTTACTGTCAGAGTTGGATACCGAGAAGTGCAATGGACACAACGATGCACACTCCATGGTGTGCCCTTCTCCAAGTAGCCCAACTTTTACACTGGGACTGACCGTGCAATGAGACGGGTGAACTGACCACAGTGTCTCGGTCAAGCTACCAGATCGACCAAAAATGCAACAATGTACCACCGTGAATATTGAGAAGTGCAATTGACGCATCGAAGTATTCTCTACGATGAGTCCTCTCCACTATCAAGCTATCAACAGGAGTAGGTGCAATGGATACCTAGAGCGAGCTCAGCTGTATCCCTACCGAAATACATCCATGCAAACAAACAACCGTGTTGCGGTTACGTTACCTGGGCCTAAAAGCCCAACGCGTCTACCAGTATGACGCCCTACTGTGTGAGCAAACAGCGAAGGGGTCCCTCAGACCTTCCAAACTACCATCAATTTACTTTCAAACAGACTCTACTTTATTTATTCTAAATAAATTGACAATTCAACTCTTACTTATCTTATGAATTTTGACTTAACCTCGTATAAGCACCAAACCTAATTTAAATTTGGCTAATTCTTAAATTATTTCATAAAGCCCCTTCATTTAAATCAGATAATTACTTCTCAATTTATAAATTACTTCTCAATTTATAAGCCTCGTATAAATAACAACACTAATTTAAACTCAGCTACACTTTATTTTCATATAAGTTATTAAATGATTTCCTAAAACCATCCTTACATCATATACTTATTGAAATCACTTCTTAATTTATAATTAGGCTAAAAATAGCTGTACAATAAACAAACGAATATGCATTCTGTGAGAGGACTCACCTGAATTACAAAAACAAAATGAACACACCACTAAACTTACGGCAACTAACCCGTTTAACGGTACAAGGGCTAATGCATTATTTATGTTAAACTAG
Organism: Tillus elongatus; assembly: GCA_964006375.1. NCBI lineage: Eukaryota > Metazoa > Arthropoda > Insecta > Coleoptera > Cleridae > Tillus > Tillus elongatus. The sequence continues at coordinate 58,065,726 of OZ023265.1, forward strand.
ATGATAGACAAAAACGTTCCCGAGAACGTTTCTTCCAACTAGTTCTCAAGTTTATAGATAACTCCAGCATGAATGGCGCGAGGCCCTTCAATTTAAGAGAGATATATTGTAACTCCACACACCCCGCATGTCTATATTTAAGTAAACAATTTTTAAATGCTCATCGCTTGACACTTTAATTTTAATGGGATAAGGCTCTTACCAATATATTACATAAAAACGTATCTGTTAAATAACAGTGTTTTCACAATAAAATGACGCTGTGACTAGGACTAGAAAATTGCTATAGTATAATCAAAGTGCCGTATTACAGTAGAACTTTAATTTACGAAGATTATAAGACGATGTTCTTCGATTTTCCTGAGATCCCATTATCAGAACCTGACATGGTGAAAATGGGACCACCTCGATAGTATACTCTTTAAAACAAAAAAATATTTCTAAAAACTGGTCCACAATTGACGACAATATCGGTAATCATACATAAATATTTTTTTTTATGATTTCCTTTGATTTCCATGAGATCGCACCATAAAATCTTGACATGGTGAAAATGGGATCACCTCAGGATTATACCCTTTCAAACAAAAAGATATTTTTAAAAACTGGCCCACAATTGACGAAAACATCGGTAAAAATATATAAAAAATAATATTTTTTGAGGATTTCCGTTAATTTTCCTGAGATCCCATCGTCAGATCCTGACTTGGTAAAAATGAGATCATCTCAGCATTACACCCTTTCAAAAAAATTTTTTAATAAAATTGGTCCACAATTGATGAAAATATCGGTGAACATACATAAAAATATTTTTTTTTTGAGGATTTCCTTGAATTTCCATGAGACCCCATCATCATATCCTGACTTATACCCTTTCAAACAAACAAATATTTTTTAAAAGTGGTTCACAAATGAAGAAAATATCGATGAACATACATAAAAAAATGCATACAGACGAACGTAGAACCTCCTCCTTTTTTTAAGTCATTAAAAAATAATTTTTGACGACTTCTCTGAGATTCCATCATCAGATCCTGAATTGGTAAAAATGGAACCACCTCAGGAGTATACCCTTTTCAACAAAAAAATATTCTTTCATATTGGTCCACAACTGACGAAATTATCGGTGAACCTACATAAAAAAAATACATACAGACAAACGTAGAACATCCTGCTTTTTTGAAGTAAGTTAAAAATAATTTTTGACGATTTCCCTGAGATTCCGTCATCAGATCCTGACTTGGTAAAAAGGGACCTCCTCAGGAATATACCCTATTCAACAAAAAAATATTTTTAATATTGGTCCTCAACTGACTAAAATATCGGTGAACATACATAAAAAAATACATACAGACGAACGTAGAACATCCTGCTTTTTTGAAGTAAGTTAAAAAATATATTTTTTGATAAAAATGGCACCTCCTCAGGAGTATGCCCTTTTCGACAAAAAAATATTCTTTCATATTGATTCACAACTGAAGAAAATATCGATGAACATACATAAAAAAAAATACATACAGACGAACGTAGAACGTATCACACCGATAACTCAAAAAATAATGAGCCGATTTTGATTAAATTTGGTGAAAAAATTCCTTTTGCAAATGGCTTGGACGAGTTCGTTAGCCAGGAAAATCTGCCCAGGTTTTCCCGGAAAATTTTGTGTTTTCTTTCGAAAAAAAATTATATCTCCGGAATTAACAAAGTAAGGGCAACCAAATCTGGCAAGCAGGTTTACATCCTTATAGGTAAGTTACCTACCAAAACTTAGCTATGTAGGTCAAAAGACAAAAAAGTTATAGGCATTTAAAGAAAAATAAATTGGGGTTTTCCTCAAAACGTCAAAGTGGCGATTTAAAATGTCAAAATTGGCAACATTTAGGCAAAGAACTTGAATCTAATACGGGGATAGAAATAAAATGTCTCAAGAAGGATGTTTCACAAACCCTAAAGTCTTAGTTTCAATCGTCATTGTCCTTCATTTTACTAAAATATTCCCAGAAAATTCATTTCAAATAGACCCTGTCTCTGATGCTTGGCAGTAGCATTAGCTATAGAGTTTATCGTTTAATGGTATATAATTTTTGTCGAATTTTCGTAAAAAATCAATAAAGCTCAATATATCTGTTATTATATAAGATATGAAACAATTTTGTATATATTAATTATAGGGTGTCTTGAGCTACATCTTAAAATAATATTTTTACAATCACAGGAAAATTTTGTATATATTAATTATAGGGTGTCTTGAGCTACATCTTAAAATAATATTTTTACAATCACAGGATGGCCCATAAGTCGTTGGTGATACAAATTTCCCCTTTTTTTTTAAATCAAACACGCCTTATGTTATTGCATTTTTGCATTTTCAATCGAAATATAATGCATGTTTGTAAGAAAAGAAATTCTGGACGCAGCAAGTGCGTTATGGTAGAGAATTTTGATCAAATGTTTCATATTTGAATAGCTCAATTTGCTATTAACCTATAAGGCTGACCAAGAAACGTGTTTTTTCGGGAACACTTTAAGTTTACTTTTGGAAATTTTTGTACATTTTCACACAATAAAGTTATTTTGATGAAACAAGGCACATTGTTTTTACTATATAGGTTATACTGGTAACCAAATTTGATGCCTGCTTTCTTAAAAAAAAACACACATATTTGTTATTAAAAACATTTTAATGAAAATTCACTACGATAACGCACTTGCGGCATCCAGAATTTTTTTTTAGTCATTAAAAAATAATTTTTGACGATTTCGCTGAAATTCCGTCCACAGATCCTGACTTGATAAAAATGGGACCACCTCAGGAGTACATCCTTTTCAACAACAAAATATTCTCTCATATTGGTCCACAACTGACGAAAATATCGGTGAACCTACATAAAAAAAACACATACAGACGAACGTAGAACCTCCTGCTTTTTTGTAGTCATTTAAAAATACTTTTTGATAAAAATGGCACCTCCTCAGGAGTATTACCCTTTTCAACAAAAAAATATTCTTTCATATTGATCCACAACTGACGAAAATATCGGTGAACATACATAAAAAATACATACAGATGAACGTAGAACCTCCTGCTTTTTTGAAATCATTAAAAAATAATTTTTGACGATTTCCCTGAGATTCCGTCATCAGATCCTGACTTGGTAAAAATGAAACCACATCAGGAGTATACCCTTTTCAATAAAAAAATATTTTTAATATTGGTCCTCAACTGACTAAAATATCGATGAACATACATAAAAAATATGTACAGAGGAACAGAGAACCTCCTCTTTTTTGAACTCGGTTAATAAAATGCATCCCTATAATTTGATACAAACGTAGGAGGTCATGGAAGGCGATTTTGATAGAAAAATATATTTTTGTTAACAAATAATGGAAATGTTGGATAACAGTGTTGTTCAACTAGAACATGTTTTGTTTTCTGATGAGTGTGGTTTCTTCACGGCCAAAATTGTCGCTACTGGTGTAAAGAAAATCCACACTGGATGAGAGAAGAACATACGCAATACCCTGAAAATGTTAGTGTTTGGACAGGAATAGTTGGAAGCCATGTGATTGGTCCCTTTTTAATTTATGACAATTTGAATGGAGATAATTATTTAGTACTGCTCCAGAATAATGTCGCGCCAACTTTAGCAAACTTATATGCGCAAATCCATAAGTTCCAGCGAATGTGATCTAGTTCCAGAAGTGCAGAGTACCAGCACATTGCCAACTCAATGTTCGGCAGTACCTCGACTTGATATTTCCAAATCGGTGGATAGGGAAGGGAGGATCCCTAGAATGGTCAGCACGACCATTCGATCTTACCCTATTATACTTCTTCTCATGGGGATATGTAAAAAGTATGGTATACAAAACTAAACCACGCGATTTAACTGACTTAAAAAGAAGAATAACGATTGCGATTAGGTCGGTCAGGTCTGAAATGTCGACTAACGTTACAATACATTTTTATTTACGATTAGGATGCTGCCGAGGGGTTCAAGGTGTGAATTTTGAATATGTCCTACATTAAGATTGGTCTGTTTTCTATTTTTTCTCATTATGAAGAATGCAACGTGTGTAGTTATTAATTTTCCAGTGCGTTGCAGCGAATTTCATCAGTCAAATGAATGTATTTTACTTCCACATCTTCACAACGTGTGGAAGTATGGCATCGGCGACAAAAGTGTGAAAATGTTTTTTGCTTAAACGTCGAAAAAAGTGCCAAAACATATAGAAAACATGATTTGTGAACGACATTTCATTGTCTGTCTGTCTGTCTGTCTGTCTGTTTGTAGCCACGATAATTCTAGAACGATTTGAAATATCGTCTTCAAATTTGGTACACAGTTACCACCCAACAAATGAACGGTTGGGATTGTTTTTGGGTGAAATCCCTCAAAGGAGTAGGAATGATTTGGTGAAAGTTGACATTGTTTCGTTAAAACTTTAGTAATTAAACGTTTTAGGGTTTGTTAAACCTTTAATTTCATCAAACATCTGGTATTCTGTGCTGAAATTAAATTAGGGGTTGCATGTGTGGGTGTGGAATATCGGCGCAAGAAATTTGGATTTATTTTTGCTAAAACGGCGTAAAAAGTCTCGAAACATATAGGAAACTTGATGGAACAAACAATTTTTGTCTGTCGGTCTGTACGTCTGTCTGCTGGTAGACGCAATAACGACGAATTGAGATATCATCTTCTAATCTAGTATCGAGTTAGCACCCGACAAAGGAAATGTGTGTGATATCTCACAAAACGTCACCGAAATTATCCAAGCTGGCATGGAATTATTTATTCCACGTACACAGAAAACCTCTTCAGCCACTCAAAAGCCCTGGTTCTCTAAATTCTGTGACAAGGCTAGACTTGAAAAGGTCAAAGCTCACAAAACGCTTCTACACAATCCCAGTCAAGAAAATCGTCAAGCATTCAACGACGCAAGAAACCGCTATGTCCGCATTCTTTCTGAGGCAAAAAACTCGTTTAATAACCACATCAAAAACAAAGTCCTCTCAAGCTCCAACGGCGGCAAACCCTTCTGGACTCTTGCTAAATCTATTGGGAATAATTTCTGCAAAAGCACGTTCCCACCTCTTGTCTCAGGGGATGAAATTGTTTCTACCGCCCTGGGCAAGGCTGAACTTTTTGCTTCGTTGTTCGCCGGAAATTCTACTCTCAACCCACCTCCAAATGTTCAACCACCAACAGTCCCCAATGTCGCGCATAAAATGACTGATATCATTTTCAAAACTAAAAAGGTACGAAAGATGCTCTCTTCTCTTAATACTAGGAAAGCCTCTGGCCTTGACGAGATCCCAGCAATTGTTCTCAAAAAATGCGCACCAGAACTTGCTCCTGTCCTGACTCGTCTGTTTCAGATATCTTACAATAGAGGTATATTCCCTAGTAACTGGAAAACTGCTCGAGTACAACCCATCCCCAAAAAAGGATCCAAAGCGCTTCCTAGCAACTACAGGCCTATTTCTCTCCTTTCAGTCATCTCTAAAGTGATGGAAAAGTATATAAACACCGAACTACTAAAATTCCTTGAAAAACACAGTCTAATCCACGACCGGCAGTATGGATTCCGTCAGCGCAGATCGACTGCCGACCTCCTTTCCTTTGTCACCCATTCTTGGAACAAGTCTATGGAACAACACGGTGAATCCCAGATTGTTGCTCTAGACATATCCAAAGCATTCGACCAGGTCTGGCACGCAGCGCTGCTTAATAAACTTCCGGCCTATGGCCTACCACCAAAACTTTGTACCTGGACAGCAAATTTCCTCTCCAACAGGAGCATATCTGTTGTTGTGGATGGCCATTCCTCTAAACTGTATCCAATTAATGCAGGAGTTCCTCAAGGTTCAGCTTTAGCCCCTACTTTGTTTCTTCTCCACATCAATGACCTCCTCTCTAGCACATCCAACCCAGTTCACAGTTACGCGGACGACAGCACCCTCCACTCAAATATACAATATTCTAAGCCTGTCCCTTTAGCCCAATTAGATAAGGATCGCAGACTCATGGAGGGTTCTGTCTCCGTGGACCTCCAAAAAATATTAGACTGGGGAAGTAGAAATCTTGTACAATTCAACCCCACCAAAACTAAGTCTTGCTTTCTTACTCACAAGAGATACAGCAGCCCTAGACCCATCACAATGAACAACCAAGTTATTCAAAGTAATGAGTCCTTCTCTCTTGTTGGCATTTCTGTGGATCGAAATCTTAATTGGCACCAACACGTCACATCAATTGCAGAAGCGGCTGCTAAGAAATTGGGTTTCCTCTTCCGGGCTCGCAAATACTTTTCACCAACTAATCTCTATACCTTATACACTTCACAAATAAGGCCAAACCTCGAATACTGCTCCCACATCTGGGGTGCAGCTGCCGCTTCTACACTCGCTATCCTGGACTCCATTCAAAAGAGAGCTATACGTCTCATCGGTGACCCTACCCTCACCCAAAGGCTTCCATCCCTTGCCCACCGACGTGCCGTTGGTGACCTCTCTCTCTTTTATAGATATCTGCACGGGCACTGCTCAGAGGAGCTTTCCTCCATAATTCCCCCACCTGCTGCCCCCAGCAGATCTACCAGGGGAACAGAGCGAATGCACCCTTTTAATGTCCAGGTCACCAGACATAGAACATCTTGTTATGCCCGCTCTTTTGTCCCGAGTACTTCCAAGTTGTGGAATTCCTTGCCGGCACATGTTTTTCCTTCTCCTCCGAACCTCCAAGCCTTCAAGTCCAGAATTAACAAGCTGCCTCTTTCCTCCTTGTCAACACCCACGGTACGATAGTATTTAGGCTGTAAGCCCTCGTGGTGTGTTGTTGACATAAAAAAAAAAAAATGAGGGGTGATTTGTTGAAAATTGATATTTTATCGTTAAAACTATAGTAATATAACGTTTCAGAAGTTTATGGGTACAGGAATACGAATATTGTCTTTGTGGTCAAATCATGGACCCTAAATTCTTTTCATGAGACTGTCTTTCTGAGTAGATTATCAAAGCTATGTGGAAGTTATGATTCAATTTGCAGCACTATTTTTGACTGCAAGACATTTTAAAACCATATAATTTCGATAAGAGACCGAAGAGATCCTTTAAATGAAGTATCACAAGTCCCTACTCCCCATTTAAAAATTTGGGGATGCAACTGTTACTCGAAGGATGTTGAATGTGGGGATGAAGTTTTCACGTAGGATGGTACCAGTTTTTCATCTAAAATTTAAGTGTAAGTTTTTTATTAGTATGCACAATAATTGAAATACTGGATTCATTCCATTTGGCTGTTCCACCCTGTCTGAGAGTTCATTGAAATTAATTATACAGTATAGAATTCATACTTCGTTTGCTTCTGTACGTTTTTGTCTGATCACATTTTTAATATATTTATATTTACTGTGTGCCTTTTTTTCTAAATGTTTCCCCACATGCCATGTTGTTTTATTAACTTAAGTATTTTTCAAGGGCGGCTCCTCAATAAGTACGCCCGTGCGCGCGCCCTGCCGCCTGCCGCGGAAATAATAATATTTTTGCTATGCTATATTTTAATAAATTTTTATTTGCTTTTTTACCTCCTGCATTCAACAAACAAAATTAGTATGTCGAGGATCGCAGAGAGTCGGCAGCCATTAATACAGAATACAGAAAGTGTTAATCGTTACAGACATTATATACATCCTTATCCATATAAAGCAGACGGACGGCGGTGTGTATTTTTCGGCGCTCTCAGGAAATGCGATACTTCAGTGCGAAATGATCGCCGAATCTTGATGATCTTCGTCGAAAACGACCGAATAAGCTGTTGTGCGGTATAAAATTACACACTTCCAGTTTGTAGTGGACTTGTGGCACAGCGTGTGTACCTACTACCTAGTAATTTTCGTCTTCGCGTCTAATTGATTTTTAATTAGATCATTTCGTTGTTGTTTACATGTTCTAACAAGACAATTATTATTATTATGATGGTTACTACTTCGGGTTGCTTAATAAGTGGACAAAATAATTGTGATACTGTAATTGATTCAGTGGATATTTTAAATTTAAAGGTTAACTTTTTAAGGGACTTTTTAACTACTATAACGTATAACTAACTAGAGGAAAACTTGGTAAGTAGTTAATAATTATTAAGTTTAAGTAAGTAGGTTTCTTTATAATACATTTTCGGGGAAAGAATAGGCGAGCCCTTTATTTTTAGTGATTTTTTTTTTATCACTAATAAACAGGTATCGATGGAGAGACTTTGCAAACATTTTTTCAAATGAGCGCGAACTAGGACCCCTGGAACCCATATCCGGGGTCAGTTTCAATTTTTATATGTTTATATATATATATATATATATATATATATATATATATATATATATATATATATATATATATATATATATATATATATATATATATATATATATATATATATATATATATATATATATATATATATATATATATGGCTTGGATGAGTTCGTTAGTCAGGAAAATCGGATAACGTTTCCCGGGAAAATTTTGGGTTTTGTTTCAAAAAAAATATTTTTCTCCGAAAATTAGAAAGGTATTTCAATGAAATTTGGTGGATATGTTGCCTTGTAAAAGAACTTACTACACACTAAAATTCAACTTTCTACATTTTTGGAAAATTGAGTTATTCAAATTTGGAGTTTTCTTTTGACAATTTTTTTTTCTCCAAAAATTACAAAGTTATTTTGATGAAATTTGGTGGACATGTTGCCCTGGGCAAGACCCTACTGTACACTAAAACTCAACTTTCTAAGTTCGTAGAAACTTGAGTTATTCAAATTTGAAGCATTTATAAAAATTTACTACCATAACGCACTTGCTGCGTCCCGAACTTTTTTTCTTGCGCACTTCCAATGCATTAAGGCACGAGCCGCTACTGGTATTTTTCATGTCATTCAGAATTTCTTTAAGTCTAGTTTCTTCTTGTCCAATACTTCATCCGTAGCTGCCTTAAATTCCTCTTACGTTTGCCAACGGAGAAATTCGTTCGCTGAAATATACGTTATTGGTTACTTCTTTAAAGCTTCAAACATTTCCTGTTGTCCTGCATCTTTTAGTCTGTGTATATCCCTTATTATATTTCTTATCAAAATGATCGTATTTGTTGCTTTTAGTTGTGTAATTTTAACATTCTGAGAAATAACAGCAGAGAAAAAAGGTTGTTGATAACTAAATAAATCCCAATCTAATTAAATAGCCATGAATTAAGGCAGACTATAATATAACTCATATGTGAATAAGATACTAACAACAAACCAGTTAATTAATTACTCATTAATTGACGAAAAGTTGGTGTTCCCTTTCTCAGCGAGGCGTCACAGAACACAGCACGTTCGACAAGTGCGCTAATTTGAATAATAATCTTCACACCTTTTAGCTAATGGCTTTTCTAATGAGTGTAGTATTTGATAACTGCACCAGGATGTATCCATAAATTAACTTTAAATATGAGAACTTGAATGTTTTAGTTCGACAGTCTACTTTTAATAACGTTGGTGCTTTTTAAGCACACTAGGAGAACCCAAAACACCAAAACATATTTAAAAAAAAAATTGTTGAATGAAATCTAGGACGGAAAAAAGTTATCTTTGGGGTAGTATGCCATAAACTATAAAACCTAAAATAATATATAAATATAAAAAGTCTGGACGCACCAAGTGCATTATGGTAGTGAACTTTCATAAAAATATTTTTAATAGCAAATGCGAGCAGGCATCAATCTGATTGCCGGTATAGCCTATGTAGTAAAAACAATGTACTATATTTTATCAAAATTACATATTGTTTGAAAATGTACAAAAATTTTCTGAAAATAGACTTAAATGTTGGTATACGTTAATTATAGCGTGTCTTAAACTGCATCTTATAAAACTATTTTGACAATCACAGGCTGGTCCATAAGTCGTTGGTGATCCCTACAATTGTTTTTTTTTTTCGAACACCCTTACATTATTGCATTTCTGCATTTTTTATCTAAATATGATGCATGTTTGTAAGAAAAAATCAAGACGCAGTAAGTGTGTTTTGGTAGAGAATTTTCATTGAATCCTTCAAATTCCAATAACTCATATTGCTATTAACCTAAGGTTTGTTGGCTAGGAAACCAGTTTTCTCGGAAACGTTTTCCGTTTATTTTCGAAAAATTTGTGTACATTTTCAAACAATAAGTAATTTTGATAAAATATGGTACATTGTTTCTATTATATAGGCTATATCGGTAACCAGATTGATGCCTGCTTGCATTTGAGAGACATATTTGCTATTAAAAATATTTTAATGAAAATTCCCTTCCATAACGCACTTCCTGCGTCCGGACTTTTTTGGCTTAAGGCGCAATATATTTGACACCTAACCTATTTGACAATTGTTTTAACAAAGTTTGATTTTGCTAACGTGCACCTCTAACAGCTGACTGAATGAAGGTGAAATAATTCAACATGATTTTCGAACCTGCAGGAACTGATAAATATCAGTGAAGAAGCTAACCCAAGCAACATTTCAAGTCAAATTGACGTAAAATCGCCCTACCAATAGGTCGGCGACCAAATCACCATAGGTCATTTTCAAGTAAAATTTAAGTGTATATTACCAATGTGGGGAATAAAGTCAAAGTAATATGGAAGTCGATAATAGGTCCAGCAAGGCGTTTCGACCAAGGCGTTTTAGTTATATTTAGGGCATTTTCATTCAACATTGGGCCAATGGACGTAATTTATTGGTAAATATGTGCTACGCTTTACTTGAATCTGACATCTAGGCGCCGAGTGCCGTGACGTTCTTAACAACGAACTACGCATGTGACATTATTCGGTTCTGCAGGATCTATGGTTATGTATGTATAAACAAACAGTAGAGTAGTAGAGATATTGTCCATCTTTGTTAAAAAATGACATCTTGAATGATCAAAGAACTTACTTCAAATATTTGCACCAATGATAAAGGTGATTCGCACTGTATAAAGAAAAAAAACCACTGCGGTTATGTTTTTTTCTGTTAACATGATGATGATACTTCGATAAAATTCGAGCGCCCGTGTAAAAGATAAAATTAGTTAAAATAAAAAATTAAACAAAATTCTTGAAATTCTGATTTTGGAGCATTGGTGATGTAAACAACACAAAACTATCTTGTTGTCATGGTATACAATCATTATTTAATGTTTTTTTCGAACTAAAATTTGATTACACTATATTCAACAAAATATTATTTTTCATTTTCCAATACAATCAAGATGGATACCGCAAAATTAATTAAATATGGCTGCCCTTCTAACATTATTGACCTGAAAGTTAATTTTGCCCTATTTTTTTACCTATAAGTCACAATTCCTAATGACAGGGCTAACTAACCAAACTTTGAAGCCATTTTGTCCTATTATGGGAATTTCAACTATATGGTAAACGAATTTTGTTTGAATTTATTAGAAATGAAACATTTTCGTGTATAGAAATATATATTACTTATATCCGTGCACAGCGGAGAGACATATAGGCATGATTATACAGCGCTTTTGGTCTTTAATTCCATAATATATAAACATTAATAGAAAATAGAAACAAGATAAAATAAGTAAATAAACATAAACATGACAGCTGACCGTGTTGCCAATACTTCACTCCATTTGGCATGAAAAGGGATGTATTATATTGAAGAGGGAAACGTGCTGATTTGATACCAGCATATAATTGAAATTCAGTTTTACTTTCATATACCTAGTAGTAGTAGCCGATAAAGTTGTCATACTTTTTTAGGATTGAAAAATGAGTGTTCTTCATTTGATGTAGGCCACTTTGAATGATCAGCATCTATCACTATTTTTCTGTGAGCATTCTTTACTACTCTATAATAATTTGTAGTATGTCTGTAAACTTTTATTGGTTTCAAAGGGGACATTGTAACACTATATTTGTTACTGGTGCACGCACATTAATAACAAGAATAAACTTTTATTAATGAAGTTTATCAACTGACACACCTTTAGGATTCACAAATGTATTTCACTGCTGTACACTTTGAACTTTGAGGACAATTTTTATTTCAAGTCAGATTTTATGGGTATTTTCAACTTGAAGGTAGGCAATTTGACTTGGAAGACCATTTATGCAGTAATTATGACTTTATAGCCGATCAGAAAGCCATTTTAGGTTAGCTCAGTGCCCAAAATATTTCCTGTGCTGTATTGCAATGAAATTGGTAATATATATGTAAGCTGGACTTCATAAGAAGACCTCCAATTTACTATACCACAGAGACATATTGCAGGTTAATATTAGGTAATAAATTACCTTAAAGTAGGTATTTCAGGTATCTGGGCTTTGTAGTCGATTTTCAGTCCAATTTAGGGCACACTTCGACCTAAAAATTACCAACTCTAGAATTGAAACACAAAAGTATATTCAAGTATATTTTATGAGTAAAATTAAACCAATTTTTTCCCAATTTAGTTACTTGTAAGTTACTGACTTTGGAGTAATTTTAATAGTCAAAAATAAGCTAGTTCGGAGCCGCATTTCCAAATTTGTAGTCATTATGACAATCAAGGCAACATTTTAGTTAATTATTACTAAATTACAACTTGGTTAAGTTATTTGGACTCGAGTGCTGGTTAACATGCCTTAATTTGTTGCTTGGGAACAGGTTTCAGATAAACGAATTTTCTGGTCCTAAATGCAATGTTTTTTGATAGGAGATAACAGAACCAAAATTTGTAATTACTATAACACATGCTTAATGATATTAAATAAAATTAAAACAAAAATGCAACCTGATTCTGTAGGTGGAAATTTAACAAATCTATTTTTTGTTGTTGTTGATTTTCAATTAAAGTCCAGCATTCCTTTCGCGGGCAGGTTGCATGTAATAATTAGTCAATATCACTGTTGAATAACTGTGAAGATCTGAATAAACGGTTTCAGTTTTTTAGCCAGTCACTGAATTTCCACCCTAAAGTCCATGCCTTTTGGACCCAAATTTTAAGGACCACCATAAAAAAATATGTTCTTTGAATTTCCGTCAATTTTCGTTATTTGAAAAAAATTAAGAAGGGCCGGGGGTAAAATGGTGAGGGGCGAAAATTACAAACTGATACTACAAGGTGTGAAACGAAAAAAATTAGTCGCCCTGTCTGAGCGTTTTTTATTAAAGAACATTTGTCTTCAAAATATGAATTAATTTTATTTTATAACAGCGATCCACACCATATATATATATATATATATATATATATATATATATATATATATATATATATATATATATATATATATATATATATATATATATATATACAGTGCGCCCAAATTGGTGATGCATGTGCAAGGGATCTCAGAAACTATAAGAGATAGAGAAACGGTTAAATGAGGAAAGTTGTAGGCAATTTTCTTACCAATCCAAGGCTGCTTATCCGACTCCCCTAACTTTTTTGGTTGTTGAAATTTTTTGAAAATAAAAAATGCGCATTTTTCCAAAGTGCTATAACTTTTTTATTTATCAGAATTTTTGAATTCTGTAGAAACAACTTTTAATGTAGAATTCAATTATCTAGTCAGATTTCATGTTTATTGTTGAATAATCGCTACGCGATTTATTACTACACATATGACAACGTCGCAATCTGTAAAGTAAAAAAAAAGGAATAACATGCACTTGAAAACATTGCGCGCTAGCTATTATTTAACGAAGACTGGACAGAATATTAATTATAAATACAAACAATAGAAGCAACAACACATCGAACATCGAATAACATTATAAAACAGATAAATAAACGTTAAACACAACAATAAATTAAAAATCAACACATACTATTAAGAAACAAATAACAAAGTTGGCGCCTTTAGAAAAGCCAAGAAAAATAACAAGTATCACTTTTAAAGTTCAAAATGTCCGCCATTTTTGTCAATACGTTTCTGACATTTTTTTATTACTGAATTGGTAACCCATTCCAAAGCATGTCTATTAATTCCCGCAAATAGCTTCCTTGCCGTTTGAATTAACATGTCTGTTTCTTCAGGTGGCTCTAATTGATACATTTCATTTTTTACATGTCCCCACAAGTAAAAATCCAGAGGCGTAAGATCTGGACTCCTAGCTGGCCATAATACTGGACCGTTATTTAAATTATTCTTTCCCCGAATGTGTTATGGAGTAGAGTCTGTACATCTCTAAAATTATGAGCAGGACAGACATCATGCTGAAACCAAATATTTTCAAATTGAATCTCTGGCACTGCTTGTCTGATTGCGGGTATTATTTGGGTTTGTAACATATCAAAATAACGCCAGCTATTAAGTGTATCAGCGTTAAAAAATGGCCCAATTAACTGGTTTCCTGAAAAATAAAAAGATATAATTGCAACTTACAATTTGAGAAATTAAGACTACAATTTTGGGTTCTCGTTACACCTTTAAGATATGCTTACCATAGTTTCCACACTATACATTCACCCCAAGGCGCATTTAAAATTTACGGGATTTCGTAATTCTGGAGTCTCAGTTGCTCAGTAATGATGGTTGTGACGATTGAACACTCGAATTTGTGAAACGACTTTCATCAGTCCAAATTACTTGCTTAGGAAAGTCTCGTTTTTCACGACATTTATCAATAAACCAGTTAGAAAACCTTAATCTACGTTCATAGTCACCTTCCCGAAATCCTTGTACAATCTTTGGTTTATAAGGATGGTATTTGCTTTTTTTAAAGTTCTTTGAATGGTTGATTTTGGTACATCCAATTCTGTTTCGGCTGATGTTGTTGACATGGCAGGATTTTCTTTAAAAAACTGACAGATTGCAGAACCGCGATTTTTATTACGAACGTAATTTCGAGCTCGGGGACTTTGAAAGCTTCTAAAATTTAATAAATTTGTTACCAGCTTGGCAAAATATCGAACATTAAGCTGACGTCTTTCTGGAAAACTGTTAGCGTATTTTCGTAACGCTAGATTAGTGTTTCTGTGAGATGATATGTAACAGACAAGCATGTCAAATTTATCTACGTTAGAATAATTCTGCATGCTGCTATTTCTAAATTTCAGTGATACACAAACTTGATTTTTAATTGAAATACTTAGATTTGAACACTTGAAAACTCAATTAAAATTTTGCAAAAAAAAAAACAACTGAATAAGACTTGAGTACAATTCAAACAATGTCAAACATTGAATAATTGTTAAACAAATGTCACAACAATTAACACAAGTTGCTAATCAACTGAAATAATTGCGAAACTTGGATATCTTGTTGTCAGGAATATTCTAGTTATTATTAATAGCATACAAATATTGAAAATAATGTTACTTGTAAAGTTTAAAATGTCTTACTATTTTTCTTGATCATAATAAAGAAATCATATTAAGCGCCGTATGTTTTTTACTTTACATATTGCAAAGTTGCCATATGTATGTATTAATAAATCTTAAAATCTCGTTTTTTTTTTCCAATTTCTAACCGTTTTTTTGTAATGTGTGATACATCATTGAAAAGCAAAAAATATGGTCTTTTTAGACAGTCAAAATCCAGTATGGCGTCCATAAGAAAAAAGTTGACAATCGCCCCGCGATTATTTAACAATAAACATGAAATCTGACTAGATAATTGAATTCTACGTTAAAAGTTGCTGTGAAGATGTTTTTATAGAATTCAACAATTTTGATAAATAAATAAAAATATTTTAAATAGTAAATATGTGTTTTTTGTTAAGAAAGCAGGCTTTAAATCTGGTTACCGGTATGACCGATATAGTAGAAACAATATAGCGTATATCATCAAAATTATTGTTTGAAAGTGTGAACAATGTTTCAAAACTAAACTTAAAATGTTCCCGAAAAAACTAATTTCCTGGCCAACGAACCTTATTAAAAACCACCCACTTTTGTGTAATTTGACTTCCCGAGTCCAACGCACTTGTCAGATTCATCCTAGCTCAAACAGTAAACAAGTTATGAGCACCGATGTTAAAAAAAAAGAACGTGACATAATTATGACCTTATCATTGTAAAAACGTAATAGCAGAACTATTAAAGTGACATAAATTGAATTCTTATTTCTAGAGTTAATACTAATAGTTAAACAAGATTAGATTATATACAGTGAACAGAGGAAAGACAACAACTTGTGATGCAACTAGAGCTGAAAAATTCAAAGGAATCGTTCAATGTGAGTTTCGTTTTGGTTTAAAGACTCTGAAATTCTCGTATGTTCTCCAGCGGTGGTCGTTCTTCGTATCTCCTCTGAACCTAACTCCGTAAAAGCTTGCGTTATGCATTGGATTAGTTCCTCTTTTGATTGGACATAAACCTTGGACTTTATTATCATCCACATATAAAAATCACAAGGCGTCAAGTCCGTCGATCTTACTGGCCAGCACCAAGGGCCGTTTCTGCCTATCCATCTGTCAACAAATATACCATTTAACTGATAATACACACCTATGGTATTGTGCGCTGGAGCCCCGTCCATCTGGTACCAACTGTCCACAAATGGCATCACCACTGTTCTCAGGATCTGAATATACTTCTAACGTGAGTGTGCCATCGTAAATATAACTTTTCGGGACGCAGAAAGTGCGTTATGGTAGTGAATTTTTATTAAATGTTTCAAATTTGATTAACTCAATTTTGTATAAACTTAGAACGTTTTATTTTGGTACGTAGTAAGACCTTTCCCAGGGCAAGATATCCGCCAAATTTCATTAAAATAACTTTGTAATTTTCGGAGAAAAAAATTTTTTTGGAAAGAAAATTTAAAATTTAAGTAACTCAATTTTCGATTAACTTAGAAAGTTGAATTTTGGTACATAGTAAGGCCTCTCCCAAGGCAACATATCTGTTAAATTTCATTAAAACAGCTTTGTAATTTTCGGAGAAAAAATGTTTTTTCGAAAGAAAACTCAAAATTTTCCCGGAAAACTTTGACCGATTTTCCTGGCTAACGAACTCATCCAAGCCATTAATAAAAGAAAGGCACTTGCCGAGTTTCATTGAAATTGGTTACAATTTTTTTGAGTTATCGGACGGATACATACATACATACATACATATATATATATATATATATATATATATATATATATATATATATATATATATATATATATATATATATATATATATATATATATATATATATATATATATATATATATATATATATATATATATATATATATATATAAATTGAAACTGACCCCGGATATGGGTTCTAGGGGTCCTAGTTCACGCTCATTTGAAGAAAATTTTGCCCAGTCTCACCATCGATCTCTCTACTAAAAAGTTATAGCACTTTGAAGAAATGCGCCATTTTTCTTATTTTCAAAAAATCCCCCAAAAAAAACCTGGGGAGTCGGATAGTCAGCTTTGGATGGGTAATAAAATTGTCTACAATTTTCCCCATTTAACCATTTCTCTATCTGTTATAGTTTCTGAGATCCCTATACATGCATCACCAATTTGGGGCACACTGTATATGTGCTGTGTTTGTAACGAGTACGAGGTAAGATCAAAACTAACTCTGCTTAGCTATAAAACAAAGGCCCCTGTTACGGCAGATGACTGTCAATTTTGTTATTCAATTTTCAGAACTTTATTTAACAGAATAACAAAACCATTTGATCAAAGATTACCTTCTAGATGAAACAAATAGACTTGCATTTACTTTAATATCTATTTACTAAGGCACTTGCGTTATTTAGTTTCAAACTGTTGACCAGCTAAAGAGCTGATTTTCACAGTGTTGGTAGAAATGAGATTAAGGTTATCAAGATTTATCGTGGTGTATTTATTAGTTAGACGAAACGGATACAACGATCGTTGGTTTGTACAGTTGTTATTCTATTATTCGTAGGGAACTGTTGGTGAGCACGTGATATATAGTAACACCTGTTCGGATCAATTGCTGGCAAGATGTAAATAAACTTAATATACGGCAACTGGACTCTATTAGCATACAGCACGCTTCTCTGTCTGGTCTTCCGTATATCATTATGTAGATTTCTGTTTATTCGGTTATCGCTTTGAATAAATACACTTCCAGGATATGCTTGCTTACTTTAAAAACACCTATTTTAAACCTTTTAATAAGTGTTGACTGAAACGATCTTCTAAATGTTCCGGAAGCTCGTCAGACTGATGCCGTTTAGTTCGAGATGCTTGGCCCAATTTTGCTATACACTGTACATACAATTAGCCCAAGTTCTAACTGCGATTATAACTTTACCTGGATGATAATGACTGCATTTTTTTTAAACTAAGAATATCTTAAATATGGTGGATGGAGCAAGTGCGTTATGGTAGCGAAATGTTATAAAAAGTTTCAAATTTCTGAAAAGCAAAAAATATATATAGCTATAGGCATATCTGAAAATAATAAGGCTGGTTTGAGTAAATTTGGTGCACATGGTGCTTTTATAGAGGTTATTACATACTAAAATTTAATTTTCTAGATTCACAAAAAAAATATTATATAGATGTTATGCTGGACAAGCCATGGAATGTCACTCTTACCAGAAACGGCGCAAAATAAAAAATAAAAAAACTTTCGAACAAAAATTTAAACAGACTTCAAAATATGCACCTAAAAGGCGAAAAATAACAAAATTACGGGTTTAATTAAAAATATAAAAATTTACTTAAATGTAATAGTATTATATGCGCTACCTACTTATCTGTTTGAAGTCGGTGCCAAGCTAATTAGATAGTATGTAGATAGGCTAGGTCACTCCCGCCACATCGCAAGTTTCTCCGCACACGCGACGGAATGCGTGAGCGTGGGTTGGTCCTTGATCATTAACCTTTAACTGGTATCGTCGGGTCAGAATTGACCCGGCGTATCATTAACTCACCACAGATTAGGCGTTTGTGCAGTTACGCGGTGGGGGTTCCGTGACTTCTCATACAGTATGCATACAATTAGGCACCTCGAGCGCCAGTTCAATTTAAGCATCGAGAGTGCCGATTTGTACGCGTTCGGGTCAGATTTGACCCAAGGATACCAGTTACGTGTGCATTTTGAATTTAATTCACTATGAATTTTCTTGTTATTGACGGCAATAAATATACGGGTGATGAAGTACGTGAGTTGTTCTTGGACAATGAAGATGATGGCGATATTAGTGACTCGCCTACTATCGATAGTGATCACGATTCTAATGAAGAATATACCATAGAAGACGATGTCGATCAAGATGAACAAGTTCCTGTTGGCGATTTCGATAATCATGGAAACAGTGATGGTTCAGCTACTTCTTCGGATTTGCCATTATCATCTGCATGCTATGTTTTTGGAAAGAACAGGTGAAAATAGTCAAAACGAGCTCCCACACCTGGTGAGACCAGGCGCCATATTATTACGCATTTACCTGGACTGAAAGCAGTGGCAAAAAACTTACACGATAAGAACCCTGTCAACTACTGGTATCTTCCGATAACCGATGAAATGATTAGCACAATTGTCGACTGCACAAATGAAAAAACTACTGATTTGTCCAGTAGATATGGAAAAACAGCCTCATTTGTGAATTTCACAGATTCAGTTGAGATGAATGCATTTTTTGGATTGCTCTATTTGACGTCGGTTTTCAAATCCAACCATAAAGACATCATAGGCTTATTTGCTTCAGACGGCACCGGCCGAGGCATGTTCCGAGGTACCATGTCGCTAAAGAGGTTCATGTTTTTGTTAGTTGCATTGCGGTTTGATAGTATTTCTACCAGAGACGCGAGAAAGCCGGATAAATTTTACCACATACGTGAAATTTTTGAGACATTCATACAGAACTGTCAAAATTGTTATATTCCTGGCGAGTTCCTTACAACGAGATGCTTGTAGGCTTTAGAGGACGATGCTCTTTTCGTGTTTATTTGAAATCTAAACCGAACAAGTGCGGATTGAAAATATTATGCCTTTGTGATGCAAAGACACACTACCTTCTCAATGCTTTCGTCTATACAGGAAAATCAGAAAATGGGCAGCCAAATCCAAGAAAGCTATCAGTGCCAACCCGAACTGTCTTATCATTAATTGATCCAGTCAAAAATACCAACAGAAATATCACCGCAGATAACTGGTTCACGTCAATTGAATTAGTTGAAGAATTGCGTAAAAACAAACTCACTTATGTTGGTACGGTACGTAAAAATAAGAAAGAAATACCTGAATATGTAGTTCCAAATAAAAAAACGCCGACAGATACTTCTACGTTTGTGTTCACTAGCACTACAACTTTAGTGTCGTATGTGCCTCAATCAAATAGGTACGTTCTGTTATTGTCAAGTATGCACCATGACAACAAAATTGATAGAGAATCAAATAAACCTGATATGATTCTATATTATAACTCCACAAAAGCGGGGGTTGATGCATTAGATCAGAAGTGTGCAAATTACAATACTGGTCGAAGAACCAGAAGGTGGCCGTGTGCTATTTGGTATGCTGTGATGAATATAGCTTCTGTAAATTCCTTAATTTTGTTCCAATCCGTGACTCAAAGTTCTATGAGGCGACGAAACTTTACGATCAACTTGGATAAAGCTTTAACTGCACCTCAAATGAGACGACGTTTATTGGAAACAAGACTTCCCAGGGAACTTCGTTCAGTCTCGCAAAGACTCCTAAAATGCGACGACACAACAACGGATGGAGGTGGGCCGTCCAGTCCACTTCTCAGCCCAGAGTTCCTGACCCTGATGTAGTTTGTAGGGGAAAAACGACGCCAATGTTACATTTGTCCTTTAAACAACGACAACAAACATTCTTCGGTGTGTAATAAGTGTAAGGAGCACGTGTGTAAAGTTCACAGCGCAGCTACATTATTATGTGAAAAATGTCAAGTGTGAGTGATAGGTTATGCAAACATCATTGCACGTTTTCTTATACAAGAATGTAATTGTTTATTTGTTTTACAATATGAAGGATAAATATGTTGTTTAAATTCTCATCATGTTAGTTTTTTATATTTTCATGTTTTAGTTGAATTTTTGGAAATTATAGTGCGCTATACATTTTTTAATGAGTATTTGTGTTTGTTCTCTGACAATAAAGTGCTTTCATATAAAAGACTTTTATGTCTATAAACCTGTTGTTACATTGCCAAACATTAATTTAAAAAATTGTTGTTCACAATTTGGAGGTCTCAGCCTTTTTATATCGTCGGGTCAAAATCGACCCGACGATACCGGTTACTTCAGTAAAAATGACGATACCAGCTAAGGGTTAACAACATATTTTATTAGAATAATAAATCTTTTGAATGAAACCTGTAATCGAGTTATTTTTCTGTTTTTAGTGTCCATTTTGAAGTCGGTTTAACTTTTTTAAAGTTAATTTTTCCATTTTTAGTGCAACGTACGTAGTGAGTACGGTGTTGGAAATTTGCTATAAGATAAACATAGTGCCGTATTACAGTAGAACTTTAAGTTACATAGATTATAAGAGGGTTCCCCCTGATTTCCCTGAAATCCCAATATCAGATCTTGACTTGGTGAAAATGGGACCACCTCAGTAGTTTACCCTTTTCAACAAAAAAATATATTTTTAAATTGGTGCACAATTGACAACAATATCGGTGAACATACATAATACTTTTTTGAGGATTTCCGTCGATTTACCTGTGATCCCAATATCAGATCCTGACTTGGTGAAAATGGGACCACCTTAGCACTATACCATTTCAAACAATGCTCAAAGTGTTACCCATTCCATATCCAACGTATGTAAGTACCTTTGCCCCGAATGCTCTTTTGGTGATGGTTTCCTGGAAAGCTTGCACGTTATTACGCATTTATGGTGAACGTATTATTTACAAATGAAGCGAGTTTTTCAAGAGAAGCTATAATAAGCTTCCATTATCAACACTTATAGGCCCAAGACAACCCACATGCTATTGTATAAGGTAACCACCAATATCATTTCCCGTTAATGCATGGATTGAATTTCGTCAATGTATTAATTGGACCGCACTTTCAACTATTAAGGCTGAATGGTGACATATTGTCATTTTCTAAAAGAAGTGCTCCCAGAACTACTGAGAGATGTTCCCATTCAACTGAGAAGAATCTGGTTTATGCATGTCGATACTCCCGCACATTTTGCTAGCCGCTCGCCACCACTTGGGCGTTGTATATCCCGATCACTGGATAGGGTGAGGAGGACCTCGACCTTCGCCTTCCCGATCTCGAGATTGGAATATTTTAGATTTTTGAATTTGATGCCACCAGTCCTTGGTTTATCCTCTCTTGTAGATGTCGAAGGTCAGCGAAATAAACTATTACATCGTGTTTGTAATATTCAATAGATTTGGTTACCACACAAATATTCTGATCTTGTTCACTCCTTAGACTTTCAGAGCGATCGAAATGTTTCTCTTTAAATGTTGAACACTTTTTTTTTCTATAAAACCAGAGCTTAGAATTTTGTCGCGGAGTATATACTTTATAAGAGCAACTTGCCTGCTAAATTTGGTTACCATAAGTTTGTTATTGTCGAAAATACAATAGATTTGAAAACGAAATTCAAGACCTTTCTTTTAGTGTTACGTTTGACCACAATTGACTTAAAATGCGTCCAGAAACTGCTGATTAAGATAAGTTATTAAGATAGTTTTTGTTATCGGTTGTATCAAATAGGTACGTGTTTTTAAGTTCATCTACGAGTGGTGAAAAGTAGAAACATGAGTCGCCAAAGAAATGTATCGGTGGAAGAGGCGGTACGGTCATAAATTCTGCTGGATGAGAGATACTCGATGGGATATGTTGCCAGTGTATTAGGAAACATTTTTTCGTAAGTCGCATGGTTATACGATTTAATGAAACAGGATCTTATATTTGATGACCAGGGCGACGGTGAGAATGATCTACTAATCAAAAGGATGA
Organism: Tillus elongatus; assembly: GCA_964006375.1. Classification (NCBI taxonomy): domain Eukaryota; kingdom Metazoa; phylum Arthropoda; class Insecta; order Coleoptera; family Cleridae; genus Tillus; species Tillus elongatus. Next base: position 58,088,627 of record OZ023265.1, read on the forward strand.
CCGTTTACTGAGACAATCTGCTCTTACAAACCGGAGAATCGTTAGTAATGTGTAAAAAAATGGGTTACTAGCGATTCGTAATTCTGCAATATCATCTCGCATAATCAGAAGAGGTTTAAATAAAAACGAATGAAGAAGCGTGAGACCAGCAAAAAACTATTACTTACCAGACAGCACAAAGTTCAAAGATTACGTTCCGACCGATATCGTCAACATTGGTCTGTTAATGCCTGGAAGAGTTTTATTCTCCGGCAAAACGACGATTAGGTTCAAATCTCCCCATGGACGTGAGCGTGTTTGGCGAAGGAAATGAGAGACATTTGGAGGTTTCAACATTTCTCCAAGGGTACGTTTTGGTGGTGGCTCTGTAATGCTGGAGGGGTGGTGTCTCTACTTCGATGCTCGTGTATAGTTGGCCTCTATATGTGTGAGATCGATGAATGCGGAATTATCACCTGGAAACATCGCAATGCCATTTGCCTCTTTTTTGTTTTTGGTGGCCCTAATTTTTTAGTAATGACAGACAACGCGCGGTGGACATGTTGTTATTGACTACCTGCATGCTGTTGATATTCCGTTAATGGAAGGGTTACCTAAAAGTCCTGGCCCCAACGCCCTTGGGCATTTCTGGGACCATCTAAAAAAAGATGATCCGAGGTCGTAGGCTTCGATCTGCCAACCACAATTAACTGATGGATGCAGTAATTGAAGAATGGGAAAATATTCCCCAGGATACCATTTAATCGCTAGCACGCGAAGGCGTCGAAATGCGGTAATTAGGAGTAAAGGAGGACATTGTATCCGTTAATTATATTGCTTTCGATTTGTTTAAATGTTTTTCATTTTGATTTTCGCTCATTTTCAACAAAAGAAGTGTTTAATGATTTGAAATACGGTCATGTTTCGCTAATTTATTTCTCAAACAATTGTATAAACTCAATTTGTAAGTGGCAATTACAATTCAGTTTAATTTTGTTTTCATTAATGTAATTTAAGTTTAACAAAGTTGTGCGGTAATTTTGTCCAGGAGTTTATTTGATTTATTACGGAGAATGCATCATTCGACGCGAATCTCCTACAAACAGCTGTCGTTTCCATTTTCTTAATATCAAATGGCCGACAAAATTTTTCTTCCTATAAGATCACTGTTAGATATATCACGTAATACAAGATGTTGCTGGCACGTTATATGAGAATGTGTGGGATCCAAGTTAAAGTTGCAGTGATTCCGAAATGGTAGGTAAAAGTTTTCAAGCATCTGTAGAGCTCCTGCTATGAGTTAAGTCACTAGCACTTGCAGACCTTTTATTACTTTTAGGGGTTTGAAGCGGCCGGATGGAATCACCGTTGTACTACGGTCGTCAATATTAAATGGTTCGGAAACCGAATAGAGAGTAGTCTGGCGAGTGAAATTACACATAAAAACCCTTTAAACTTGTGATTCACTTAACGCGAATTGAAAATGATTCGGATATAAGAGCCAAATGTGTGCGGAAACTGATCTTTCAGAGAAAGATGATATCGTATTATCTAATATATGTGATACTTAATCAGGCAGTTTTCTCGCTATAATTTATAGGGTTAAACCTTCCGTAAACGTTTGGTACGATATATTTTTTACTGTCTATCTACTAAATATTAAATTTGACTTTGTGTCAAAAAACGGAAAAAAAAATTCTCTTCTACAGGGCTTTCATTAATTCCCGAACCCCACGTGACCGGATTCTGTCTCTCTCTCTCTCTCTCTCTCTCTCTCTCTCTCTCTCTCTCTCTCTCTCTCTCTCTCTCTCTCTCTCTTAGTAGAATATTTTATATTTTATGAGTTGGCAGTCAAAAGGTAACCCAAAAAAAAACCACACACTAGGGACCCTAAAGTTGCTAAATCAATTGACAATTGACAGTTCAGTCCATTGGCGCTCAATTCCCTTTTCCCTTTTGACAATAAAAATAAACCGTTTTTATGAAAACTTAGCATTTTCATTGCGTTTTTACGTAAATTAAAAGTGCAGGTATGTTAAGGTTATGTTGTTGACGATATTCGACATCGCATGGAACGAAGCCCTACCAATATGTTCGTCGGTAATCTGCCCAAACAGGTACATATTTGTTACATGTTACACAATACACATTCCTAAAACCGTAAATTAGAAGTTTAAATAATCGGACCTCAATTTGTTTACGTACATTACAAAATTTTGATATCTATACAAAATAAAAGTAATATTTTATTATGTTTTTAATTTATCTTTTTAACAATCAATAACAGTAAACCATACATGAGCAGACTTGCTGTTAAAAATACTAAATAATAAATACATTTAAGACATTTACTGTTTCAACTTATTATAATTTTTATATTTTTTATAAAACCCCAAAGGAAATATGAGACAACACTGGCATCTTAGGGATTTCATTAATTCAGGCTGTACAACTGTGTATGCCGGGTTGCCTAACTTAAGCGGTCACGTGGGGTTCGCAAATTAATGAAAGCCCTGTAGTTATTAGCGCGATGTTTGATGTATGTGTGTGTTTTGTTTCTTTAACGTCGGCCTATTTCCGCGACTATGGCCAATCACCGACGCCAGGGAGCAGTTTCACCTCACTATCCTGGAAATTTTGCCGAACCCCTGCCTTTCTGTAGGGAGGGTAGGGATCTTTAACGTGCCCAACATCGCATGGACACGGGACCGACGGCTTTACGCCCACTCCAAAGGGCGGAACGTGCAGACATTAAAGTTGCTCATACCCAATGCCAGAACCTCCGTTGATGTTAATGTTACAGTTTGTACTGAAAAAGTGAAAGGAGTACCATGGTATCGAACCCAGTACCCTTCGGTTCAGAGACACGCGTTCTTACCCCTGAACCACCGAGTTTCTGATGTTTGATGAGAATACAAATATGTTAAATTTAAGTACACTTTTTTATATAGTGGAAAAATTAATTAATATACACAAAACGAAGAAACATTTTTTAAGAAAGCTAATTTGCAACATTTTCGGGAAAGAATAAGTAATTAAATACTTAGTGAAAGGCTTTTGATCCAGACAATAAATTTTATTAAAATCCCTACGCGTTTTTTTTTATAACTGCTCCCTAGATCTCTACAAGATATCAGAAATAGTCAAAACACAGATATTCGTCCACAGAATAAAAGGAATGCTTTCTAAAAAACGATTTTAAAGCAAGCTTAAATTGCCTGAGGCTGCTCAAATTTTTGATGCTGTCAGGTAAATGATTATATAAGCGTATTGGAGTGTTGCGAGGTGCCCGATTAATCTGTTCGATCCTATAAGGGGGAACATACAAATATTAGCCTTGTTTCATACGCTGTAATATTACCGCAGGTACTAAAAATTGCAACATTTTTTCTGACCTAACAAAGCTCCTCAAGCATTTATAGGGTGGCGCATGGAAAACGAAACAGACCGATTTGCGTCTAGAGAATATTTTTTAAGAAACGCTGAAAGATGTCAGTTTTAATATTGAGGGGGACATGTTTTGACATCAAACTGAACTTTGTCACATCAACCCCTTAAGAGTGGTGATAACAACCCTTATATTTTAAATAGGGAACATGGGTCGAGTGTTACATCATTTGAAAGCTCTTTCTTTTCTAAATTTAGCACACTAATTTTTTTGGAAGTTTTATCAACTCGTTTAAAAATTATTCACAGTTGAAGATGCAAAAACGCATTTCACTCATTCCGATCAGAAATTTGCTGATAGTCAATGTTTTGTTGGTTTGTAAACAAAAAATTGACAATCAGAACATTTCTTATCGGAATGAGAGAAATGCGGTTTATTATTTCAGTTTATCGGTCGGTTTAATACTTGATAGTACTACCGAAAATTAATTTCACAATGGTGTATTCCGTAGAAGAAAGAGTTGAAATAATTACTCTTTTTTTTTCGAAAACGATGACTGTGCCAACCGTACCGCAAATTTGTTTAATGAACGACATCCGAACAGACATGTTAACAGAAAATACATTTTGGAGTTAGTTACAAAGTTTCGACAAAGTGGTTCAGTAGCCAACAAAAAACGGGATCCTGAACGTGAATTTCCGGTTATAAAATGAGACTACTGAGATTGAAGTTTTAGGATAAATTGCTGCAGACCCAACTTTGAACAAGACAAAATTGGCCACTGCTTCAAACATCAAAAGAAGAACTATTCAGCGAATATTGGAGCAGCATAAATTTCACCCGTATAAAATTCATCTTGTACAACAACTGAATGAAGATGATTTTGATCGGCGGCTGGAGTTTTGTGAAGTTATGACTGCACGAATAGCTGATAACGGGAACTTTCTGTTCAATATCTGTTTTTCAGACGAGTATATGTTTGCATTAAACTCTACAGTCAATCGTCATAATTGTCGTTATTGGGCAGATAATAATTCAAGAAATTTTCACGAAGTCCACACTCAAACTCCACAGAAATTCAATGTCTGGACTGGCATTTTTGGAGACCGTTTAATCGGACCAATTTTTCATGATGGCAATTTGAGTGGCGAAGCGTATTTGGAGTTACTAGAAGCTATCGTTTACCCTCTACTAATTGACATTGTTGAAAATGATGATCGTTATCAAGAAAATCAATTAGTGTTTCAACAAGATGGAGCTCCTCCGCATTTTTCACAACGTGTTAGGGAGTTTTTGAACAGAGAGTTTCCAGGACAATGGATTGGGCGTAAAGGTGCTATTGAGTGGCCCCCTAGATCACCGGATTTAACTCCTTTAGACATCTTTCTATGGGGCCATTTAAAGAGTAGAATTTACGCAACAGAACCGGAATCTCTGGAAGAATTACGACGACGCATTGTTGAAGAATAATAACTCCACAAATGCTCCAGAATATCAGAGCTCGTTTTGAACAAAATTTGTACTTTTGTATGGAAGCTGGTGGTCAATAATTACTTAACTGAGTAAACATTTTTAAACGTTTGGTTTTTTTTTTAGTTTTTGAGCGAAAAATTGACTAATTCGTGCATTTCTCATCACAATGAATGAAATACGTTCTTGCAACTACAACTGTGAATGATTTTTAAACGAGTTGATAAAACTTCAAAAAAATTAGTGTGCTGAATTCAGAAAAGAAGGAGCTTTCAAATGATGTAACACTTGACTCATGTTCCCTATTTAAAATATAAGGGTTGTTATCACCACCCTTAAGGGGTTGATGTGACAAAGTTGAGTTTTATGTCAAAACATGTCCCCCTCAATATTAAAATTGACGTGTTTCTTTAAAAAAATATGTGGACGCAAATCGGTCTGTTTCGTTTTCCATGCGCCAGCCTGTATATGCACGTCTCTGTTAAAATGCCAATAAATAATGGTCTACAAGATGCGGAAGACGGCAGGTCAAACATGGTGCGGACAATTCTCTTCTACATCAACTGCACACAGCCGCCCCAACACAGCAAACCATATGCCAGGAGACAGTTGAGACTACCATAGTAGCATGTCAACAACTCCTGAGTACTGAAGAATTCCCTCAGCTGCAACAACGCGTAATTCCTAGATGCAGAGAGGCCACCACATGGTCAACATGGACATCCCATGATACGTTAGAATCCAGATGAAGCCCCAAAAACTTGGCTAACTAGTGTCCATCTTCAGGGGTAAATCTAAAATACAATAAAAAGGTCTGTCAGAAAACGTTGTTTTCTGGTAGGCAATTGTACCGGTTAAATCACAATGATCTCAAGACAAACAACACAGAAATCGTCAAGGTTCAATTCTACAGTTAAACAGTAAATAGGTTAAAGGTTACAGTAAAAGCCAAGAAAGCTACAGTAAAATTATATTGTTGAAAAATAGTTGGTTGTAATAAATTAGTAGTTTGAAAAGCTGTGTTTTGTTGGTCAACAAATTCAAAACCACGAAGAACATAACAATATATAATAGTTAACGCTATCGAAGGCCTTCGATAAGTTCATAAATATGCCCATCACATCCTTGTGATATTTTCTATAAATTAGTGTACGCCACGCGCTGTAAATCATTCCGACACCGCCCCCAAACGTGACATACGCACTGTACTACCATCCTCAGCAGCTCCACACAGCCGAGGATACAAGCCGAACGACTTCAGACCGCCGTAGACGAGCTGCAAGGCTGATATAGGAAATATTGTCTGGCCATAAACCCCTATAAATGTTCAGCAGTCCTATTTTCCAAGAGGAGACACACACACCTCACGAACACGTTTCATTAGACAACTGTCTAATTCCCTTGCAAGATTCAGCCAAATACCTCGGGGTTTTCCTCGACAAACACTTAACATAACGCCCCCATGTCCAACATGCCCGACGAAAAGCATCGATGTTCATCTCGAAGCTGTTCCCACTTCTAAATAGAAATTCCAAATTGTCCCTTAACAATAGATTGCTCATGTGCAAAGTCATAATCCGGCCAGACTTGCATTCCCTGGATGGACCACCGCGGCCGCAACACACATCAAGTCCCTTCAAATAATCCAAAATAAAATTCTGAGAATGGTTACCGGAGTGCCATGGTTTATCAGAAACAGTCAGATTCACTCTGATCTGGAAATGCCTTCGGTACTTGAGTTATAACTTAACTATCCACAACTCAGTTCGCAAAAGCCGCTTCTCACCCAAATGCTCTTCTCCATAGTGCCACCGACTACCATGAGCAACTTCAACAAAGGCATAAGCGTCCAAAGCTTATACTTAACCGCTAACGCCCCCGCGGCAAAAACAGAATGGAAGCATTCAAACCCAAACGTCATTGTGTGGAATCTTTCCTACGGAGGTATCGACTCAGGTCCAGTACTCCAGGGAGCGGAGTTTTAGTGAGTAGGAGTCTCACAGTCCCTCAAAATTCCCACGCACCATGGTGTAATGAATGAATTCTGCATGTAGCATTTCTCCCTCCCGTATCAAAAAAAAAGCAGTAAATCTGTTCCTAACAAAGCCATTCTGCACACTACTTAGTAAATTATTATCCATTAGCAAAGTGTAAATCCTCCTGTGTATGCTTTTCTCAAAATTTTTTGATATAGTCGGTAGCAGTGACAAGCGGCGGTAATTAGTAAGCAAATTTTTGTCATCATGTTTGTAAAGCAGAATACCAATCGACAACTTCACTTCACGCGGGGATCTACCAGATTCTAAACACAAATTTGTAAAATGTGCAAGCGGCTCCAGCAATTCCTCGGCACAATTTTTGATCACGCTTACAGGAACCTCGTCGCAACTTGAAGTTTGTGTCGTTTAATTCCACTATTATATTATAGATTTCTGCCTCTGTGGTCAGGAAAAGAAAGAAATAATATAATCGCTAATGGACTTTGCCAGTGTTTGGTTTATGCATTTCCGAGGAATTCCTCAAGTCAGGTCATGTCACAGAACAAAAACATAAGTTTCGGTTTGAAGAATCTCTTCTTTTTTGAAGCCTGTTAAAAATTATAATCATTATCTCTTCCCCTCACCGCATTCACTCCAGTCTCTCTCTCTCTCTCCCTCTCTCTCGTCTCTCTCTTTGCTCTCGTTCTACCTTTTAACGATTTTTTACCAAGGAGTGAATTAAAAAGCATTACATATAAAATAGTTATTAATGCTTTCAACATTATGTTATAAAAGGGTATATTATGTAAATACTAAATAACTACATAACATAACTCTATATGCTAAATTTATTTATTATATAATAATTTTGACATTGGTTAATGTAGCTCTTTAATTTGTAAAGTAAATAAAAATTCCCAAGGGGTAGTTGATGTTATTTATGTAGATATTTACCCTATACTTTGTTTTCTATTTTACCGTGGAATTAAATACTCTGTTTATCTGTCGTCGTTTGTAATCTGTTATCTAACGAAAGGTTATTTGTATTCGTATAAAGGTCATTGACAAACAACCAAAGGAAGTTTAGAAGTCAAATACATTTTACACAGTGATTACAAATTCAAAAATATTCCTAAATATGCAGTAGTAAGAATGCATGTTCACACACATTAAAACAAACGTTTAATTTTACATACGTACATGTCTTATCCTTTCCTGCCTACGATAATGAGTACTTTAACCCGTCCATTCATAAATATCCACTAATTAATATTTCGTATGGCGCCGACCAAAGGTCAGAGAAAAGTAGTTTGAATGGTTGAAAATCCTGATGCCAAAAGTGCATTTATGTTTTTTCCAAGTTTAATGAATATATACCAACTTTCCAAACAATCCGAACACCCAGTACTAAGATTGGGTCAATTGCAATGACACACTATGGATAAAAACTCTCACGGCTGCAACTAAATTCATCTGTTGGATTTACCGGTCACCTTCTGCCAACAACTTTGTCCAGCTCTTTGACTACCTTTCTGAAAAAACCGACCATCTGATTTCTGAATATCCTTCTTTCGAGGTCACTATTCTTGGTGACTTTAATGTACATAATAAGGAATGACTAGGATCTTCAAAAACCGATCCACAAGGAAGAGCATCGGAGGCCTTTGCAGTCAGTCAGTGGCAGCAAACCCTTCTGGACTCTTGCTGAATCTATTGGGAATAATTTCTGCAAGAGCACGTTCCCACCTCTTGTCTCAGGGGATGAAATTGTTTCTACCTGACCTGACCATTCCTCTAAACTGTATCCAATTAATGCAGGAGTTCCTCAAGGTTCAGCTTTAGCCACTACTTTATTTCTTCTCCACATCAATGCACCTCTCTAACACATCTAACGCAGTTCACAGCTACGCGGACGACAGCACCCTCCATTCAAATATACAATATTCTAAGCCTGTCTCTTTAGCCCAATTAGATAAGGATCGCAGACTCATGGAGGGTTTTGTCTCCGTGGATCTCCAAAAAATATTAGACTGGGGAAGTAGAAATATTGTACAATTCAACCCTACCAAATCTCAGTCTTGCTTTCTTTCTCATAAGAGATACGCCAGCCCTAGACCCATCACAATAAACAACCAAGTTATTCAAAGTAATGAGTCCTTTTCATTTGTTGGCATTTCTGTGGATCGAAATTTCAATTGGCACCAACATGTCTAATCAATTGCAGAAGCGGCTGTTAAGAAATTAGGTTTCCTCTTCCGGGCCCCCCAAATACTTTTCACCAGCTAATCTCTATATCTTATATACTTCACAAATAAGACCAAACCTCGAATACTGCTCCCACATCTGTGGTGCCGCTGCCGCTTCTACACTCGCTATCCTGGACTCCATTTAGAAGAGAGCTATACGTCTCATCGGTGACCCTACCCGCACCCAAAGGCTGCCATCCCTTGCCCACCGACGTGCCGTTGGTGACCTCTCTCTCTCTCTCTCTCTCTCTTTATAGATATCTGCACGGGCACTGCTCAGAGGAGCTTTGTTCCATAGTTCCTCCACCTGCTGCCCCCAACAGATCTACCAGGGAAACAGAGCGAATGCACTCTTGTACTATCCTGGTCACCAGACATAGTACATCTTGTTATGTCCGCTTTTTTGTCCCGAGTACTTCCAAGTTGTGGAATTCCTTACCGGCACATGTTTTTCCTTCTCCCCCGAACCTCCAAACCTTCAAGTCCAGAATTAACAAGTTGCCTCTTTCCTACTTGTCGACACCCACGGTACTTAGGCTGTAAGGCCTCGTGGTGTGTTGTTGAAATAAAAAATATATATAAAAAAATGACAAATACTATGCTACCTCTGTTTTGTCTCTGATAACAAATTAAAACAATATGGACGCAAAGATTTAATGGGTGTACAGTTTTTTCATTTTGCTGTACCAAAAAATTATCTCTTTAAATTTGCGTTTCCTTCAGTTCGAAGTAATATTTTGTAGCGATTTGTGATCAAATTATTATGTCATTAAGGCATTCCGCCTAGGCGCCATTTACGGAACAATTACAATAATTTAAGTACATTGGATAGGGGGTGCGTTGTCGGTATTCAGGAAACCAATTCTTCAATTAGACAAATTTTCGACCGCATATGCGGTAGCGTGTGAACAGTGTTACAGTGTTAGTCCAAGTGGTCTAAAGAAGGAATCCATAACCGTCGTCATGAATCCGAACAAGCTCCAGCAACTTAAACACGGGAAGATCGTCATTTACAAGACAGAGTTTGTACAACACGGTCGATTGGAAATGCTTAGTTGGGAGTTTTACAACAAAGCGTATCTACGGAAACTATACGCGCTTTTGGGCTTCGTTTCTACAGACCATTTTTATACTACCACTGACACCTCGACATTGTGCTACTCGGTTTGAGCGTTGTAACGGCAGAGTCCCGATTCTGCCTTTGGGTCCACGATGATCGCATAACAGTAAGACGATTACGTAGAGAACGTGCGGGTGATGGTATGGGTTGCGATAACATACGTTAGCAGGTCACATATAGCTCTAATTGACAGATGTTTGAATGCAAATGATTACACACGAAACCTGCTGCAGCCTGTTCCACTGCCATACTTAGGAGGTTCAATTCAACCCATTGTCCAGCAACTCAATGCACGTTCTCATACAGCAAGGGTTAGTACAAGGTTCTTACAAGAAAATAACGTGGCCCTGCTTTCTGACCAGACTTGTGGCCAATCGAACATGTATGGGATTTGATTGGCAATCGACTGGGTAATTTACTCCAACCACCAAATAACCTAGTTGACCTTCGTCGCCGAATTCAACAAGCCTGTGATGGCATTCCCCAGGATACCTAAAATAATTTAATTTCAAGCGTTTCTCTAAAAGTTATTGAATGCATAAGAAACCGCGGCTGCCCCACTCATTATTAAATAACTTTGTTATTTTTTAATTTTTTACTTTGAAAAAGTAATCATCTTTTAAGTTTAATTAAGCACAGGTGTATGAATTTTATTGAAACTGATCAACTCCCACTGCATGTTCGAATGTTTTTGAAAATCAGTATATTTTTTCAAATACCATTTCCCTTCTAACAAAAATTTTCAGAAAGTGCAAGTTAAAAATGTCATAAAGAAAATTCACTAATAAACAAGTTACCATGTAGGGATCCGAACGATAATTTAAAAAATAGTCAACCGATTTTAATTAAATTTGGCAGTTATGTTTCTTTTATAGATCTCTTGGACGAGTTCGTAAACCAATTTAATCGGACCAGTTTTGCGCAAAAAATCAAGTTTATCTGAAAAAAAGAAGTATATCTCCGAAGATAGTAAAGTTATGGTGATGAAATTTGGTACATACAGATGTGGCCTATATAAATTCTAACTTTAAGTTTCTATATTGTTAAAAAATTAAGTTATTAGAGTCTAAATTCGCCCCCATAACCCACCCACTACCACTACTACTAACGTAGTGGGTGGGTTCACTACGTTAGACTTTTTAGAAACAATGTTTAAGAGGTCAGAAACGAGAATGAATTAAGTTATCTAAAATAGTCTGCAAATTTTTATTTATCGGCGTTTTTTAAACAAAGATTCTGAAGCAGGGGTAGTTTTGAGGTAAATAACAAATGTGTTTTACAACTCTTGAATTTCTGTTTTGATAGTTACTTTTCTCTATTCAATTGACATGTTTGAAAAAATATTGGGGGAGACGTGGCCAGTTTTAAGATAAATGTCACATTCAATAAATATTTATAAACGAAGATTCTGAAACACATAGGTTTTCGGAGAACAAAATATTGCGTAACAGCCGTTTAATAATTTCTTTAGTTAATGTTTAAATTGTTACTTTAGTCCATTTGCCTAAAATGTTTGCAAAAAAATGAATTTGAAGTAGACCTTTTTTGCCAGCCATACATCGCGAGCTACAGTATTTTATCAGTTTTAAAACGTTTGGACACAAATGCGTTATTATAGGGAATTTTCGTTTAAAATTAAAAAAAAAAGATCTTAGTTAAATAGTAAATAAGTGTTAAAGTTGTGGATTAAGTAGGTGCGTTAGGATGGCGAATTTTCATAAGTATGTTTCAAATCGTAATAACTTATATTCTCAATAAGCTAGAATCTTCAATTTTGGCACATAAAGAGCATCTATAAAAATCAGAATAAGGTAATAAGCTTCGGTGATGCAAATCTGTTTTTAAATAAACGTTTCTTTTTTCGAAAATTCGATTCGAATATGTGTGCTAAAACGAAATCATCTAAGCGATTGGAAAAGTTAGTTAGGCAGCCCGATCAGATTAGTTTTTCCGGAAAAAAAAAATTCTTCTGGAAATCTTTGTAATTTTAATTAATTTTGTAGCAGAAGTTTGGTTTAAAAAGACCACGGCATCTACATATACTAAATTTTAGTTTTCTAGCCTCAGAGAAAAATGTGTTTTAGGCATTTGAATTTAAAGTTTTTTCCAAGCAGAAGAGCGCCAGATTAAAAAAATATTTTTTATTTGAGCATTTAAAAACCTTAGTATATTTCTTTGCTTATTCTGGCTTTATCATATCTTTATTTTTATTTATTTTTGTTACAGGTGAGCTTTCAGCCCTTACAGTTCCATTAACAGTTGTTTCTAAAAAGTAAGTCTACATTATTTTTAACGTGTATAGATATATATATATATATATATATATATATATATATATATATATATATATATATATATATATATATATATATATATATATATATAATTACCTTTATTGCTTAAAATTATACAACATGTTTATTCAATAAGTCTAAGACTTGTGGTGAATATTAACATAATTTTATACATAGTTGCATCCAAAACTGCTTGACAACACTCCAAATTCAACAACCTTAAAATCTTAACATTCCAAAAAATTTCTTTCCTGTTCCATTTCGTTCTTCTAATGTTTTACCTGATACCTCCATTTATCATTAATACTCCATAATACTTTTCCAACTGCAAACCTTTCTCAACTACCCATATTTTTGCCGAAATTGTAAATTTTGTACGAGACCAAATATATATATATATATATATATATATATATATATATATATATATATATATATATATATATATATATATATATATATATATATATATATATATATGTATAGACATATTTTGAAGTACACTAAGATGGGTCCTAGTGGATCTGTTTCGCGCCTATTAAAAAAATCGAAAATTTGGAAGTTTTACCTCTTTATTATGACTGAATTTTTTTAGACGCTTTTTCATTAAAGAGACCGTTGTTTGTTACCTATGTAAATTCTTTTTTTTTTCTTTGTTGTCCCTTCCATGTATAGTTTTTTAAGAAATAGTATGTTAACAATTTAAATAACTAATTTTTCGGTATATGTAATCCACTTATGATTTTACTAAATTAAAACTCATAATTTATATAGTTTAATTTATATGTAGGTATATTTTTGCGTGTACTTTGCCTGGTAATTTATATCTGGACTAATTTCAACTAAAACTACGTTTTTGTTTTTGCTGCGTTCGCTAATTGAATTATCATAGTTCAACGAGTGTTCGTATAAATGTTATTGCCAAGTAACAAACAAGATTGATGCTATCGAGATTCATAACTATTTTTTACAAAATTAGTGAATGCAAAGAACATTCGTATTTATCCTAAATGCTTTTATTTGAGCACCTATATTATATATTCAAATAAAATAGCAAAAGGTGTACAGCAAGCGAGCCCATTATCGCCGTATTTGTTCTAAGACGCAATAAATAGGTTGACAAAAGGCAGCAGAAATAAAAAGAAATGGAAAACGGTTCCGTTGCATAAGGTACGCAAATGACAGGACGCTGATGGAAGATAAGAAAAAAATCATGTGCACAGTGTACATGTCAAACTAAAAATTTATGACGAACACAAAAGTAATAATACAATTTTGTAAAAGTGGGTATAAAGCGATACACCAAACAATTTGGACAAGCAGAAGCGTTTAAATACCTTGGAAGTATTATTACGGATAATGCTAAATGTAGCAAAGAACTGAGAAAAATAATCGTGATGGCAAAGCAAGCATTGAATGGAAAATAATTTTCTTATTAATAAACATTTTAACATGGACCTGATGAAGAGGCTCAGAGGCTCACCAAGTCATACCTATAGAGTGTATATATATATATATATATATATATATATATATATATATATATATATATATATATATATATATATATATATATATATATATGTATGTGTATACACTGTGTCTATAAAGTAAGGCATAAGTTCAATAAAATTGAAAGTGACTATTATTAAAGAAAAGTATTTTATATAAAAATTTGACCCCTATCGCCATGCCTCTGTAAGGGGTAGCTACCCTTTCGAAATTCTAAAACTGGATGCTGGGTAGTGTGTTACATTTTCTTAATGCTAATCCAATTCTCTATTCAGCAACACCAATTTTTTTCTTGTAGGAATAAAATAAAGTAAGTAATAATATTTTTATAATGAGCAACACCTTACACATGTAAAGCCTGTAAATAATTGCATAGTTAAGTCTTATCTAATCAAATGTTCGAAATGCTTTCCTTCTTGTGCCTGACGATATCCGAAAGCGTCAACAAATTCTTGTTGGACTCTATTTATAATCTTTAGTGAAAGGTTGGTACATTCAGTTCTAATACTTGTTTTTAATTCGTCGATGGTATCTGGTTTACTTTTGAATACCACATTCTTCAAATGACCCCACAGGAAAGAATCTAAGGGGATTAGGTCAGGTGATGTTGCTGGCCACTCGATTGCAACACTCATGCCATCCATCTGTTGGAAATTGTTGGTCCAGCTGCTGACGACCATTAACGTTATAATGCGCGGGGCACCATCTTGTTGATACTACAAGTTATGATTTACCATACCAGCATTGTGTTTATCAGAAAATAAGTTCAATAAGGTCGGAATATAAGTTCAGTAACGTCGGAATGAAATATTGCTGTAAAAATTGTAGATGTCGTTTTGTTAAAATTGTATGTGATTCTGTCGCATCCATCTTGGATTTACGCTTGTCCAATATCTGAAATGTTGACGGTTAATTTCTCCATGTAGTTTAAAAGTAGAATCGTCCGAAAATAGAATATTCGGTACTTGCAAATAGTTATTGTTACATTTATCCAGTAATGTTGCACAAAACTGCATCCTTCGGTCTGGATCGTCATCGGGTAACTCATGCAAAAGCTGTATTTTACAAGGATGAAGCTTTTCAAGTTTTAATATTTTATGTGCCGTCTAAAATAGATCTTCATTGTCTGGGCCAATTTGCCGAACACTACTATGGGGATTGTCTTCCATTGCCAATAAAACATTTAATTTCACTTCTTTACTTAGAGACGAGCAACCTTTTTTTGGCAAGTCTTCCACGCTAAACCTTTCTCGAAATTTCTCATCTATTAAACTCACTGTTGACTGATTTATAGACATATCCTGATATTTAGTATTAAACAGAATATGCACGTCTGTCAGAGTTCGGATCCTGTCACCATAACCAAACATCATTAGAACTTCAATTCTTTGAGCTACTGATAAACTAATTTTACCAACAATTTACTAATTAATTGGGAAAAGCAAAAGCTGAAAATTATACATATTCACTTTGCACGACAACCAAAACGTAAATTTACGACTATGGTCTGTATATTGTATCGCAAAAAATTATCAAACTTATGCCCGATTAGTTTTTATAACACACAGCAGATAATTGTTACAGGTACGACATAGCATACAACAAAATTTCTAGATTTCCTTTCGTACAAGACGCCCCACATTTTGAACTTTGTTTATGAACGTTGTTTACAGACTTTGAGGTATTGAAGTATCATATCAGTATCATAAGCCGGGACTATGTAATTATTTACAGGCTTCAATTGTGTTAGGTTTTATAATAAAAATGTTATTACTCACGTTATTTTATTCCTACAAAAAATGGTGTTGCTGAATATAGAATTGGATTACATTTAAAAAGATGTATCACCCTACTCACCATACATTTTAAAAATTTCGAAGGGGTAACTACTCTTTAAAGAGGTATGAGATTTTTGTATCAAACGGTTTGTTTTCGACAATAAAAAAACTACTTGTTTTTGAATTTTCCTTAACAATGATCAGTTTTAATTTTATTGAGTTTATGCCGTACTGTATAGACAGTTCAGGAAAGGTTTCCGCGGTCATTAGTGTGAGGTATACTTGGTTCTCGGGTTGAACCGCGGCAGAATTTATTAAAACTCGATGTTTCGCCTCCTGTTTTGGAACCATTTTCAAGAGGATAAGGTGATATGAAAGGATATTAATTCTAAGGCATCGATCCGCCTACTCCTTAGAGGGGTGAATAAGGATAGGTTGGGTTGTTCTAGCCCAATTACGGGGCCTCAGTCTGCCTACTCTTCAAATCTCGCTGGAGATCGTTGCACGAAACCAATAATCAGACGGAATTAAACTTCCCAAGACAGACATTGCTTGAATTGCGGATACAACAAAAATCAGATACTACGAAACATCAGAAACACACAGCAACCAACTACCACACCTCAGCGACAACAGACAGATTCATCGCAACAGCAGAAAGAATTGCTACTCTACATTAAATGGGTCACCGACACAATCAGGCGAATTTTTAAAACCCATAATATCCAAACCATATTCACAACAGAGCAAAAACCGTGAAATCTAATAAAAACACCCATGGATACGATTAGAAACGAATCTAACGAAGTTTACGAAGTCCCTTGATCCGACTGCTCCGGAACTTAGGGCAAACGAATAGGTTTACCCACAATATGAACACATCCTCGAAGTTAGAAAATCCGACCCCCATCCGCACTGACACATATTCATACAGGACACCAAATAGACTTTGACAATGTCAAAACAATAGCCCCGGTTTACAACTTCAAAACCAGAATTGTCGGCGAAGCGAACGTGATCCAAAGACGCCCCAATTGTTTTAATACAGGAGATGATGATCTTCGCCTTCCGATTACTTGGAAACCTCTTACAAACACACAAAAAGACAATTAATTTGATATAATTCTGCGCGCAGTTCAACCCGAAAATCAAGTATATCTCACAATTGTGTTTGCGTGTGTTTTTGTTTCTTTAACGTCGGTCTATTTCCGCGACTGTGGACAATCACCGACGACAGGCAGCAGTTTAACTTCACTATCGTGCATATTTGCCGTCCCCTGCATCTCTGTAAGGAGCTCAGTGATCTTTAACGCGCCCAACATTGCATGGACACGGGACCGACCGCTTTACGCCTCCTCCGAAGGGCGGGACGTGCAGACATTCAACTTACTCAAATACAATACCACAACCTCGGTTGATGTTAATGTTACAGTATGTAATGAAAAAGTGAAAGGACAACCCTGGGATCAAACCTAGTACCAATTGAAGGCACACGTTTTCACCACTGAACCACCGAGGCTCTATATATCTCACATATCTTCTTCTTGTTAAGGTGCCGTCTTCTGTCAAAGGTTGGCGATCATCATGATTATTATTTGCAGCTTGTTGACTGCTGCTCGGAAAAGATGATTTGATGAACAGTTAAACCACTCTCTCAGATTGCGGAGCCACGTCATTCTTCTTCTTCCTACGCTGCGCTGCGCTTTCCCTTGATTTTCCCCTGTATGATTATTTGCAGTATTAGGTATCTCGCCCCTCTCATGATGTGGTCTAGGTATTGTAGTTTCCTGATTTTTCTTTCAGTGTTTACTTCTGTTTATTTTGAGTCTTCGTAAATCTTCCTCGTTTGTAACTCTATCGACATAAGATACTCTCAACATCCTGTACAACCACATCTCAAAGAGCTCTATCTTTCTCATCATGGCATTGGTGAGGGTGGCCGCTTCTATACCGTATAACAGAATTGTAAGTATTGTTGCGTTTTCTCCGGGTTCTGGATAAGTGAGACTTATAATTTTAACAAAACAACTTTATTTACTCTCTAAATATGGATACAATAAAAGTTCTAGAATGTCTCTCTCACAAAACACTTAGTTTATCTGGCCTTACAATCACTAATTTGTACAAAAGTCACTAATACACTGAAACTACAGTCGCTACTCTATAACACTTCACACTAGTTACTGCTCCTTCGAGTCACCTCAACATTCTCTAACTGAACTGTCTGCCCTGGCTTGCTTTCGTCTTTATATACACGTCGTACCTTCTACCTTGTTTCGCGAGCCTTCCATTCCAGAATATTCCAGGACCTTCTTTTGCTAGAAGGTTCTGTGAATACAGATCGGCCCCGTGTGTATACAGGGGGATGTATATACAGGATGATCCAAATGTGCTCTTCACTCCTATGCTACACAAGAGGTGTTTCTCGTACTATAAGATTTCTCTGCATATACAGGTTGTAAGTGGTCTCTGCGTATACAGGGTGTATATACAGGGTGTTCGGAATGCGCAGACCTCAGTTATCCGTTCCGACGAGGTAAAAATTGGTAACTTCGTTATTTCTGGTCCTAGAGGGTTGAGACTTTGCCTGAGGGGGGTCACCCCAGACACCCCCAGGGGGGTGTGAGGCGGTGTTGCCAGATTGTGCGAAAATTCCCAGATGTTGGGGAAGTTCTGGAGATGTGGCAACGCCGCACCTACATCTATTGAAGTGCTTTGTAACAGTATGTTACATCTCAGCATACAGATTTTGATAAGCTTTGTTAAAATCTGCTTTGTTACAGAAGACAGAAGAACTGTATCATATTTATAGAGGCGCTGCGTGCGTTTTCGATTCTTGCCCTTAGTTCTTCAGAATAGTCGTTATTGTTATTAATTAATGTCCCCGGATATTTATATTGGTACACTCGTTCTGGTTGTGCACTATCAGTTGTATGTTAGGGTTTGGGGTTTTGGTGAACACTAGTAATTTCATTTTGCTTAGATTCATAGTTAAAACGTATCGAATACTGACATCAACTACTTTTTGTACTATTCTTTGTAAGTCGTTAGCATTTTGTGCTAACAACACCGTGTCGTCTGCGTACCTTATGTTTGAAATAGGTATCCCACTAACCAGCACTCCAGCTCATTCCTCGTGTAATGCCTCTTTCATGATGGCTTCTGAATAACGATTAAATAATAAGAGGGAAAGAACACATCTATGTCGTACTCCGCGTCTGATCTCTATATCTTCCGTCTGTACATTGTCTATTATTATAATGTTAGCTGTCTTGTTGTAATATAGGTTTTCTATAATTGTTATATCTTAAGTCTATAATTGTTTTTCTCTTAGGATTTTTATGAGTTGGTCATGTCGGACTCTGTCAAATGCCTTTTCTTAGCCCACTAGGCATGCTTGTTGACGGCTAAACAGCACTAGGTTAGTACGTTTACAGCAAATAGTGCCTCTCTCGTGCCTACCCCCTGACGAAACCCGAACTGAGAGACACTTATGTCGTCGTCTAACTTTCTATATAATAAATTATGTATGACTTTTAAGAACACTTTTAGTGTGTGGCTCGTTAGTTTATCCTGTGATCTGACCATTTTTGTTGCATTGTTCTTCTTTGTTATTGCAACAAATGTTGATATTAACCATTCCCTGTGTATAACTCCGGTTTTGTAGATCGTATTGAAGAGTTCTGTAAGTATTGATATGTCAGTTTCTTTAAGCAGTTTGAGCAGTTCCACAGGCATTCGTCCGCTCTAGGCACTTTCTCATTTTAGTGAATTTTCTTAAAAAAAATTCACTAATGAGGAGATCTCGACTTTTGAATTTTGAAAAAATTTCTTCAAATGAGCGCTATTTAGGACCCCTGGACCCCAAATCCGAGGTCGGTTTCAGACTTTATATGTTTATATATATATATATATATATATATATATATATATATATATATATATATATATATATATATATATATATATATATATATATATATATATATATATATATATATATATGTTTATATATTTATGTGTCACACCTATAACTAAAAAAATAATGGACCGATTTTGATAAAATTTGGTGAGTACCTTCCTTTCGCGAGTGGCTTGGATAAGTTCGTTATCCAGGAAAATCCGCCGAGGTTTTCCCGGAAAATTTTGTGTTTTTTTTCGAAAAAAATCGAAAAAAATTTATATCTCCGGAATTAACAAAGTAAGGGCAACGAAGTTTGGTACACGGGTTTATATCGTTATATGTAAGGTACCTACCAAAATTTAGCGCTGTCGGTTAAAGGACAAAAAAGTTACAGGCATTTAAAGAGAAATAAATTTGGGTTTTCCTCAAAACGTCAAAGTCGCGATTTTAAACGTCAAAATTGTTAATATTTAGGCAATGAACCTGAAACTAATATGATCTATGCAAGGAAAATGTCTCAAGAATAATGTTTTACAAAGCCTGAGCTCTTAGTTTCAATCGTCATTGTCCTTCATTTTACTAAAATATTCCCAGAAAATTCATTTCAAATAGACCCTTTCTCTGATACTTTAGCAGTAGTGTTGGCTATAGAGTTTATCGTTTAATGGTATATCATTTTTGTCGAATTATTTAAAAAACGCAGCAAGTGCGTTATGATAGTGAATTTTCATAAAAATGTTTTTAATAACAAATATGTGTGTTTTTTAAGAAAGCAGGCATCAAATTTGGTTACCAGTATAACCTATATAGTAAAAACAATGTGCCATGTTTCATCAAAATAACTTCATTGTGTGAAAATGTACAAAAATTTCCAAAAGTAAACTTAAAGTGTTCCCGAAAAAACACGTTTCTTGGTCAACCTTATAGGTTAATAGCAAATTGAGCTGTTCAAATATGAAACATTTGATCAAAATTAGCTACCATAACGCACTTGCTGCGTCCAGAATTTCTTTTCTTACAAACATGCATTATATTTCGATGGAAAATGCAAAAATGCAATAGCATAAGGCGTGTTTGATTTAAAAAAAAAAGGAAATTTGTATCACCAACGACTTATGGGCCACCCTGTGATTGTAGAAATATTATTTTAAGATGTAGCTCAAGACACCCTATAATTAATATATACAAAAAATTTTCATATCTTATATAATAACGGATATATTGAGCTTTATTGATTTTTTACAAAAATTCGACAAAAATTATATATCATTAAACGATAAACTTTATAGCTAAGGCTACTGCCAAGCATCAGAGAAAGTGTCTATTTGAAATGAATCTTCTGGAAACATTTTAGTAAAATGAAGGACAATGACGGTTGAAACTAAGACTTCAGGGTTTGTAAAACATTCTTCTTGAGACATTTTATTTCTATAGCCCGTATTAGATTCAAGTTATTTGCCTAAATGTTGCCAATTTTGACATTTTACATCGCCACTTTGACGTTTTGAGGAAACCCCAATTTATTTTTCTTTAAATGCCTATAACTTTTTTGTCTTTTGACCTACATAGCTAAATTTTGGTAGGTAACTTACCTATAAGGACGTAGACCTGTGTACCAAATTTGGTTGCCATTACTTTGTTAATTCCGGAGATATAAATTTTTTTCGAAAGAAAACACAAAATTTTCCGGGAAAACCTGGGCAGATTTTTCTGGCTAACGAACTTATCCAAGCCATTTGCAAAAGGAATTTTTTCACCAAATTTAATCAAAATCGGCCCATAATTTTTTGAGTTATCGGTGTGATACATATATATATATAAATATATATATATATATATATATATATATATATATATATATATATATATATATATATATATATATATATATATATATATATATAAACATATAAAAATTGAAACTGACCCTGGATATGTTTTCTGGGGGGCCTAATTAGCGCTCATTTGAAGAAATTTTTTCAAAATTCAAAAGTCGGGATCTCCTCAAAAATCATTAAAGCGCAATATTTCCGTTATTATTCAAGTTACGAAAAAAAGTTGTATACATTAATTGTAGGGTGTCTTAAGCTACATCTTAAAAAATATTTCCACAATTTCAGGGTGGCCCATAAGTCGTTGGTGATTCAAATTTTCTTTTTTTTAGTGAATTTTTTTAATCGAACACGCCCTATGTTATTGCATTTTTGTATTTTCCATCGAAATATAATACATCTTTGTAAGAAAAGAAATTCTGGACGCAGCAAGTGCGTTATGGTAGCGAATTTTCATTAAATGCTTCAAATTGTGAATCAATTTGCTATTAACCTATAAGGTTGACCAGAAAACCAGTTTTTTCGGGAAAAATTTAAGTTTACTTTCGGAAATTTTTGTACATTTTCAAACAATAAAGTTATTTTGATGAAATATGGTACATTGTTTCTAATATATAAATTATACTGGTTACCAAATTTGGTGCCTGCTTTCTTAAAAAAACATATTTGCTATTAGAAACATTTTTATGAAAATTCACTACCATAACGCACTTGCTGCGCCCAGAGTTTTTTTGTTTTTAAGTGCGTTGAGTTCAACGCGAAAACCAAGTATCTCACATATAAATCTTATAAACTTTTAACATGGGGACATGGAGAAAATGACAACAACAACGTAAACCGATAGATATACAAATAAAATTATGCTACATGTAAGAGATGCTTGCCAAAAAAATTGAGAAGGCAAAATTTGTTGGAGACATTCTGAGATATAACTTTCCAACAGCATTATATAAATAATCCATATTCGGGGAAAAGGGAAGATGTAGACGCAGAGGAAAACTTGTGGAAAGCCTGGCTTAGTTAGTGAATGGCGAAAACTAAATTCAAAAGGGGTGCGTCAGACAGAGAGTCATGTTTTCGACGACAAGGAGACATCTCCTTTAGACTGTGATGATGATGGCGTATTCATTGCGCACAGGAAACAACAATTTTTGGTTGTGGTCGAACACAAGCCAAGTTTGATTTCAAATTAGCTCTCTATCCAATCGTATTATAGCGCTGAAAATTTCTGGGTATACAAAACAACATTTTACATACTTTTGTGACTTGTGTACGCCACTGTGGTCATAAAATTTTTATGCGATAGGGTCCATTATCACATCGAACGATCATAAAACCAAGAATGTTATAAACAATGCGCATTAAAAACATATGACCGACTACTGTCAAGGTCAAAATAAACACCCGCACATTAATTTGGCAATCACTTGTGTTTTCGATCAAGAACATTTTTCTAAAATGTTTTATACACATAGCGGCCATGACGACAGTTTTTGTAACTTGTAATGGAGGTAAGAAAATAAACTCAGAATAAAAACCTAAATTTATTATTATGACATGTGGCCAACATCTTAAAGCACTATACACAAAATATCGCTTACAGGTAACAAAACAACATAATTTACTGTCAATTTCCACATTCTGAGTCAAATGACCTGTGAAACAAGCAACAGTAAAGTTTCTATTTTAAATATAGAAACGTTCTTTATAGCGAAAATCTTGAAAATACGTTTCCCTAGAGTATCCCATGCATTTTGTTTGTTAGAATTTTTTTATGAAAATTCGCTAAGGAAAAGATTGCGACTGTAAATCTAAAATAAAAAAAACTTTACATATATAATTATTTTTATTGTTTAGAGATGGAATAAGCTCAATTTTAGTGCATTTTAGTAGAACAAAAATCACCAATGAGGAGATCTACTTTTAAATTTTGAAAAAATCTTTAAGGTAAAGGAAAATAGTGCTGCTAATTGAATCACAACTTCCACATAGCTGTGATATTGACTCTCTTCAAAAAGACATTTTCATTAAATGAATTAAGGGTTCACGACTTTTTTCCCCCAGGACTCGTCCGCGGCCTTGCCGCCCTGATACTCCCATTCTAAAATCACTGTGCCTTGAACTAGTCTGCACAGCGATTAGTAGGGTCAAGTTTTATAATGCTCTGTCTCCGGTCTAGACTGACCGTAGATCAGTTGTCTTTTGCGGTCCAGAGCTAGCTTTGCCCTCGCACAAGATGTGCTGCGCTCTTTCCTCCCCCTCGCCGCAGAGTCTGCATGCGAGGTCCCCCTCGAATCGCCTCATTTTATGCAGGTGTTTCTTGACGTCCGTGTGTCCCGTCAAGAGACCTGTTATGTTTCTGAGCTATCCTCTGCTAAGATTTAGCAGCTCTCTTTGAACCGGGTTCGTCTATTATTGACTTCCCATGTCTGAGCCCTGGACAGTCTGCCCAGAACACCTTGTGTTGGTTTCTGACCCTAGACTAAATGGCTCCCCTAGCATTGCTCTTTGTCACGCCCAGAGCCGGTTCCGGTCCCATAAATGGTTCTGCTGATCCTCTCTTCGCGAGACTGTCAGCTTCTTCATTGCCTTTGACTCCCCGAGTAACCCGGCACCCAGATGAGGGTGACCTCATTCTGCCCAGCCAGGTCGCTCGTCTCGTCTCGGCACTCACTCACCAGCCAGGAATTTACCCGTGGGCTACTTAGGGCCTTAAGGACTGCCTGGCTGTCTGTGGCTATGAGGACCCGCTAAAAACGCCGTATCATAATTTTTACTAGGTGCCAAAAATGTGAAAAGTTGCAAAACAATTAAAATACGACTAATTCGAATACGATGCACGCTATCCATTTTTTTCCTACAAACATGCATTATAATTCAATTAAAATTCAAAAATGCAATAATATAAGGGGTGTTTGAAAAAAAGAAAGTTTGTATCCCAACGACTTATGAGCCAGCCTCTGAATGTCAACATAATTTTATAAGATGCAGCTCAAGACACCATATAATTAACAAATGCAATTGTTTTTCATATCTTGTACAATAACGGATATATTGAGCTTTACCGCAGAAATGCGCCACCCTGTATATATGAGAATAGATAAAAACTGAAACTAACCCCATATAGGTTTTAGGGGGCCTAGTGTACAGAAATCTTTTCAAAACTCAAAAGGCGCGGTTCTTCTTTAGAGATTTTTGTTCTCCCGCACACTGCAGGATGGCGTACATTTCGACCTGAAAGACCGTTGCATGGGCTCCGAGGGAAATACTATGACTTACCCTAGGTCCTTCCGAATAAACACCTGCCCCCGTCTCACGCTCCCCGCCGGATCCGTCCGTGAACCAGACGAGCGCGTACCGTGGTATGCCCGGCGTCTCCTCCCGCTAGGTCTAGCGGTCCGGGATTTCCACTGTAAAGTTGTTTTGCCTGCAGATTCGCGGGCTCGCGAAGTCTGACCTCATATCAAGTTTGGGCTCCTTCACGATCTCCTGAATTTTGCAGTGGCCGCTGAAGCCTGGGTTGATTTTCAGTCTACCATTGCAGGCTAGTCTGTGTAGTCCTAGCCTGGCCTCCCCCATAATAA
This sequence comes from Tillus elongatus, assembly GCA_964006375.1. NCBI lineage: Eukaryota > Metazoa > Arthropoda > Insecta > Coleoptera > Cleridae > Tillus > Tillus elongatus. Next base: position 58,113,713 of record OZ023265.1, read on the forward strand.
CTAAGTGTAGGGGGGGGGGGGGGGCAGATCCAGCAACACCTCCATGGCGGCTGTTGGGGTTGGTCCACGGCTTGACCACAAAAAAAGATTCGTATTCCTGTACCCATAAACTCCTGAAACGATATATTAGCCTTCGACATGCAGATGCTGTGATAATTTACTTTCCTTAGAAAGACATTCTCATGAAATGAATTTAGATGGTCACTCCCCCCGAAGCGATATTACCTAAAAACAATTCAAAGCGTTCCTTTGTTGAGTGCTAACTTTATACCAAATTTGAAGTTGATATCTCAATCCGTTCGAAAGTTATTGCGCCTATTAACAGACAGGCATAGAGGCCCACAGAGCTACACAGACAAAAAAGTTCGTTCCAGTAGGTAATGCGACACTTTGGGCAGACAGTGACGTCACAGGAAGTGACGTCACGGCGCCGGCGCCACGCCCTGGCGCCGGCGCCACGCCCTGGCGCCTACCCCGGCGCCGGCGCCTAGCCACGCCCCGGCCCTGGCGCCACGCCCGGCGCCGGCGCCAGCCCCGGCGCCAGCCCCGGCGCCCAGCCACGCCCTGGTCCAGACAGTCACATCCGTGTTATGTAAACATTCTAAGGTCATTGACCTGTCTAGGAAACTGTGACGTCACACGACTTGGGCCAGACAGTCACATAAGTGTCTAACCTATTATTATATTTTGAAAAAAACCATTTGGAGCAGGTGAGTTTCGAACCCGGGGCATTCAGATGGGAGGCAACGATGCTACCCGTTAAGCTAAGCAGACGCTTATTAATTTATTGTTTTAGGCTAGTATATATATACGACTACAAACAAACCATACATGTAACATAATTAAAGTTTATTATTAGACAAATGGATGATTTACAAAATAATGTTTAATATTAGAGGCTGAACCAAAACGGAGGAAAATGGCGGAATGAAAGATGGAAGCCTGTGATACCTTAAGCTGACATTATAAAAATGGCGGGCTTTCGTTCTTAAAGATGGTGCAAGGATGGATGAAGACTCCATTATTTAAAGATACGTCACTCCAACCTTTAGAGCCGACAAATGAGAGTGTAGACATAAGACATAATAATTAATATGTTTAATATTAGACAGACTAGAACGTCACAATTGTTATATGGGTAGGTTCTAAAAATAACACACAGAGGTCGCTGGCAAAACAAAAGAAGGAAGTTCAGAAACAAAATAGACAACAGGTTCAACCGTGAGATGTACGATGGAACCAATACATGCACGGTGTTAAGGAGGCCAAATCAAATTGGAATATACAATAAAATGGCCACTTCCGGTCTAAACTTTAAATCGTTATATCTTTTGAAGGACAAGTGATAGAAAGGAACTGACTTCAAAAATGTATGTTTCGTAACAAGGTCTACAAGAAACCGAGATAAAAAACTTTAAACCCTTATCGCGGAAGATCCGTGAGATGTACGATGGAACCAACACATGCACGGTATTAAGGAGGCCAAATCAAATTGGAATATACAATAAAATGGCCACTTCCGGTCTAAACTTTAAATCGTTATATCATTTCAACGACAAGTGATAGAAATGAACCGACTTCAAAAATATATCGTTTCATAACAAGCTCTACAAGAAACTGAGATAAAAAACTTTAAACCCTTATCGCGGAAGATCCGTGAGATGTACGATGGAACCAACACATGCACGGTGTTAAGGAGGCCAAATCAAATTGGTATATACAATAAAATGGCCACTTCCGGTCTAAACTTTAAATCGTTATATCTTTTCAACGGAAAGTGATAGAAATGAACCGACTTCAAAAATATATCGTTTCATAACAAGCTCTACAAGAAACTGAGATAAAAAACTTTAAACCCTTATCGCGGAAGATCCGTGAGATGTACGATAGAACCAACACATGCACGGTGTTAAGGAGGCCAAATCAAATTGGAATATACAATAAAATGGCCACTTCCGGTCTAAACTTTAAATCGTTATAACTTTTCAACGGAAAGTGATAGAAAGGAACCGACTTCAAAAATGTATGTTTCGTAACAAGGTCTACAAGAAACTGAGATAAAAAACTTCAAACCCTTATCTCGGAAGATCGGCGAGATGTACGATAGAACCAACACATGCACGGTGTTCAGCAAGTCAAACTCTATTAACATATCCAATAAAAATGTTACTTCCGGTAGACACTTCCGGTATAGCTATTCTTAGAGCTACATACATGTGTGACACCTCAAAATAATCGTCTTGTTGAACAGAAGAAAGAAATATAGTTTTTAAGGAAATCAAAACAAGTTGTGTTAACATCTAAAAACAACACACTCTCTCTTAGACTTAATGAAGTTACTTTCAGAGAAATTTTCAAGCTTACCATGAGGACCAGTATTCAATGGCGTATTTAAATGTTGACTACATCAAGTGATGCGTGCTACAGACAAATTTTAGTACACCCTCTTAGACTTATTGAAGTTGACGGCACAGGCAGCTGTCAAGCGTACCTAACAAACCAAAGTAAATATGTCTTGAAGAACAGTCTTGAATTGCCCTAAACCAACACATCTCTATCATTTCAGAGTAATCTTAGCCATGTGACCAGTTAAACTAAGTATCTTGAAGTGTAGCTTTTATGTTTATGAGATATAAAATAAGAAAACCAAAGAGTTAATTGTCTATTACAACAACAAGTAGAAGGGGTTGACTTGGTACCTACAGCTGTTACATACTTGGTAAAAATGGGGTGCCACTAGCATTTCAGAGTAATTTTAATCATGCAACACTCTAACTGTCTTGAGATGTAGCTTTATGTGTTAATGGGTGGAAATAACAAAACTAAAGAGTTGATTGTCTATTACAACTGTCAGCTAAAGAAGCATTTAGGTAGCCGGAATACCGATATCCTAAATATTTCAAGAGTAATCTTAGTCATACAACACTCTTAACTAACTGTCTTGAGATGTGGCTTTATGTGTCATTGGTTGGAAAATAAGAAAACTAAAGAGTTGATTGTCTATTACAACTGTCAGCTGAAGGAACATGTTGGGTTATCGGAATACCGATAACGCCAAATGTTCCAACCGAAGGAGCCCACTTAGAGTCATCTCCAGGGGCTCGGAATACCGATGCCCTAGAAGTGTCGGAAGCAACATTTCAATTAACACCAACAACCGCTAAATACTTGTTGGACTTTAGTATATTTGGTATTAAATTTGGCTTGTTGGATAACCAATCATTTTTATGAAAAATGCAACAATTTTTATTTCTGCGTAAATACATGTAAATTTTGTAGTCTACTATGGACAGTCAAGTCTACCTCTGGACATTTAAGTCAACCCTGGACATAATTATAACGGTGTTTAAATGCAAATAGATTGAATTATTTTGCTGGGAGTCAGGTATGGACAAGGTGTTATTAATAATAAAAACAGTGGTAAAATATAAAAATATAATATATTTACTCAAGTGTACACTACAGCAAGTTAACTAATTTGAAAATTGTCTGTCTTTACAGTAAAATGAGATCTGTCAGTTGGTGTTTGTGACCTTGGAATGTAATCTGGGTGTTATTTCCGTAGGATGACATAATTTAATTTTCGATAGTGTAAAATAAAATTAAAAAGTGTGATATATGAAAAATAAGAAAACTAAAGAGTTGATTGTCTATTACAACTGTCAGCTAAAGAAGCATTTAGGTAGCCGGAATACCGATATTCTAAATATTTCAAGAGTAATCTTAGTCATACAACACTCTTAACTAACTGTCTTGAGATGTGGCTTTATGTGTCATTGGTTGGAAAATAAGAAAACTAAAGAGTTGATTGCCTATTACAACAGTCAGCTAAAGGAACATTTGGGTTATCGGAATACCGATATGCCAAATGTTCCAACCGAAGGAGCCCACTTAGAGTCACATCTAGGGGGCCGGAATACCGGCCCCCTAGATGTGTCGGAAGCAACATCTCAACTAACGTCTACAACCGCTACATACTTGGTGGACTTTGGTGGAACACAGACTGAAAACAACTTGATATCTGGTACATATGTCTGTAAAGATTTCATTCTAAATTTAGCCTGTTGGATATCCAATCATTTCTATGAAAAGTGCAACCAACCAACTAACCAACCACCCAACCAACCAACCAATGGGCCACGCAAGAATGAATCACTTATCATGAATTTGCAAACAAACAAGGAACCTGGCAGTCATTGGGTTGCAGTTAAGAAACGTGGTGACACAGCCGTGTACTTTGACTCATATGGAAACTTGAAGCCACCAGTTGAGCTGCAGCGTTACCTTAAAGACTCTACTCTAATGTACAATCATGATGTGTATCAGAAATATAATACTTATAATTGTGGTCATTTATGTTTAGACTGACCCGACCATTCCACCACCCGACTCTTAGCTGACCCGACTGGTCCACCACCTTGTCATGGAGCTAACCCGGTATAACCTGGGCACATGCACCACCGTTTCTTGTGACGTCACTCGCTTCCAGCATCGTTTTTATTTATAGCGTCAGCTGTAACTGACCTGGATGGTTAATCACCTAACCTGGCCGCATCTATTTTTAAAAATTGTTCAAAGTCCATGTAGGCTGCCTCATGGTCATCGTAGATGTGTTTTAAATTGTTTTCTTCTTGTTTGACTTAAAAACATTCAGCTTGTGTTCCGCAAAAGAGTGACTGTTACACATTTGCTAGACATGTGTTAGACATATGTCTGCCCTATTAGACAGGTTAATCAACTAACCTGGCCGCATCTATTTTTAAAAATTATTCAAAGTCCATGTAGGCTGCCTCATGGTCATCGTAGATGTGTTTTAAATTGTTTTCTTCTTGTTTGACTTAAAAACATTCAGCTTATGTTCCGCAAAAGAGTGACTGTTACACATCTGCTAGACATGTGTCGGACATATGTCTGCCCTATTAGACAGCTGTGTTAGACAGCTGTGTTAAACAGCTGTGTTAGACAGCTGTATTAGACAGCTGTGTTAGACAGCTGTGTTAGACAGCTGTGTTAGACAGCTGTGTTAAACAGCTGTGTTAGACAGCTGTATTAGACAGCTGTGTTAGACAGCTGTATTAGACAGCTGTGTTAGACAGCTGTGTTAGACAGCTGTGTTAGACAGTTGTGTTAGACAGCTGTGTTAGACAGCTGTATGACAGCTGTATGACAGCTGTATGACAGCTGTCTGTCATGTCAGACGGCTGTATGACAGCTGTCGTTGTTGTCTGTTGAATATTAAGACGTGAAGCGTCCACTAAGGTTCAGTCGTTAACCAACGGTGAAGGTGAAAACAATAAGTTGTGTTGTCTGTGTTGTTTGTCGAATATTAAGACGAGGAGCGTCCACTAAGGTTCAGTCGGTAGCCAACAGTGAAGGTGAAAACAATAAGTTGTGTTGTCTGTGTTGTTTGTCGAATATTAAGACGAGGAGCTTCCGCTAAGGTTCAGTCGGTAGCCAACAGTAAAGGTGAAGACTGACCTGGATGGTTGATCAACTAACCTGGCCGCATCTATTTTTAAAAATTGTTCAAAGTCCATGTCGGCTGCCTCATGGTCATCGTAGATGTGTTTTAAATTGTTTTCTTCTTGTTTGACTCAGAAGCGTCCACTAAGGTTCAGTCGTTAACCAACAGTGAAGGTGAAAACAATAAGTTGTGTTGTCTGTGTTGTTTGTCGAATATTAAGACGAGGAGCTAAGGTTCAGTCGGTAGCCAACAGTGAATGTGAAAACAATTAGTACCTGCTAAACTTTAGTCTTTAATAAACACGAGGCTAAACTTCGGTCCTTTAACCAACACAGTCAGTTGTGTAGCACGAAACAATGGCATTCCAAATACTTGAAGATACAGTGACCTCCAATAAGAAGTTTAAACTTGATAGACGAAGCGTATGCTTTAGACTACAAGATATACCTGACGATGTCAACGATCCAGAGAAGTGGGTCAAAGATCGTATTAAAGATATTGTGAGTCATATAGTCCATGATGTCGATCCCGAAGACAGAGTGGGGTTTACCTTTAGCTCGGAAGGTTTCGACAAGGGGGCTGCCCATCTCCCATTTCGTAAAGCAAAGAATGTTGTTTTCGAAGACGTCTGGCACCTACTGAGTAAGATATACCAGAGTAAAGGACCTGGTTTTCGTTCTGATACATTTAGAATGACGATGACTCAAGTGAAAACCGCTAAGCCTTTAATACATGTCAATTAAATATCTTATCTTTACAGACATATGTACCAGATATCAAGTTGTTTTCAGTCTGTGTTCCACCAAAGTCCACCAAGTATGTAGCGGTTGTAGACGTTAGTTGAGATGTTGCTTCCGACACATCTAGGGGGCCGGTATTCCGGCCCCCTAGATGTGACTCTAAGTGGGCTCCTTCGGTTGGAACATTTGGCATATCGGTATTCCGATAACCCAAATGTTCCTTTAGCTGACTGTTGTAATAGGCAATCAACTCTTTAGTTTTCTTATTTTCCAACCAATGACACATAAAGCCACATCTCAAGACAGTTAGTTAAGAGTGTTGTATGACTAAGATTACTCTTGAAATATTTAGAATATCGGTATTCCGGCTACCTAAATGCTTCTTTAGCTGACAGTTGTAATAGACAATCAACTCTTTAGTTTTCTTATTTTTCATATATCACACTTTTTAATTTTATTTTACACTATCGAAAATTAAATTATGTCATCCTACGGAAATAACACCCAGATTACATTCCAAGGTCACAAACACCAACTGACAGATCTCATTTTACTGTAAAGACAGACAATTTTCAAATTAGTTAACTTGCTGTAGTGTACACTTGAGTAAATATATTATATTTTTATATTTTACCACTGTTTTTATTATTAATAACACCTTGTCCATACCTGACTCCCAGCAAAATAATTCAATCTATTTGCATTTAAACACCGTTATAATTATGTCCAGGGTTGACTTAAATGTCCAGAGGTAGACTTGACTGTCCATAGTAGACTACAAAATTTACATGTATTTACGCAGAAATAAAAATTGTTGCATTTTTCATAAAAATGATTGGTTATCCAACAAGCCAAATTTAATACCAAATATACTAAAGTCCAACAAGTATTTAGCGGTTGTTGGTGTTAATTGAAATGTTGCTTCCGACACTTCTAGGGCATCGGTATTCCGAGCCCCTGGAGATGACTCTAAGTGGGCTCCTTCGGTTGGAACATTTGGCGTTATCGGTATTCCGATAACCCAACATGTTCCTTCAGCTGACAGTTGTAATAGACAATCAACTCTTTAGTTTTCTTATTTTCCAACCAATGACACATAAAGCCACATCTCAAGACAGTTAGTTAAGAGTGTTGTATGACTAAGATTACTCTTGAAATATTTAGGATATCGGTATTCCGGCTACCTAAATGCTTCGTTAGCTGACAGTTGTAATAGACAATCAACTCTTTAGTTTTGTTATTTCCACCCATTAACACATAAAGCTACATCTCAAGACAGTTAGAGTGTTGCATGATTAAAATTACTCTGAAATGCTAGTGGCACCCCATTTTTACCAAGTATGTAACAGCTGTAGGTACCAAGTCAACCCCTTCTACTTGTTGTTGTAATAGACAATTAACTCTTTGGTTTTCTTATTTTATATCTCATAAACATAAAAGCTACACTTCAAGATACTTAGTTTAACTGGTCACATGGCTAAGATTACTCTGAAATGATAGAGATGTGTTGGTTTAGGGCAATTCAAGACTGTTCTTCAAGACATATTTACTTTGGTTTGTTAGGTACGCTTGACAGCTGCCTGTGCCGTCAACTTCAATAAGTCTAAGAGGGTGTACTAAAATTTGTCTGTAGCACGCATCACTTGATGTAGTCAACATTTAAATACGCCATTGAATACTGGTCCTCATGGTAAGCTTGAAAATTTCTCTGAAAGTAACTTCATTAAGTCTAAGAGAGAGTGTGTTGTTTTTAGATGTTAACACAACTTGTTTTGATTTCCTTAAAAACTATATTTCTTTCTTCTGTTCAACAAGACGATTATTTTGAGGTGTCACACATGTATGTAGCTCTAAGAATAGCTATACCGGAAGTGTCTACCGGAAGTAACATTTTTATTGGATATGTTAATAGAGTTTGACTTGCTGAACACCGTGCATGTGTTGGTTCTATCGTACATCTCGCCGATCTTCCGAGATAAGGGTTTGAAGTTTTTTATCTCAGTTTCTTGTAGACCTTGTTACGAAACATACATTTTTGAAGTCGGTTCCTTTCTATCACTTTCCGTTGAAAAGTTATAACGATTTAAAGTTTAGACCGGAAGTGGCCATTTTATTGTATATTCCAATTTGATTTGGCCTCCTTAACACCGTGCATGTGTTGGTTCTATCGTACATCTCACGGATCTTCCGCGATAAGGGTTTAAAGTTTTTTATCTCAGTTTCTTGTAGAGCTTGTTATGAAACGATATATTTTTGAAGTCGGTTCATTTCTATCACTTTCCGTTGAAAAGATATAACGATTTAAAGTTTAGACCGGAAGTGGCCATTTTATTGTATATACCAATTTGATTTGGCCTCCTTAACACCGTGCATGTGTTGGTTCCATCGTACATCTCACGGATCTTCCGCGATAAGGGTTTAAAGTTTTTTATCTCAGTTTCTTGTAGAGCTTGTTATGAAACGATATATTTTTGAAGTCGGTTCATTTCTATCACTTGTCGTTGAAAAGATATAACGATTTAATGTTTAGACCGGAAGTGGCCATTTTATTGTATATTCCAATTTGATTTGGCCTCCTTAATACCGTGCATGTGTTGGTTCCATCGTACATCTCACGGATCTTCCGCGATAAGGGTTTAAAGTTTTTTATCTCGGTTTCTTGTAGACCTTGTTACGAAACATACATTTTTGAAGTCAGTTCCTTTCTATCACTTGTCCTTCAAAAGATATAACGATTTAAAGTTTAGACCGGAAGTGGCCATTTTATTGTATATTCCAATTTGATTTGGCCTCCTTAACACCGTGCATGTATTGGTTCCATCGTACATCTCACGGTTGAACCTGTTGTCTATTTTGTTTCTGAACTTCCTTCTTTTGTTTTGCCAGCGACCTCTGTGTGTTATTTTTAGAACCTACCCATATAACAATTGTGACGTTCTAGTCTGTCTAATATTAAACATATTAATTATTATGTCTTATGTCTACACTCTCATTTGTCGGCTCTAAAGGTTGGAGTGACGTATCTTTAAATAATGGAGTCTTCATCCATCCTTGCACCATCTTTAAGAACGAAAGCCGCCATTTTATAATGTCAGGGATGTCAGCTTAATGTATCACAGGTTAGACCGCCATCTTTCATCCCGCCATTTTCCGCCATTTTGGTTCCTCCGTTTTGGTTCCGCCTCTAATATTAATTATTATTTTGTAAATCATCCATTTGTCTAATAATAAACTTTAATTATGTTACATGTATGGTTTGTTTGTAATTAAAAGTCGTATATATATATATATATATATATATATATATATATATATATATATATATATATATATATATATATATATATATATATACCAACCTAAAACAATAAATTAACAAGCGTCTGCTTAGCTTAACGGGTAGCATCGTTGCCTCCCATCTGAATGCCCCGGGTTCGAAACTCACCTGCTCCAAATGGTTTTTTTCAAAATATAATAATTTAAAGTAATAGGTTAGACACTTTGGAATGTTTGCATGTGACTGTCTGGCCCAAGTCGTGTGACGTCAAAGTTTCCTAGACAGGTCAATGACCTTAGAATGCAGAATAACACGGATGTGACTGTCTGGCCCAGGGCGTGGCTGGGCGCCGGCGCCGGGGCTGGCGCCGGGGCCGGGGCAGGCGCCGGGGCAGGCGCCGGGGCAGGCGCCAGGGCGTGGCTAGGCGCCGGCGCCAGGGCGTGGCTAGGCGCCGGCGCCGGGGTAGGCGCCAGGGTGTGGCGCCGGCGCCAGGGCGTGGCGCCGGCGCCGTGACGTCACTTCCTGTGACGTCACTGTCTGCCCAAAGTGTCGCATTACCTACTCGTTCCAAAATTAAATGTCTATGTGTTGTGGGATTTTCTTCGCCGTTTTAGCAAAAAAAAAATTGAAATTTCTGTAACCAATGTCCCACCCCTAACTTAAATTTTAGCTCACAATACCATATGTTTGATGAAATTGAATGTTTTCTAGTAAATAAATCCTTAAGCGTTATATTACTCGAGTTTTAACAAAAAATGCCAGTTTTCACCAAGTAACCCCCCATTCATCTCCTACCCCCTGGAGCTGTTTTACTCCAAAACAATCCAAAACGGAAGTTTGTCGGGTGCTAACTATATATCAACTTTGAAAACGATATTTCAGTTTGTTCTATTATCGTAGCTACTAACAGACAAACATACAGACACATCGACAGAAAAAAAATCGTTCTAAATCATCTTTTCTATAATATGTTTTGCGACGTTTAAGGGAAACTTTTTTAAAATTTCTGTCAACCAACTTCCACACGTATTGTCGATGTGGAAGTAAAATAGTGCAGCAAATTGAATCAAACTTCCACATAGCTGTGATAATTTACTCTTAGATGGTCACTCCGCCTGAAGCGATGTTACCCAGAAACAATTCGAACAGTTCCTTTGTCGGGTGCTTACTGTGTACCAAATTTGAGGACGATATCTCAATTAGTTCTAAAGTTATCGTCGCTACTAAGACACACATACAGACTGACAAACCGATAGATTGACAGACAACAAAAATTTCGTTCCAGAATCAAATTTTCTACATGTTTTTAGACTTTTTACGTCGTTTTAGCAACAACAAAAAAATGTGAAATTTCTGTCGCCGATATTCCAGCCCCACACATTCAACCCCTAATTTAAGTTCAGCACATAATACCAGATGTTTGATGAAATTGAATGTTTTCTAATAAACAAACCCTACAACGTTATATTACTCGAGTTTTAACGAAAAAATGTCGATTTTCGCCAAATCCCCAAAGATCCAGAAATACCAGAAAAATTACTTTGAAATTTTTATAGTTTTTCTTCTTAAAACGTCAAAGTCGCGATTTAAAACGCCAAAGTCGCGATTACAAACGTCAAAATTGGCAACTTCAGACAACGAGCCTGAAACGAATACGAGTTATATAGAAATAATGTGGTGAGAAAGGTGTTTTACAAAGTCTTAAATTTCTTCAACCGCCATTGTCCTGCATTTTGCTAAAATATTTGCAAACAATTCATTTGAAATAGACCCTTTCTCTGATGCTTTGGCAGTAGTTTTATTTACAGGGTTTATGCCCAGTTTCACGAAGCTCGATTTAACAACCGGTAATCAAGGCTTCAGACGACCAATCACAGATCACGATTCGGGTTTTTGCTATGACAACTGAACATTTTGAAGCTGTGATTGGTTGTATTAAGTCTTGATTAACTAACCGGCCGTTAAATATTTAATCTAGCTTTGTAAAACTGGGCATTAGTCTATTATTTTTAGCAAATTTTCGTGTTGAGGAGACCGCGACTTTTGAATTTTGAAACAATTTTTTCACATGAGCGCGAACTAAGCTCCCTAGAACCTATACCTGGGGTCAGTTTTACTTTTTATCTGTTTACATATATTTCTACGGTAAAACTCAATATATCCGTTATTATACAAGATAGGAGAAAAATTATATACGTTAATTATAAGGTGTCTTGAGCTTCATCTTATAAAGTTATTTTGACAATTACAGATGGTCGATAAGTTGTTGGTAATACATGGTTCCTTTTTTTTTAAGGAACACCTTATTTTTGTAAAAAAAATGATACCGTTCATCATTTGTGAGTGACTCTTTGGAACTTTTTGCGTTTTGGCACATATCAAAAATTGTAATATAGCGTCTTTACCAAATAGAACCTCAAAGTGGCAAATAATCTTCTTATTTCTAACTTGTGTCATGAAAATATCATTTTTCGGCAACCGTCCGGGAAGTACCCACTTCCCGAACGCTTTTTCTTTGAGAAAGTAGCATTTCTCCGGCCTAGTCCGGGAAGTACGTACTTCCCGGACTAGGCCGGAAAGAATCACATCGTTGTTGTAATTGTGAATATGAAAATCTTGGTAGGTATGATTTTGATAAATACAGTTGAACATTACCACGGTGGCTGGAAGTCTACCAATGTCGCTGAAGGATATATAGACAATTCACTAACAAACAAAATTTAAATTGCCAATACCATTCAAAAATTATCAGATGAAAACAATCAATATGAAAAGGAAACTTTACCTTCTTGTTCTGACTGCAAAAGGTATTTAAATATACCAAGCATTTCAAACAAATTAAATCCTTTCAATATTAGCAATTGCTTGAATTTTAATATAAATATTAATATAAATAAGAATTAGAATGTTTCTGTTAGTACCTATCTTCTGTTCGAATTTCAATATTTAATACAAATAAGAATTAAAATGTTCGAAATTTTGTTCTACAAAGAAATATAATAAAAAAATGTGTCTCATTGATTTGTTATTCTACACGGTTGCCGAAAAAATAGTGTACGCAACACGTCCGAAAACAGTTTTTTTGGACTCGCAGACTTCCAGGACTCGCCTACGGCTCGTCCTAGAATTTTGTCGACTCGTCCAAAAAAACAGTATTTTCCGGACTTGTAACGTAAATTACTATTTTCCGCCTATGTTTTTCTTTACTTCCATTTCCATGAAAAGTTAAAAAACAACTTTTTTTCTTTTTTTTTTCAATTTAACTTACAGATTACGCAGTATATAATTTGAATTTAATGATTTTTTACCAAATTTTCGTGAAAAAAATAAGGAAAGTTTTTTTTGTTTCCGTAGAATTCATTTTTTGTAAGATTTTTGTTAAGTGTGGGTAATTAATAATAAATGTTCAATAAGTTATTATAAAAAAAAATTCATTTTTTCATTAAAAATAATGGTTTAGAAAATTTCCGTAAAAAATGTAATTTGCTTGTCAATTTTTCTAAAGAAAATGGCGACTTTTCCTGAAAGAAATTGTTGACAAATTTTTATGCCAATCTTTTTTGTCTTAATTTTCTGTCAAAAACTGTTTGTAGGTAATTCTATCTTGGCAGGTGTGTAAATAGCCTGAAAAGGTTCGTCGGCCTGGAAAATATTTGCACTTTTTCAAACAATACCGTTATTTTGATGAAATATGTTACATTGTGTTTAGTATACTAGTTATACTGTTACTCGAATTTGATGCATGTCATTAAAAAAAGAGCCGTTTGCCATTAAAAACATTTAAATGAAAATTCAGTACCATAACGCACTTGCTGGCCCCACACTTTTTAGCTCATTTAAATTTTGATCAGGAGTCATTTTTTTTAAAGTTAGGCCACGGTGTCCATTCCATACATTACTTTTCCTCGTCTTTGAGACTGAGACTCTTGAGTTTAATAAGGGTTCTCTTGCTATCAATACTGGCAGTTATGTCGATTTACTCTTTCCCTCCGGCAGAAAGTGAACTCAGAAAATCAGAAATGGGACTATTATTTAAGAGGTTGGAACTTTTATTACAACATGGCATTATTTTCTCACCAGCTATAAACGGCGGTATGGATTATCCCCATTTAATTTATTATGTTTTAATGAAAATATATAAGGACTAGCTGTTTTAATCGACTTCGCCCGGGTTAATGCCGGACTGAAAGGTTGTTTACTTTAACAGCAATGGAAAATAAATATCATGTGATTTAAAAACTTAAAATAGGATTTTCTTTTCTTCAACATATTGTATTTTGTGGTAAAATATTGAGAATACGCCGACACACGCTGCCCCAAAATATTTTTGATATTAATCATCGCAACGCAAATGCATTTGTAGCTCCGTCCACTGCTCAGGGGCTCTAGGACTAAGAAAAAATATTAGCTCACTCACCATTTGTTTTCCGCAGCAGTAGACAAGTTTAAGCTTGCCTGTTTGCCAGGAGAATCTAGCTGTCTACTGTATCGGTTGTATGTATTAGTGAATTTTCTTAGAAAAAATTCACTAATAAGGAGATCTCGACTTTTGAATTTTGAAAAAATTTCTTCAAATGAGCGCGATCTAGGACCCCTAGAACCCATATCCGGGGTCAGTTTCAATTTTTATATGTTTATATATATATATATATATATATATATATATATATATATATATATATATATATATATATATATATATATATATATATATATATATATATATATATATATATATATATATATATATATATATATATATATATATATATATATATATATATATATATATATATATATATATATATATATATATTAATATATGCTCGGAGGAGGAAACTGCCGTTCAGTATTTAAATACGATGAGTGAACATAGATTTGTGGTGACAAGTGTGGATTTTACTAGGGTGCAGGGGAATTCAGCTAGCTGCATTGATCACGTTTTCATTAAAAGTAAATTACACAAAGAAAATTTTCACCCAATCCTTGTGAAAGTAGGTGTCAGTGACCACTATAGCAATATCCTGCAGATAGATCTGAGAGAGGGGAAGACCCAGAATAACAGAAATGGAAAGACATATAGGATAAACAGAGAAAAGTTCTACAATGAAATCAGTAAGGAGAGCTGGGCCAGTGTTTACATAGAGGAAGATCTCAATAAGGCAGCGCATATGTTTGTGGAAAAGATACGGTCTAAAATTGAGATGTGTACATATAAGGTGGGGACAGGATCTCATAAAAGAAAGGCATGGATCACAAAAGCTTTATTGGAGTCAATTAATAGAAAGAACGAGATGTACAAGAGTATACAAGGGACAGACAATGAACAACTGCTTGGTGAATATAAGGCATATAAAAATTATTTGGGACAACTAATTAAAACAGCTAAAAGAAATTACTACATGAATATTATAGATAAAAATAAAGGATCTTCAAAAAGTCTATGGGACTGTACAAGAGAATTGCAGGGTCAATTCTCAAGGAGAGGAATAGATCGGGTCAACAGCACTCCACACGGGATAACATCTGACAAAAAGATTATAGCAGAAACATTTAATGAATACTTTTGCAGTATTGGTGAAAAACTAGCAAGCAAGATAAGAAAAAGAAACACGAGTGTGCCTGAAAAGAGAAACAACTCGTTTTACCTTTCTGAAACCAACGAAGAAGAAGTGAGACGTAGCATAAGACTGCTAAAGGACCACAAGGCACCAGGTTATGATGGCATTACCAATGGGCTACTGAAACTAATAATTGAATACGTAACAACACCGCTAACTTATCTAATAAATAAGTCTTTTCAACTGGGAACCTGTCCACAAGCCTTTAAAATAGCTGTTGTTACACCATTACATAAAAGCGGCGATAAAACTAATGTGGAAAACTATCGGCCAATATCACTTATCTCTAGCATAGCGAAAGTATACGAAAAAATTTTAGCGGGAAAAATGCTGGAGTACATTAGCAAATATAAGTTAATATCAGAATGCCAGTATGGCTTCCGCAAAGGCAGGTCCACACAAGATGCCATACTACACTTAAATGAAAAGGTACTCAATGCATTACATGAAGGTACCCCATCGCTCTGCATCTTTGTGGACTTTTCCAAAGCGTTTGATACTATGAACCACGAGAAGCTGTTACAAATACTGGAAAACCTGGGGTTTAGGGACAAGTCACATAATCTCATAAAGAGCTATCTAGAGGACAGAAAACAATATGTTAAAGTTGATGACATCCTTAGTGGTTCAAGGATAGTAACTTGCGGTGTGCCCCAAGGGACTGTGCTTGGTCCAATTTTATTTACTTTATATGTGAATGGGATATATTCTGCTTCACAGTGTGGACAAATCATTGGTTTTGCAGACGATACCGCCATATTTTATAAGGATAGCACTTGGTCCAATTTGAAAACCAAAGTGGAAACCGATTTTGTGGGATTAATGCACTGGGTAGAAGGCATGTCCCTAACAATTAATCTCAGGAAAACGTGCTTTGTACCGTTCAGTTGTTACGAAAGTCATTTGCCAGATTTCAGTGAATTGACAGTTCCGACAGAAGCAGCTAGTATAAGCATTGGAACAGCGGAGAGTGTAAAATACTTGGGGGTGGAGATTGATCGCCACATGAGATGGAATCTACATATCAATAATCTAGTTAAAAAACTTAGAACCATCATAACCCAGTTCAAGATATTACGGCGAATATTTCCTGAAAGATATTTGACGGTTCTGTACCATGCTCTGGCGGAAAGTCACATCAATTACGCTATTGTTGCTTGGGGGAGTGCGGCGCCGGCACATATAAGAAGTCTCGAGGTAACCCAGAAGTGGCTCATTAAACTAATATTTAATAGGGACATTACTTACCCATCGGATCAATTATATACGGAGACCGGGTATTTTGATCTGAGACAACTGTACGCAATAAGATTGCTGGTATACCAATACAGTCATAGGTTCAAAGTGGAGGAAAGAGGTCGCCGTTACGAGATACGTTGTAGAGACTATGCACAGGCTGCTATACCAAAGAGTGGGAAAACAATATTTCAAAGGTCGTTCCTATACCTCGGTCCAAAGATATTTAACATGATGCCAACATATATAAGGGTCTTAAACTCCTCTCGATTCTATAAGAAGCAAATCATCAAATGGGTGGCATCAAAACCAAGATTGGAAATTAAATTGTTAATTGAACTGAGAGATATACTGCACTAAATAGAAAAAGAAAATAAACTAAAAATCGTGCAAGATGCATGTGCGGGGTAAATTGGATGCCGATGATATGTTGCATGATGTTGTGGTGGGCTATATTATGTGTAGCACACCTGATTTTGCCTGAGTCTTGAGACACCGAACACAGTGTGTATGTGTGATGTGTGGGTGTGTGTGTGTGTGTGTATGTTGTGCGAATGTGTAGATTATGACAGACTTGCCGAATTGATTGATAGCTTTATTTGTGATTTCTAACACTGTTGGTGCTGTCTTGCGTCTTCATTTCCGATTGTGGCCTGCGCACAAGTTTAACTTCTGCGGGCTTGCTCGGAGGGACGCATGGGAGTATTGACGTTGTGAGGGTATGGTTGATGATGTGTATTTTGTGTTGAATTATATTGTGTTATATTGTGTTGTGTCCATTAAAACATTGTAAAACATTATTTTCTAATTTTGTTTATACTGATTATTCTTGTGGTATGTTATGTATTTGTACAGTAATACTGTTACTAGTTGTAATTCATTATTTTTGCGGAATTGGCTGTATGGCTTTTTAATAAAGTTATTATTATATATATATATATATATATATATATATATATATATATATATATATATATATATATATATATATATATATATATATATATGTTTCACACCGATAACTCAAAAAATACTGGGCCGATTTTGATAAAATTTGGCATGTACGTTTCTTTTGTAAATAGCTTGGATAAGTTCGTTAGTCAGGAAAATCGGACAAGGTTTTCCGGGAAAATATTGAGTTTTCATTCGAAAAAAATTCTTATCTCAAAAAGTAATAAGCCGATTTCAATAAAATTTGGTATGTACCTTCCCTTTGTAAATGGCTTTAAAAAGTTTGTTAGTCAGGAAAATCTGACAAGGTTTTCCGGGAAAATTTTGAGTTTTCATTCGAAATAAATTTTTATATCAAAGAATAATAGGCCGATTTTGATAAAATTTGGCATGTACCTTCCTTTTGTAAATGGCTTTGACAAGTTCGTTAATCAGAAAAATCGGACAAGGTTTTCCGAAAAAATTTTAAGTTTTCATTTGAAAAAAATTTTTATCTTAAAAAATAAAAAATCTATCATAACCAAATTTGGTAGGTAGGTTTACGATATAAAAAGTAAAGTATACACCAAAATTAAGATTTCTATGTTACAAGAAAAAAAAGTTATAATAAAATATTTTGTGCCAGATCATTTCTATGAAAATTCACTACCATAACGCACTTGCTGCGTCCAGGCTTTTTTACTGTATGGTGCGCTGTAGTGTTGGTTTGTTGTTAATTGGCTGTATGCAATTCTGATTGAATATTCGGCTCTATGACTATGAAATCTATGGCTATCTTGGGCCAGACTATGTCTGTATGCCCGCTTATCTGACTTTTCCGTGGTTTAGCTTTGCTGTTTATTCTGTATGGTTTTGTGCCCTTGGCTTCACACTTGTAGTTGTTTTCTTAGTTTAGCAACATTAATTTACGTCGCTTGTATTTTATTTCAGTGTTTCGGTCGTAGCTTCCAATTTTTTTGGCAGCGGATTTTCGTGGTTTTCAAATTTTCTGTATGTTGTCTCGGTAATTGACTTGGCGTATTCTTTTATAGTTGGTCAATCAGGGTCTCGGTATAGCCGAGTGAGTTGTAAGGATTTGTTATTTTTGTGTTTATTTTCTTTTTAGTGAATTTTCTTAAAAAAAATTCACTAATGAGGAGATCCCGACTTTTGAATTTTGAAAAAATTTCTTCAAATGACCGCGAACTACGCCCCCTAGAACACATATCCGGGGTCAGTTTCAATTTTTATATGTTATATATATATATATATATATATATATATATATATATATATATATATATATATATATATATATATATATATATATATATATATATATATATATGTATCACACCGATAACTCAAAAAATAATAGGCCGATTTTGACTAAATTTGGTGGAAAAATTCCTTTTGCAAATGGCTTGGATAAGTTCGTTAGCCAGGAAAATCTGACCAGGTTTTCCCGGAAAATTTTGTGTTTTCTTTCGAAAAAAATTTATATCTCCGGAATTAACAAAGTAAGGGCAACCAAATTTGGTACGCTAGTTAATATCCTTATAGGTAATCTACCTACCAAAATTTAGCTATGTAGGTCAAAAGACAAAAAAGTTATAGGCATTTAAAGAAAAATAAATTGGGGTTTTCCTCAAAACGTCAAAGTTGCGATTTAAAACGTCAAAATCGGCAACATTTAGGCAAAGAACTTGAATCTAATACGGGCTATGGAAATCAAATGTCTCAAGAAGGATGTTTTACAAACTCTGAAGTCTTAGTTTCAACCGACATTGTCCTTCATTTTACTAAAATGTTTCCAGAAAATTCATTTCAAATAGACCCTTTCTCTGATGCTTGGCAGTAGCCTTAGCTTTAGAGTTTATCGTTTAATGGTATATAATTTTTGTCGACTTTTCGTCAAAAATCAATAAAGCTCAATATATCCGTTATTATACAAGATATGAAGAAAATTTGTATATATTAATTATAGGGTGTCTTGAGCTACATGTTAAAAAAATATTTCTACAATCACAGGATGGCCCATAAGTCGTTGGTGATGTAAATTTTCTTCTTTTTTTTTAAATCAAACACGCCTTATGTTATTGCATTTTTGAATTTTTCAGCGATGCATGTTTGTAAGAAAAGAAATTCGGGACGCAGCAAGTGCGTTATGGTAGCGAATTTTCATTAAATGCTTCAAATTTGAATAGCTCAATTTGCTATTAACCTATAAGGTTGACCAAGAAACGAGTTTTTCCGGGAACACTTTAAGTTTGCTTTTGGCAATTTTTGTACATTTTCACACAATGAAGTTATTTTTATGAAACATGGCACATTATTTTTACTATATAGGTTATACTGGTAACCAAAATTGATGCCTGCTTTCTTAAAAAGGAAACACACATATTTGCAATTAAAAACATTTTTATGAAAATTCACTACCATAACGCACTTGCTGCGTCCAGAGTTTTTGTTATTTCATTTAATAACGTAGAGGGCGGGTAATTGGGTAATTCTGCATATTAGGAGCATACGGGATTTTCGAAATGTTTTCCAGAAACCACTCCAGTATGCATTATCAACAAGAAAATTGTGTGGAAACAACCCACTCAAAAGTTACTGGACGCAGAGTGAACACGGGTGCTGGGGGGAAGAAAATAAAGAACGACAAAAACAGCTCAGTTTGACTTCTACAAGCAGCAGCCTTTTTTACATTTTGCCTCAACATTTATTCTTAATAATGTTCTTCCCCGTCCAGCACTTTTTTTTTGCTCCAGGTTCCCCAGCTTGTTTAGGGGTTGACGGGACAACATTTTTCTTGTCGTTTAAGCACAAAACACCCTACCAAGTAGAACTGAATGACCTGACCTGATCTGGTCTGACCTGATCTGATCTGACATGAGTTGAGTTGACATGACCTGACCTGACCTGACCTGACCCTACCTGACCAGAAAACATGTAGTTTCACACAAAACATTTTAGTTTAAACTTACCGCATGTGACCAGCAACGAAATAATAATGTCACTAACTCGGCACCACAAATTCCCACAATGTAATAACGATTTTCCACAACATAAAAATAACATCAAAGTGCATATCAGTTGGTGAACTCCATCTGTCAGCAGTCAATTTGTCTTAAAACTAGTTGGCCCCTAATATGTAGTATCACGGATAATTGTGTAATTGCTTAGTATTAAATAATTAACCACATTTTTTAAGTATTATTTGGATGTTAAGGAATTAAAATTTGTATTATTCTGCGGGGTTGAAAAAAGTCACTTGCAATATTTTGGTGTTTTGCTTAGAAGTCAAAAATCGCTGAGAAGGTATAATATATGGAACTTTTAGACAGAAAATAAACTGATTTTGCTACTCCCATTATAAAATACGGGATGTCCCATTTGAAAATATCGCATTACCTGCCCTTCTATGTTCCACGAAAGGCCCTTTTTTTTGTAGACACCCTGTATACAGTAATTGGATTTGCATGACATATCATGATATAGCAGCCTATTGATAAACATCGGTGAAAAACTCAGACCTCCCTCAATGCTCGTTACGGAATTTTTTTTTTCATGTTCGGGTGCAGGTCGCCTAATTTCCTAAATACTAATGGTTATCTCCTTAACGGCTTGGGATAGGTGAAAGATACATATTATAAAAAAATTCAAGAATGTTCCGCGGAATCTGATAATGTCACAATATACAGCTTGTTTCATTAAAAAAAAACAAAGTTCGTATCTGGTAAGGATGGATGTGTCAACACTGCGGTGTCAAACATGATCACCTACACATAACCCAAATTTCAGATTTCTATCTATTTTGGTTCACTATATACTTCTAATACGCCATCGAGTTTATATATATATATATATATATATATATATATATATATATATATATATATATATATATATATATATATATATTTGCGTCCAGAGAAATTTTTTTAAGGAACGCTGAAACACGTCAATTTTAATATCGAGCGGGACATGTTTTAACATAAAACTCAACATTGTCACATCAACCCCTTAAGGGTGGTGATAACAACCCTTATATTTTAAATAGGGAACATGGGTCGAGTGTTACATCATTTGAAAGCTTTTTCTTTTCTGAATTCAGCACACAAATTTTTTTGGAAGTTTCATTCAACTCGTTTAAAAATTATTCACAGTTGGAGTTGCAAGAACGTATTTCATTCATTGTGATAAGAAATGCACTAATTAGTCAACTTTGCGTTAAAACAAACTAAAAAACAAAAGCAAACGTTCAAAAATGTTTATTCAGTTAAGTATGTGTTCAAATTGTTGACCACCAGCTTTCATACAAATATGCAAATTTTGTTCAAAACGAGCTCTGACATTCTGGAGCATTTGTGGAGTTATTAGACGGTATTCTTCAACAATGCGTCGGTGTAATTCTTCCAGAGACTCCGTTTCTGTTGCGTAAATTCTACTCTTTAAATGGCCCCATAGAAAGGAGTCTAAAGGAGTTAAATCCGGTGATCTAGGGGGCCACTCAATAGCACCTCTACGCCCAACCCATTGTCCTGGAAACTCTCTGTTCAAAAACTCCCTAACACGTTGTGAAAACTGCGGACGAGCTCCATCTTGTTGAAACACTAATTGATTTTCTTGATAGCCATCATCATTTTCAACAATGTCAATTAGTAGAGGGCAAACGATATCTTCTAGTAACTCCAAATACGTTTCGCCACTCAAATTGCTATCAAAAAAAATTGGTCTGATTAAACGGTCTCAAAAAATGACAATCCAGTCATTCAATTTCTGTGGAGTTTGAGTGTGGACTTCGTGAACATTTCTTGGATTATTATCTGCCCAATAACGACAATTATGACGATTGACTGTAGAGTTTAATAAAAACATACACTCGTCTGAAAAACAGATATTGAACAGAAAGTTCCCGTTATCAGCTATTCGTGCAGTCATAACTCCACAAAACGCCAGCCGCCGTTCAAAATAATTGTCATTCAGTTGTTGTACAACATTTTTATGATGCTTCAATATTCGCTGAATAGTTCTTCTTTTGATGTTTGAAACAGTGGCCAATTTTCCCGTGCACAAAGTTGGGTCTGCAGCAATTTGTCCTAAAACTTCAATCTCAGTAGTCTCATTTCTAACCGGAAATTCACGTTCAGGATCCCGTTTTTTGTTGCTACTGAACCACTTTGTCGAAACTTTGCAACTAACTCCAAAATGTATTTTCTGTTAACATGTCTGTTCGTATGTTGTTCATTAAAGAAATTTGTGGTACGGTTGGCACAGTCATCGTTTTTGAAAAAAAAAGAGTAATTATTTCAACTCTTTCTTCTACAGAATACACCATTGTGAAATTAATTTTCGGTAGTACTATCAAGTATCAAACCGACCGATAAATTGAAATAATAAACCGCATTTCTCTCATTCCGATAAGAAATGTTCTGATAGTCAATTTTTTGTTTACAAACCAACAAAACATTGAATATCAGCACATTTTTTAGGGGAATGAGTCAAATGCGTTTTTGCATCTTCAACTGTGAATAAGTTTTAAACGAATTGATAAAACTTCAAAAAAAAATAGTGTGCTAAATTCAGAAAAGAAAGGGCTTTCAAATGATGTAACACTCGACTCATGTTCCCTATTTAAAGTATAAGGGTTGTTATCACCACCTTAAAGGGGTTGATGTAACAAAGTTGAGTTTTATGTCAGCAGATGTCCCCCTCAATATCAAAATTGACGTGTTTCAGCGTTTCTTTAAAAAAAATTCTCTGGACGCAAATCGGTCTGTTTCGTTTTCAATGCGCCACCATATATATATATATATATATATATATATATATATATATATATATATATATATATATATATATATATATATATATAAGTATATAAGGATATAAGGATATAGTGAACCAAAATAGCTAGAAATCTGAAATTTGGGTTATGGTGATCACGCTTGACACCGCAATGTTGCCAGATCCATCCTGCCCAGATAAAAAAATGTATTCAAATGAGCGCGTACCTAGAACCCATCGCCAGGGTCAGTTTTATATATATATATATATATATATATATATATATATATATATATATATATATATATATATATATATATATATATATATATATATATATATATATATATATATATATATATATATATATATATAGATGTGTAACTGTAAACATATAAAAATTAAAACTGACCCTGGCGATGGGTTCTAGGTACGGGCTCAGTTAAAGACATTTTTTCAAAAGTTTTTCTACGAAAATTAACTAAAATGGGGGTTGTCATTTAAAAAAATGTCGCTGACATCATATTTGAAAAACAGGAGTGGGAGAAACGTAAACTGCATGCAAGAATGTTTATATATATATATATATATATATATATATATATATATATATATATATATATATATATATATATATATATATATATATATATATATATATATATATATATATACATAGCCATACACAAATATTAAATTCTTACACCATATTTTATATTGAATAATAGTGTATGGTACGAATAACGAAAGTCACCTGTTGTTAAGTAAGCAGGCACTGACTATTAATTACCAGCTTTAATAAATCTCACTTTCCTAAATTACGACGAATTTTTATGGAGAATGAATTTCATCTGTGACGTACATTCCATTTATTATTCGTTCGCGAATTTATCTAGAAATTCTTATTATCTGACTTTTATTAATGTTCTGCGTTTATTAAAATAGTGCCAGGTTTTATTCCCAAGCAGGCGATTTAATTAGCATGAACCTTTTTTATGCTGCGGTAAATAATGGCGAACAACCGAGGTTATTTTTACTTTATGCCAAAAAAATCAGGACATTAGCGTCGGTGTAGAGCAAAAAGAAAACAGTTTTAATTGTTTCACCTCCGGGACAGTCGAACTCTAGGCACGTGTAGCCTTATCAGCAAATAATTATCGAATATATTTTAATGAATTCCGTGGTCGTGTTGCTCGTGAACTAATTGTTTAGTTTTGTGTTAATTGGTTTGCCAATTATTTTAACGGAATATATTTTCAAAAGTTAATGAAAATTCGCCATTCAAGGAAATCAAACAGAACATATACCAATTCCAAATATTGGATAAAATACCGAGGTTAGACATTGTGGTCGTAAACTGAAACAAAACGCACAATCATGTCAAAACAACAAAATAGTAATAGAAAGTTATACGCTAGATATGTATTTCGACAACGAAGTTGTCATAATCAGTATCTGTCGCTAAACTAACTGTATGGGCCAAATTATTCTATTTATATACCTAAACTAATTACTCTACAAATGATGTAATACCGGTGATGCAATACTGGATGATGCAATACTGGACGATGCAACACCGGATGATTCAACACCCAATTATGCAACAATGGATACCTCAGTACCGGATGATGCAACCCGGATGACGTAACATAGGGTGACGCAATCCAAGATCTATTCACACAATACGCCTAACCGGTTGTTGTGTCGATGTTGAAAGCAACCATGTATTATTTCACGCGATGTAAAAAAGTGTTGAGTTGACGAAACCCATGTCTGAATTCATTAAATTTTGTGGATTCACTTTGCGGATTTCTAAATTTTCCAAAGCATCTAACTTGCGATAATCCATGGTTACTTCCATTAACTTTAACATTACTATTGCCTAGCTTATGTTCCGAGTCAATCATATGTTGGGCAACGTTGGTTTTTTCTGCTCTATGGAATCTGGAATGAGCTATATGCTCTTTGAGTTTTGTTGCTATTGATTTCCGCGTTGGCTCAATATAGATTTTCTCGCAATTATTACAAGCTATGATAAATGCCGAAGTCAATAGTTTTTATCTGTTTACATATATAAAGGGTGCTTACGGTGAGTGGCCTATTAGACGTCTCTGGCGAACTACATCTATTTAAATTCTGAAAATTGGTATCCGCACGTTTTTATTTTCTAATTTAAATATTTTCAATTAGCCTGCGCTTCCGGTTATACCGGAAGTCGACACAAACTTTGTTTTTTTAAATGGAACACCCTGTATGTTATTAGCTTTTTGAATTACACGTTCAATTTATGGGCCACTTTGATTACAACATATTCGGGCTAGTTCGTACCGTTTCGGATTTATTCGCCATTTTGTAGAAGAAATTACGATTGGAGCGCTTTAGAAAAAGTCTGATATCTTTAAAGACATGCAAGATAGAAACATGCGGTTTTCACTATCCCATAGAGCGTAAAAATTCCTACATACTGTTATAAACACAACACGATTTTAAGATAACTGTTATTTATAACATACATTTTAATTTAAAAATTTTCAATCATAAATAACTTGATTTTTTTTAATAGAACGGTACCCATATGTACAGCATCTAATTCAGCGTTAAATTCACTATCTTTTAAGTATACATTACCCTATACCTATCTCATACAATTTTCTTTGAAAATTGATTTGAAAAAGTAATTGTTAGCGGGGCAATGTATTTTTGTACGTAACAAAAAAAAAACAGTAGAAACAAAAATATTTCATGTTAAAGTTAAAAATTATAATAAAGAAAGATTGTTACTGTGTTTGAAAATTATGTATTTAAAATATTTTTAAAAAATTAAAAAAAAAATTCTAAGGGTAACAACAGTGATATTATTACCTTACACAATCTTATAAATCCTCGAAGTATTATTACAACACGAGTAACAAAACAACTCACATCTCCTAAACTAGTAACTGCTCAAAATGTTGTCCATTAACACTCAAACATTTAAATATTCGTGTCGTAATGTCGCTAGTGGTTGCTGACAGAATCCCATTCCTATCTAACTCTTCAAACGCCCTTCTTACTCTGATCTCTAATTCTTCGCGTGAATTGACAGGCATTGCATATACTTTGGTTTTTATCTTTCGCCAAAGATGGAAATCAAGCGGGGTAAGATCTGGACTTCTTGCGGGCCATATCCAGAAACCGCACTTCCCAATCCCTCTATCTTGAAATAGATCGTCGAGTGTGTTAGATATGTATGTCGTTCACCGCAGTGTAAATAGAGGCATGTGGATATGCTTCGAAATAAACCAGGACAGTTATTTCGTTATCATCATCTCTAGTCACTGGACTGGGATTAACTTTGGGTGTTTTAAAGGTACCTAATTCTAGCAAATTCAACTCAATCCTTCTAAACTTCTTTTCACTCATGGGTGGCAGATTAGGATTTAACTCATTTAACCTTCTACATGTTCTACTAATAATTCGATTACATTCTCCATGGATGTAAAATAAATTTAAAAAATCTGCATTGGAATAATGATTTTCCATGTCAACTGTGAACATTAGTACACTGACGTTTATCGAATAATTTAGAATGACAAGTATGTAATATAAATTGTTCATCATGGCACACTTGCCTTAACGTTGATGTTCAACCACAGTATAAGGAAAAATCATGCTGTTATGTTTTTGAATGTCTCTAAATACCTCAAAAACTGTCCTTTTTAGCTATAGGAAATATCCAATATAGGTCGGAATGTTAACAAAAAAGAAATCGGTTAGAACTGCAAGTTACTGTGTGTCCCTTTTAAAATAAGACACGCATTGAAGGCAGAAGTAGTCAAAGGTTGGCGCCACCCCGCTGACCATCAATATTTTCAAATCAATTTTCAAAGAAAACTGTATGAGATAGGTATCGGGTAATGTATACTTAAAAGATAGGGAATTTAACGCTGAATCAGATGCTATGGGCATATGGGTACCGTTCCATTTAAAAAATCAAGTTATTTCTGATTGAAAATTTTCAAATTCAAATGTATGTTATAAATAACAGTTATCTTACAATCCTATTGTGTTTATAATAGTGTGTATGAATTTTTACGCTCTATGGTATAGTGAAAACCATATGTTTCTATCTTGCATGCCTTTAAATATATCGGAATTTTTCTAAAGCGCTCCAATCGTAATTTTGTCTACAAAATGGCGAATAAATCCGAAACGGTACAAACTAGCCCGAATATATTGTGGTCAAAGTGTCCCTTAAATTAAACTTGTAATTTAAAAAGCTAATAATATACAGGGTGTTCCATTTAAAAAAACAAAGTTTGTGTCGACTTCCGGTATAACCGGAAGTGCAGGCTAATTGAAGCTACTTTAGTTGAATGATTAGTATCAAAAACGTGCCGATACCAATTTTCAGAATTTAAATAGATGTAGTTCTCCAGAAACGTCTAATAGACCACTCACCGTGAAGCACTCTGTATAGGGTGATGTATTGCTAACAGTAGAGCTCAATATTGCCGTTATTATACAAGATCTGGAAAAAAAATTATACGTTAATTAATAGTGTCTCGAGCTGCATCTCATAAAGTTATTTCGACAATCACAGGTTGCCCTGTAAGTCGCTGGTGATAAAAATTTTCTTTTCTTAAACCGAACACCTCTTATATTAATTTCATATTTGCATTTTCCATCGAATTATAATGCATGTTTGTAAATTTAAAATTGATAGTGTTCATCGTTTTCGAGTAATTTAAATTTTTGGCACATATCAAAAATTATGATTTTTTTAACCAATATACAGGATGAGACGTCAAGAGTTTCTGTTAGGCGTTCCTCAATAACCTAACCGATTTTAATTCGTAAAATTTCGATTCCTAGGTTTTCGGCGAAGCCCCATTAATCTAAAATATATTCGCTCACGTGACACTTCGGGTAAAACAGTCCATCAACTTCGTTATTTTGAATACAGTATGCTACTTTTTAATATATTTTTGAAGTCTATTTGTAATTTAAGGTAGACTTTCACTAGCATACCATGTGTCTAAAATTAACCATTTTCAAAATATTTCGTTGTTTTCAAAAATTTTCGCAAGATCATAGTTGCACTTTATACCTGATAACTAGAAGGAAAAATAAGCTACAAGATTTCTCTTTTGCACACAACACACCAGTATCTGTACCTTTATCACACGTATTACAGTTTTATGTTACTACATACAGGGTGATTGAAATTGACTTGGCAACTTGAGAAAATTCAACTGCCCAAAACTTACGTTTTTCAAATGGGAGACCCCGTAGTTTATTGAATACGTTAATCGCTATTTCGAATCTTTTTCGATTTGCATTAGCAAAAAAAAGTTCGTTATTAAGAAATTCCTAAGAGAAACTCTTGGCGTCTCACCCTATATAGCAGAGTCCCATGAAAATGATGCATTCGGAGAGCTTTTCGTTTATATGATTTGCGGTAAAAATCGAGGTGCTGTATACAATGTCTTCGTATAAATCATTGATTCTAAACTTTTGTGAAATTTTGGTAATTTATAATAAATGTGTAATAAGTCGTTATAAAAAAATGGGATTTTCGTGAAAAAATTTTTCATGAGAATTTTTTTAAAAGCTTTTTGTGAATAATTATACCTTGGTAGGTGGATAAATAGCTTGAAGAAGTTCTTTGGCCAGGAAAATCGGACCAGTTTTTTCGGGAACATTGTAAGTTTATTTACCGAAAATTTTTGTACTTTTTCAAACAATAACGTCACTTTGAAGAAAAGTGGCACACTAAGTGAAGATTGGAACCTGTGATGACCACTGATAAGCACAGTTGGAGAACCCAAATTACCACAACCCATTTAAAAAACCTGACGATCGTTTCACTAACTAAGTTAGCGTCTCCAGGGGATGAATAATTCTACGTTGTTTCCTTTTATATAGGTTATACTGGTAACCAAATTTGATGCCTGCTTAAATTTAAAAAAGACATGCGCTATTAAAAACAATTTTCTGAAAATTCACTACCATGACGAACTTGCTGCGTCTAGAGTTTTTAGAGTATAATTCAATGGTATATTATCACCCAGTATATTTTGGCAGATTTGAGTAAAGCGTGAAAGCTTTGAACGAAGCGCCAGCGGGCATAGGTCGGAGGCTCATAATAACTTATGTAGAGAGTGATTATGGTGTCTTGCAAAACGGATTATTACTCCTCGAGTCAAATAAAACCAGAGAATACCATAAAGAGATGGATGCACAGAAATTCGAAAGTGGTGGTTTTCAAACATTGAACCAAGTTCAGTCGTGGTAATTCCTTCAATAATCGACGTTTGGAGCCGTCACCGACAACTCCGTGTAGAAAACAAGACATTATCAACTGGCTATGTCAAAGAAATATACCATTCGCTGATACCATGTTAAAAGTTTAATTATTAAATATCATATGGGCACAAAAATTGATTTTAGCAGATATGTTGTGGACGAAATGTCTCATATAATTCTATATTTTCTTTCTCCTTACTATTGTGAGCTGAACCCCGTCGAGTTTATTTGGGCTCAGGCGTTTCGGTTGTGTCATTAATTATCAAGCTGAATAAAAGTGGCATTGATAGTTGTTCATTATCTGACGACGACTATTCTTTAAATAATGACTGACAGAGAATTGCTGGTGACGATTGAAGATTTTTTTGGTCTTTAGATACGTGATCTATTGAACAAAAAATATTCTTACAAGCTTTGTTATCATTATCACAGCCAAAGGCCGATATCTATCATCGCAGCCATGATGTTCTGTCTCCTTCCTAGATTTCATTGTAGCTTACCGACTTAATAAATTCTACCAGTTCTCAGAAGTTTCCCATTGGAAGTTAAACTGAAACACAGCCAGGGAAAAGGAAAATCATTGAGGGAAAAATTTGAATATGGAAAATAAAAAGAAAATAAACAGTAAATGAAACGGTAAAGTACATAGTGTCAATGGTGTTATTTAACCGATAACCAAACAAAATCCTGAGTATAACCTATACTAAGAGAAATACAGTGGCAGAGAAACCTTTGAGAGAAAAATTGGTAGTAGATAATTCTGAGCTGGTCTCTACTACAGGATAGCAGTTTTGCGCTACTTTTGCTGACGTATCCGCGCCCAGCGTTCCTAATTTATCAGCTATTTCGTTCTACCTTGATCCCGCAAGTTCCACATTGGCTTGGCACCCAGATCATCTTTAAGATGTACCGATCCGCCAGTGCGACACATCGCAGCTTGCAATAACCTTAATAGCCTCACTGTCTGACATAATGAAGACCCGCTCATTGAATGGGCCTTGTTATTTTCGTTAGCGCACTCTATTAGTGAATTCCACCTGAAAGCAGTAGCGCGCCTGCCCAGAGGACAGGATATGCCCGTACTTGGCCTTACGCCATATACACCTGACCCGGCACCTGTCTCGGTTTTAGATTCGTCCGTGTACCAGATCAGGTGGTTGATTTTCAGCCGCCTCCTTTCGATCCCTTATGTTTACGTCAAAAGGGGTTCCAGGCTCAGTTGGCGAGTGATGTAGTCCGAGTTCATATTAGATATGTGTTTCTCCCTCTACTACATGACACATTAAACTTGTATGTCCGGCCCTGACTTGAGTAAGTTGGCCTGACCGTTTCACTTTATGGAGACCCCAGCCTTGCCTCTTTCATAATCACGATGTGAAGTGGTAGGAGGTCTAGGAGTAACCCCATGGTCGCTGAAGATGTCTCTCATTGCCCCTGTGATTCCCAAGCAAGAAAGTTTGTTTATCTAACTTATGTTCATCTTGGTTGTGTCTTGTCTGACGTTTGGCAACGGTACTAGTATGACGCATGTTATTGCTGGTTTTACCACTCTGGTACCATGTACCATATAGTACCATTCGAGTCCAATGTATTTCCTATACTACTTAGAAGTTTCAATTATTTACTTTTCATAACTTTGTTTTCTACAAATAATTAAGAATATCAAACGCTATTTCTTGAGTTCCAATATTTTTGAATATTCACGCGTAACATCCCTGAGTCGAACCCTGCGTCTCATTGCTCTGCAACCTCCCTTGACGCCTACAGCAGCCGCCAGGAGGCCCAGATAACCGCCATTGGCGCCATGGGGCAAGTGTTTTTAAGCGGCAACAGCACAGAAAAACAGCTGTATTGAATCCAAGACTCTCTCATTTCCTGTTCATCCATCGGCCAGTGTTGATTACAGTAAGATCAACTGACCCATGAGCGGTATTTATACCACAACATAATAGTTTATTATGATGTGGTGATACGTCGTCCTCCAGCGGCCAGGAAGATCGCCTGACCTGCAACCCACCGTCAATACTTCTTCATCATCAAGCGGGCAGTCAACATCGTAACAAGATAGACTAACCTGTGAGAAGTAATCACAATTTCATACTCCTTTTTCGCCATTTAACGGTCCGTGAGCCTCGTTGTAGTAAGAGCTAGTTTTCCAGCGAGCGACCGATCCGTGGAGAGGAATTGAACTATTTTCGTTATTGCCTCTACCAATTACTTCGACAGTGTGCAAGCGGAATCAAGTCATCGAAACCCACGTTTGTCACGTGGACAACTTTGGCCCTCTTAGACGACGCCTTCAGATATCAACGACATCCACCACGTGCTGGTTACGGGAACCTACCTACAGTTGTAAGTCGTTTTCCTTGTATTAATCAATATTTAATCAGAACCATTAGATTTGTATGTTATTTTGGACTAAGAGAAGATTGGAACCTGTGATGAGGACTGATAAGTACACTTGTAGAACCCAAATTACCACAACACATCTTTTTAAAGACCTGACGATCCTTTCACTAACAAGGTTAGCGTCATCAGAGCATTAAAAATTCTTTTTGCGAAAGATCGTCAGGTCTTTAAAAAGATGTGTTGTGGTGATAATTTTGCAATATTAAAATTATTGTTGTTTAAACGCCCTGGGTGTTTATTATCATTCTGCACCTCCAAAAAACTAATCCTGTGGTCCTTCTAAAGTTATGTAAATGAAGTAATTTGAACCACCATTCCAGTCTTTCAAAACTAAAGCTAATCCAGTCATTTTAATGTAACTCAAAAATTTTGGTCCTGTCGACCCAATCTGTTGATTAGAAGACATGAATTTTGTTTCTAAAGCTAAAATATAGTGGTATATATTTCCTGAAAAATAAAGGCTATTTTTAGTATTCTAATGAAATGGAAATACGAACTGCATACACATGTTTTTTTTTCGATAAATTATCTCAATTTTGATCGAGTTACTGGAAATAATTAGGGCAAGCTTGCGTTTCAAATATCCACTGAACAATCCTTCAAATTGACATCTTATACCCCACTGCTGGGGACGCAGTGATGAAAATCTCTTTCGTAATGAAGTTACATGTCACAGTTAATTTCTCACGTTTGGTATTCTCATTAGAACAGAATCTATATTCGTTACAGCATTACCGACAAATCTTTCACCGTGACTTCTAATAGTCCCTACGAACATTTAGCAACCAAATTGCCAGGAAATTCAAACGTACGCTGTTTTAACTATTCACAGCTAAGTGAAAATTCAATTCTGCTGTAGTATTTAGTGACAAGATAATTGTATTTGCTTGTTACAGACCTTGTTACAAAATTCTAATGATATAAGGTTGGAAATATACTTATAGCAACTTTGCTTTTGTATTTTTTTATTTTCCGCTTAATTTTATTATTATTATCATTAGCAAATCATAAATTACAGAGATGAATGTCTATACTGTACGATATGTAAAGTAAAAAGAGTGCATTGAAGAATAACCAAATATAAAAGGGTGTGGGGGTAGCAAGTGGATTAAAGTAGCAAATTTTCATTAAAAACTCAAATATGAAAAACCCTCGAAAAGTAAAAAATGTTATCTCCAAAAACTACAACTTTGGTTTAATAAAATTCCATACACATGTTTCCATTATTACATACCCAAGTTGGATTATCCTGATTGAGGAAAACTCAGTTTATTAAAATTTGAAAAAGATGATTTGATGCGCTACCATAATGCACTTGCTGCATCCGAACTATAATAATAATAATATAATATATAATAATCTATTTATTCGCACCATCAATACATCA
Organism: Tillus elongatus; assembly: GCA_964006375.1. NCBI lineage: Eukaryota > Metazoa > Arthropoda > Insecta > Coleoptera > Cleridae > Tillus > Tillus elongatus. Next base: position 58,146,858 of record OZ023265.1, read on the forward strand.
AAAATGGGTAGAACACGTCAACATTTAAAAAAAAAACATAAAAACACAAGAATTACAATTCAAAAAACTATACAATCACGATATTGATTACCAACAGCTACAACTTGTCAGCTAAAAAATCATCAATATTATAATAGGCCTTTGCCGCCAGAATATTATTCAGTGTCTTTCTCATCTTTGCAGGTGGAAGCTCCTTTATCCGCACCGTCAGTTTGTTGTACACCTTTAGGGACTGCACCACAGCACTATTGTAAACAATACTTTTTGTAGTTTGTGGCGCAATTAACTGATCCTTTAAACGTGCTCTAGTGTTGTATTGATGCTGTTGTTCACAATCTGATAACAAACTCCGGTTTTCCCTAACAAACCACGCACACTCCAATATATATATATATATATATATATATATATATATATATATATATATATATATATATATATATATATATATATATATATATAAACTTGGCAAGGTAAGTATTCTGTTGTCGAGGAATGTTTTCCTCACGAACCCCTATAATTCAGATTAAATATGCTGCGGATACATGACTTTTGGAGCCTAAAGATTCTACCGGCTTCTATGGAATTCCCACAGAACATTAGTCCATATTGAAGCCTTGAGTTCACATATGCGTAGTACGCCTCGAGACCAGCACTAATACTACTAGAATCGGACAGAACACGTAGAGAATAACTAAAAGCTGACAGTTTACCTTTACCTGCCAGATAGCCAACATGAGCCCTCCAGTTCAACTGAGAATCAAGCTTTAAGCCCAAAAACTTAACATCATCCTGCGTCCTCAGCAATTCTGAGTTGAATTTCAGCGGTAACTGGTTACCCCTAAAATAGTTAAATGAGATTAAATTTGTTTTGGTCACATTCAATTGTAAGTCCATTCCATTGTATCACTGTTCCAGAATTCTCAGTGATTGTGATGCCTCATAAATTAGATCACTATCTGAAGGAGGTCGCAAAACCAAAGATGTATCGTCAGCAAACAGGGTTGTCTTATGGGGCAATACTTCAGACAATTCGTTAATATAAAGTAAGAACAAGACTGGCCCAAAGATTGAGCCCTGGGGGCACACCTGGTTCTATAATCTTCCACTCAGATGCCAGAAATTCCTCTGTCCCATAATCATTAAAAGCCACACATTGTTTCCTGCCTAATAGGTATGACCTAATTAAATTCAGCGAGACTCCCCTGAAACCTAGCAATTCCAAATTAACTAACAGTGTGTTGTGGGACACGCTATCAAAAGCTTTAGATAAATCCAGCATCATACACATTGTGCTTTCACGCTTATTTAGTCCCTCTGTAATTTCCTTGATAAGTTGAAATATTGCCCTGGTAGTTGACCTTTTCTTAGTATAGCCATTTTGATTCTTACTAAATATTTTGTGTTTCTCTAAAAAAGCCACTATTCGCTTACATAGAATGTTTTCTATTATTTTTGCTATATTCGAAATTAGTGAGATAGGTCTATAATTGGTAAGTAGAGATATGTCCCCACTCTTATGTATCAGAATCACTAGTGAGTTTTTCAGGTCATCCGGAAACAATCCCTGAGCCAGGCATATGTTAATGATATGTGCTAATGGCTTGACTAAAACATCAGCACATTCTTTCAGCAGCCTTACTGGAATCTCGTCAAAACCTACTGAATTGGTGTTTCTAAGTTCAAAAATTGTACTGTACACTTCACTTTCATGGGTGGGGTAAAAAAAATATTGTGTCATTAACATATTTAATTTTATCTGTTGCTGGAGCATTGTTGGTGTTGATGTTTTTACACACGTTGATCAGATATTTATTTATGTAATTTAACCGCTTCTGATCCGTATCCCCATCTATAGTGAATTTTTTTAGGTCAAATCTCTGGCCTCCTGAGCATCCAGCCACCTGCCTCACTACCTGCCACGTAGCTTTAGTCTTGTTTGTCGCTGTCTTTATGGAGTTGGTATTGTATGCTTCCAGTTGTATATACATAGTTTGTCCGTTAATCGATTTATTGATTAAGAAGAAGAATTGTTTTAAGTTTATTTCGTTAAATAAAACATTGTAACACATTTAAATCACAAACGCTATGATTTCAACTGCTGCTATAAAATCGCAGGGAGGGTCTATTACAAATTTTAAAAAAAGCGGATACAGCAAGTGCGTTATAGAAGTGAATTTTCATAAAAATGTTTTTAATAGCAAATATGTCTTTTAATGCAAGCAGGCATCAATTTGGTTACCGGTATAACCTATATAGTAGAAACAATGCACCATATTTTATCAAAATAACTTATTGTTTGAAAATGTACAAAAAATTTCCGAAAATAAACTTTAAATGTTTCCGAGAAAACTCGTTTTGTAGCCAGCGAGCCTTAGGTTAATAGCAAATTCAGTGATTGAAATTTTAAGCATTTAATGAAAATTCGCTAGCAAAAGGCACTTATTACGTCTTGATTTTTTAAATTAAAGACGCATCATATTTCAATAGAAAATGCAATAATATAAGGGATGTTTGAAAAACAATTGTAGGTATCACCAACGAATTATGGGGCCACCCTGTGAAATAATTTTATAAGATGCAGCTCAAGACACCCTATAATTAACGTGTACAATTTTTTGTCGTATCTCGTATAATAACAATTATATTTAGCTTTACCGCAGAAATGCGTCACCTTGTATATATGCAAACAGATAAAAATTGAAATTAAACCCGGATATGGATTCTAAGGGGCCTACTTTGCACTAATTGGAAGAAATCTTTTAAAATTCAAAAGTCGCGGTCTCCGCATTGACGAATTTTTTCTACGAAAATTAGATAACAATTATAGACCGCTAAACCATAAACTTAACAAAACTACTGCCAAAGCATCAGAGAAATGGTCTATTTGAAATGAATTTTCTGAAAATATTTCAGCAAAATGAAGGACAATGCCTGTTGAAGCTGAAACTTAAGGATTTGCAGAACACTATTCTCGCGACATTTTCTTTACACAACCCGTATTTGTTTCAAGTTCTTTGCCTAAATGTTGCCAATTTTGACGTTTCAAATCGCGTGTTTGACGTTTTAAGAGGAAAAGTTATCAAATTTTCAAAGTAATTTTTCGTTTTCGAGGAAAATCCTAAATTTGTTTTCCTTAAATGCGTCTTTAAACTTACTCAATTTTCGTACATGATTTCTCTTTATAATACAAACACGCGTACCAAATTTGACAAGTCGTTCCTGTTCTCCCGTGATACCGTCAAGCTAATAACCAAAATGGCAGATATGGCCGTTCAATCTTCTCCAGCCGCAGAGACTCCAGCGAAAAGTACAAAAGCAAAGAAGGAAAAGAAAGTGAAAAACCCCAAGTTAAAACCGTCGCATCCTCCGACGTGCGAGATGGTGGGCAAAGCTATCAAGTACATGAAAGAACGTGGCAGTTCGTCGCTACAGGACGTCAAGAAGTACATCGCCGCCAACTACAAGGTGGACGCCGATAAGCTGGCGTTGTTCATTAGAAAATACTTGGAATCGCCCGTCGCCTCCGGATCTTTGGTACAGATGAAGGGTAAGGGAGCATTCGGTTCTTTCAGGCTGGCTTCGGGCTTCGTCCAGGTCGTCTCCAGCGACAAGAAACCCGCCGCCAAGAAGGTGAGGAGAGCCGTCGCCGGCGACATATGGACGGCGGCGGCGGCAGCCAAGAAACCCGCGACGACACCAAAAAATGCCCCTTCAGCCCTAAGGCAAAGAAGTCCGCCTTCACCGGGGCCAAACCCACATTGCCGTCCAAGGCAAAAAAAGCCAAAGCCGGTCCCACAAAGAAACCGAAGGCATCCAAACCGAAGACGGCCAAGAAAAAGGTGCGTAACGATAGAGTCTGGTCCAACAAGACAAAAATTAACATATTTCGTTTGGTAGAAATACCTAAATTATTATCGATCGGACGCGCTTCTGCCAGCCTTTCTTGTTAAGTGATCTATCAAGCGACACCATAGGCGACGGTGCGAAATTCATACACTTTTTATTATTACTATATTAGCAATATATATATATATATATATATATATATATATATATATATATATATATATATATATATATATATATATATATATATATATATATACTTGCGAAAGCGCTTACCTTACCCGGTTGTCTAACATTTTTAATCAATTTTAGATAATCCTTATTTACGTGGTGATTATTATCCCATATTTTCCGGGCAACGGAAGATCTATCTATAGTACCGTATCTTAATTGTGCGAAATGTTCATTAAATATTATTTCAATTTATCTTTTTGCTTGTCCGACGTATTTATGATCACAATCTTTACAACCTATTTAATAAATCCCTGACATTTTAGTGGTACTACCCTTGTCTTTTGGGTTACCTAGCAGGTTTTTAAAGTATGCTGTGGATATAATATAACATTTCTTTGGGAAGCAAGTTGCCGTTTATATACCTACCATGTAAACAAACAATTTAGTAGCTAGCATATTTGATATAGCGGTAGATTGATCGCTTGATAGTCGGGCGGCCCGAGTTCGGTTCCCGCCAGATCTACGTAACATTTTGTTTTGTTTCACCAAATTTAATATTTGGCATAAACAATAGTGTCCAGATATTATACGTTTGAATCCAGTTCTCGTTTTCCATAAAATATCTGGATAACTTTGTCGCCGTTGAGTCTAAAATTATAATTTTCAGCAGACATTTTTTATTTGTTATTGTTAATATTATAGTGAATTTTCATTAAGTAAATTCATTAATAGAGAATTTGTTTTTAATAAACTTTTTTTGTTGTTGGAAAAAGCCGGTTCGATTAGGACTACAACGAAATAGGCGATTATTAAGAAAAAATACCTGCCACGTTTATAATTTGGCAGATACACTCCTGTTCTAAATATAAATTAAGTTTTCGTCTGCAAAGCTTTTGTAACCCTAATGAAATTTGTAGTTTTTAAGGAGACTTACAATAAGACTTACAGTACCTAGATGTACCAAATTTTAAATTTTTAGCTTTATGGAAAATTGAGTTTTGGGCATTTAACGTTTTTCTCAAACTAGAACACAAGATTAAAATATTTTTATGATAACAGAGATATTGACGGTAACACTTTGGAAAAAAATCTGCAAATGAGCGCGTCTTAAGACCTCTAAAATTGATCTCCAAGGTCTGTTAAATTTAAGTATTAATTTTGGTAAAATATTCTGTACGTGCACAATTCTTGGGAAAATTCACTACCATAACGCACTTGCTGCACCCCGAAAATAGAACCATTTTCTTTTAATGAAAATTCGCTATTATAACGCACTTGCGGTATCGGGACTTTTTTCAATTTTCTACTTCAAAGGCTTCCAGAGTAAGATTTCGTTAGTTCGCGGTTTTGGAAAAAGAAACAGACCGATGTGCGTCCAGAAATATTTTTTTAAGAAACGCTGAAACACTTCAATTTTAATATTGAGGGGGACATGTTTTGACATAAAACTCAACTTTGTCACATCAACGCCTTAAGGGTGGTGATAACAACCCTTATATTTTAAATAGGGAACATGGGTCGAGTTTTACATCATTTGAAAGCTCTTTCTTTTCTGAATTCAGTTTTCTGAATTCAGCACATAAATTTTTTTTTGGAAGTTCTATCAACTCGCTTAAAAATTATTCACAGTTGGCGTTGCAAGAACGTATTTGATTCATTGTGATAAGAAATGCACTAATTAGTCAATTTTTCGTTTAAAAAAAAACTAAAAAACAAAACCAAACGTTCAAAAATCTTTATTCAGTTAAGTGTTCAAATTGTTGACCACCAGCTTCCATACAAAAGTACAAATTTTGTTAAAAACGAGGTCTGACATTCTGGAGCATTTGTGGAGTTATTAGACGGCATTCTTCAACAATGCGTCGTCGTAATTCTTCCAGAGACTCCGGTTCTGTTGCGTAAATTATACTCTTTAAATGGCCCCATAGAAATAAGTCTTAAGGAGTTAAATCCGGTGATCTAGGGGGCCACTCGATAGCACCTCTACGCCCAATCCATTGTCCGGGAAACTCTCTGTTCAAAAACTCCCTAACACGTGAAAAATGCGGAGGAGCTCCATATTGTTGAAACACTAATTGATTTTCTTGATAGCGATCATGATTTTTAACAATGTCAATTAGTAGAGGGTAAACGATACCTTCTAGTAACTCCAAATACGTTTCGCTACTCAAATTGCCATCAAGAAAAATTGGTCCGATTAAACGGTCTCCAAAAATGCCAGTCCAGACATTCAATTTCTCTGGAGTTTGATTGTGGACTTCGTGAAAATTTCTTGGATTATTATCTGCCCAATAACGACAATTATGACGATTGACTGTGGAGCTTAATAAAAACGTACACTCGTCTGAAAAACAGATATTGAACAGAAAGTTCCCGTTATCAGCTATTCGTGCAGTCATAACTTCACAAAACTCCAGCCGCCGATCAAAATCATCTTCATTCAGTTGTTGTACAAGATGAAATTTATACGGGTGAAATTTATGATGTTTCAATATTCGCTGAATAGTTCTTCTTTTGATGTTTGAAACAGTGGCCAATTTTCTCGTGCTCAAAGTTGGGTCTGCAGCAATTTGTTCTAAAACTTCAATCTCAGTAGTCTCATATCTAACCGGAAATTCACGTTCAGGATCCCGTTTTTTGTTGGCTACTGAACCACTTTGTCGAAACTTTGCAACTAACTCCAGAATGTATTTTCTGTTAACATGTCTGTTCGGATGTCGTTCATTAAACAAATTTGCGGTACGGTTGGCACAGTCATCGTTTTTGAAAAAAAAGAGTAATTGTTTCAACTCTTTCTTCTACAGAATACACCATTGTGAAATTAATTTTCGGTAGTACCATCAAGTATTAAACCGACCGATAAACTGGAATAACAAACCGCATTTCTCTCATTCCGATAAGAAATGTTCTGATAGTCAATTTTTTGTTTACAAACCAACAAAACATTGACTATCAGCACATTTCTTATCGGAATGAGTGAAATGCGTTTTTGCATCTTCAACTGTGAATAATTTTTAAACGAGTTGATAAAACTTCCAAAAAAATTAGTGTGCTGATTTCATAAAATAAAGAGCTTTCAAATGATGTAACATTCAACCCATCTTCCCCTATTAAAATATAAGGGTTGTTATCACCACCCTTAAGGGGTTGATGTGACAAAGTTCAGTTTTATGTCAAAACATGTCCCCCTCAATATTGAAATTGAGGTGTGTCAACGTTTCTTAAAAAAAAATATCTGGACGCAAATCGGTCTGTTTCGTTTTCAATTCGCCACCCTATATACCCATTGTGTATGACGTTGTTCAGTTTAGTCATTGGAAACCGTTTAATTTGCGAAACTAATTTGTGTATATGAAGTTTCCTATACCATTATTCAGAACAAAAAAAGGTACAAGTCAGTGTACTTAATCGCCCTCGGGTAACCCTCTAGGTGGTCAGCTTATGATTGTTTCAAAACCAAAATAAATGATTTTCGTGAGGTGAACAAACGATTGTAAACTCCAGTAACACGTTAATTGATACGTGGCTTTGACATTTTAGTTTAGTTGTTCATTTGACTGGTAAAGTAAGTATACATGTGTATTTTGAAGTTCGCGCAAGTAAATTTTAGTTAAACGTAAATTAGTTGTTTTAATTAGAGATGTAGATACTTCTACTGTCGATTCTCAAGTGTTTATTTTCTACTTTGTAACCGTTTTCGCCTTTCACGCCATCATTGCACACGACAATATTGAATTTGTTTGTTGTAACTCAACTTCAAATTAATTTCAGAACCTTTCTTCGTTGTCACATACTATTATGTACCCCTTCTCATCTTTATCTAAAAATTAAGGTATACAGTGTGTCCCAAACTGGATGGGAATGTATTGCCATCTCCGTTATTATTAGAGATAGGGAGACGGTTGAATTACCAATGTTTTGTAGAATTTCATGCTCGTTCCAAATATGACTTGTATTTTGCCCTGCCTCTTTTCGTTTTCGAGTTATTTTGAAAAAACCAAAATTTGTCGATTTCTTTTTTCTTCAATATCTGAGTAGGCTTTAATCTGACATGTCTAAGACTTGCACATTATCAGGACACTTTTTACAGAGTAATCTTTTTGTGCTATTCTTAACTTTGGATTGACATTTGCTTTTGACTTACAGGTATCAACGTTTGTTTTTATTATGGCAGCCATATTGGATTTTTTGCTCTTGTGATAGCCTGTGAAAAGAGCTTTCCAATGATGTACGACATGCTTGAGAAATCTTGTAATTGCACTGACAATTTTGAGATAAACCGTTTTGAGGATAGTAGGGTATGAAATCCAATACCAGAAAACAAATGACAAAAAGAGTGTTCAAAAAGCAGTAGGCCATGGAGTCTAACAATAGACTTCTACTTTTAACATAATTTTCCGTAATGATTCACGATAAAAAATAGGAACTTTGAGCACACCAATGCATCGGCCTATTGTTACAAATGATATTTTACATTACAACATTATCCTAAAAATGGTTATAATTAAATTAAATAGGTAAACCTAGTAAATAACTTAATTTACCAACATAACTCAATAAAAAGCAGATTAATGATTTACGACGACGCTTTTGAAAATTGTTTGATTTTTAAACGTAAGTCAACTGAAAGACAACAGAAGAAAGGTTGCTATGGATGTAACACTATCGCGACAATTAAGAATATTACCATTCATAATTATCTGAACAATTTGAGATGTATTTAACACGTTGCTTAAAATTTTGTACTAAATAGTTAGTTTCCTGTTTATTTTAAATAGCATTCAAGAATATGTTCAGTTATGAAGAATATATTGACATGTTGGAAGGTTATATTCGTTCTAACCGAAATACTTAGGCAGCTGCAAATTCATATCAAAACAACTACCCAGAAAGACGACAACCAAAGGCCACAATATTTCGCAGGATAGTGACCAATCTATTGAACGACGGTAGCTTCCACGCAAAGAAACTACCAATGCCTAGAAATGAAGAAAGAAATAATGCCGTCTTACAGGTTTCAAACGAAAACCCTGCGCAATCTGTACACCGTGTATTAAAACAAAGTCATTACCATCCATTAGAACCTACAATCGTACAAGGCTTAAATGTTGACGATTATCCTAAGCGACTTCAATTCTGCAGATGGTATCAAGGACAATGTCAGCAAGATCAAATTTTTCGTTTGAAAATAATATGGACTGATGAATCCAGATTTACAAATTGTGGTGTGTATAATGGCCATGATAGGCATTATTGAGCAAATACAAATCCCCATCTAAAGGAGGAAAGACGATTGCAAGACAGATTTGGTATTAGTGTTTGGTGCGGCTTGTTAGGTAAAAAACTGTTATTTTTATTTGTAGATTAGACAGTTAATTTAAAAAAAAATCAATTAACTTCATTGTTGGTCCGTTCTTTTTTGAAAATAACTAACTGGGGAGAGGTATCTTGATCTATTGAGAAATGATATCTTACCAACAATTAGAAGAGTTCATGATAATTTAGACGATATTTGGTACCAACAAGACGGTTGTCCATCTCACAATGCTAGGATCGTCAAAGAATTTTTGTACCACAATTTTAATAATCGTGTCATTTATAACAATGGGACCGTTCATTGGTGTGCTTGAAGTCCTGATATAACACCCACGGATTTTTATTTTTGAAGAACTCTGAATAATTATGTGTATAAATTCGATCCACCACCAAATATCAATGAATTACGAAACAGAATCACGGAAACTATAAATCATATTAACCAAAACACCCTCACCAGAGTTGGCAGGCATGTTTCAAAAAGGTGTATAAAGTGCATTGAACAAAACGGTAGCCATATCGAACAATTTTCTATTTAGTGTATTTTTAAGTTTCTATTTTATTATTTGTTGAGTTCCGTTTCAAATTGTGTTGTTTTATGGAGTTTAAGTTTCTATTTGTTATTGCCTCGTTTCTTTATTAAACTGTTTCACATAATATTACCTAGCATTATTACCTAATTAAGTATTGTAAATTAAATCACAATATTTTTTATCGTGAATCATCACGGAAAATTATGTTAAAAGTAGAACTCTATTGTAAGACTACATGGCCTACTGCTTTTTGAACACGTTTTTTGGCATTTGTTTTCTGGTATTGGATTTCATAGCCTACTATCCTCAAAACGGTTTATCTAAAAATTGTCAGTGCAATTACAAGATTTCTCAAGCATATTGTCCATCGTTGGAAAGCTCTTTTCACAGGCTATCACATGAGCAAAACTACAAATTTAACTACAAATTTAAAGAAGTATATGAATGTTACGTTAGGATTTTACTGAATTTTGTGCTTTTTCTTTTGTTTCCAAAGTCATTTTGGTCTTGTTTTTTTGTGAATCTTAAAAAATTCACTAATATAAAGAGATCGACTTTTGAATTTGGAAAAAATGTCTTCAAATGAGCGCGACCTGGGCCTAGAACACACACACATACACACGCATATATATATATATATATATATATATATATATATATATATATATATATATATATATATATATATATATATATATATATATATATATATATATATATATATAAATCTATCACACCGATAACTTAGAAAATCGTACCAGTTTTTCCTTGAAAAATTTTAGGTTTTCTTCCGGAAAATTGTTATACCTCTAGAAATAACAAAGCTATGGCAACAAATATGGTACACGGCTTTATATTATAGAATGTGAATTACACACAAAAATTTAGATACATATTTGGTATTGTGTAATTTGAATATTATGAATTTTTTAGCCAATTTTCTTGTAAAAAGATTATGTAGAAAGGAATACCGGCAAAAAAGAATTCAGGTATTTCCGCCAAACGAAATATGTTAATTTTTGTGTTGTTGGACCACCCTCGATCGTTATGGACCGACTACCTGCACAAGAATATACGCAGAGTTGTAGATGTTAGATTTATTAGAATTATTCATCCTCTGATGATGCTAACTTGGTTGGTAAAACGATCGTCAGGTTTTTTAAATGTGTTGTGGTGATTTGGGTTCTCCAGAGTATAAGGACCTCTTATAACGCGATCAACGTAGGTACTTAAAGTATTTGTGTTAGAGAGGACAGTGCAGCGTTTTAAGACAAATCCAATTAGTAAGGGCATATTTATTAACCTAATTTCGTTTCTGTTTAATTTATTGTTGTGCAAATTGACAATTAATCTGCTTAGTAGAATTCACTAAGTGAAAATTGGGGTCTGTGATGAGCACTGATAAGTACACTTGGAGAACCCAATTGAACACAACACATCTTTTTAAGGACCTGACGATCGTTTCACTAACAGAGTTAGCGCCATCAGAGGATGACGAGTTTTTAATGAAGTGATCTAAATATGGAGCACGTGGTATTCCTAGTTACGATTATGAATGCCATGCTGCGATTTCAACATTTTCCTTCCATGTGGAAACTTGCCGACATTATCAACATCCCGAAACCCAGCAAAGATCCACTGTTCCCTCAGAACTACAGGCCCATTAGCCTGCTACCGGTCATCGGCAAAATCGCCGAAAACTGATTCAGAAAATGCTAGCTTCTTTCACCTCAGAAAATCATATCCTCCCGGATGAGTAATTCGGTTTCAGACACCAGCACTCCACCACAGACAAAGTCCTTCGTGTGGTGGAAAACATCACCGAAGGATTTAATAAAAACAAGTCAACTGGTGCAATATTTCTTGACATTGCTCAAGCCTTCGATATGGTTTGGCATGCGGGCCTCCTAAACAAACTTCTATCATTTAATTATCCTCTCCCTCTGATTCTGCTAATCAGGTCATACCTACAACAGATCAAGTACCAGGTCAAACATCTGGGAGCCAGATCTAGAACGAACCCAGCCACGGCTGGTCTCCCGCAGGGTTCTGCTATCTCCCCTCTGCTGTACAATATATTTGTCGCAGACATTCCGAAAGCCCCCCTAAACATGACATACGCACTGTACGCAGACAACACTGCCATCCTCAGCAGCTCCACTCAGGCAGGGATAATAACCGAACGACTTCAGACCGCCGTAGTCGAGCTGCACTCATGGTATAGGAAATCCCTTCTAGCCATAAACCCCGATTAATGTTCAGCTGTCCTATTTTCCAAGAGGAGACACACACCTCGCGAACACCTTTCATTAGACAACCGTCTAATTCCCTGGCAAGATTCCGCCAAATACCTCGGGGTTTTCCTCGACAAACACTTAACATGGCGCCCCCATGTCGATCACGCCCGAAAAAAGCCTCGATGTTCATCTCTAATCTGTTCCCACTTGTAAATAGAAATTCCGAATTGTCCATGAACAATAAGTTGCTCATGTACAAAGCCATTATCCGGCCAGCCTTGACCTATGCATCACCTGCATGGGCCACCGCGGCCGCAACACACATCAAGACCATTCAAATCATCCAGAACAAAATTCTGAGAATGGTTACCGGAGCGCCATGGTTTGTCCGAAACAGTCAGATTCACTCTGATCTGGAAATGCCTTCGATACTTGAGTTTATAACTCAACTATCCACAACTCAGTTCGCAAAAGCCGCTTCTCACCCAAATGCTCTTCTCCGTAGTGCCACCGACTACGACGTGCAACTTCCACATAAGCATAAGCGTCCAAAGCTTATACTTACCCGCTAACGCCCCCGCGGCAAAAACAGAATGGAAACATTTATACCCAAAAAGTCATTGTGTGTAATCTTTCCGACGGAGTCTCACAGTACCTCGATATCCCACGGCACTACGGTGTCGTGAATGAGGTCTGCATGAGGCATCTCTCCCTCCTGTATCAAAAAAAAAAAAACTGATGAACGATTCTAAGCTCAAAAGCTATCACAACAAAACTTCAAACAATGTTCTCGTCAACATTCTGTCAAATATTTACAATTGCATTCATACATGAAATTGCAATTCATGTATTCACAATTGCATACATTATACATTTCTCCACGCAATTTGCGGGAATCGGGAACAAGATTTTGTTACCGGTGTTACATATTAAATCTTTATGCTTAATCTAGTATATTTGGTGAACAATAAATGTATTATTATTATAAAATAAAAGACTGTTAATTTATAATGTACTTTAAAATCAATCTCCATGTCGGAGTTATTTTCATTGCATTATTAGCTTACTCTGGTAGCAGCCACCTTCGAAACGTAATAAATTATTTCCTGTTTGTCCAATTATAGTAAACAAACAAATCATGTATAAAGCATAACAACAATCTATTGCGTTTCTTCCATAAACAATATAATTACTTAAATGAGTTGTTGTCACTAACTAAATGCTTACATTTTTAAAGGTTGTCAAAAAGATAAACAACTGCCGCTGTGTCGTATCCAAGCAATAATCTACAAGGCGATCTTGATGTTATCTGACCCATTTACTTTAATAAAATCATTTGCGATTACCATGGATAATTATCGATCGTTTAATTGATTTGTTCGAAATCCACATTTTTTTTCTTGTTGTTACGGATTACGTATTTAAATAATAATAATAATAATAATAATAATAATAATAATAATAATAATAATAATAATAATAATAATAATAATAATAATAATAATAAACCTTTTTCTGCAGTATACATTTCCTATATTAGTGAACTTTTATTTTAAAAAAAAATCACTAATACAGAGGTATCGATGGTGAGACTTTGCAAAAAATTTTATAAATGAGCGCGATTTAGGACCCCTAGAACCCATATCCGGGGTCAGTTTCAATTTTTATATGTATATATATATATATATATATATATATATATATATATATATATATATATATATATATATATATATATATATATATATTGCTATGTATAGACATAGGATAGAAATTAGAATAATAATATTAAGAAATAATGGTCAAATTATTTTAGTAGTGCAATAGAACTAAAGGAATATAATTTAAATGGAAATCTAAAGAGGTTTTATGTTGTTATTTTATAAGAATTAGTATTAAGTTAAAGTAAAATATATTGATAATGCAGTAGATATCGTGAAATAAAAAGCAAGATAAAGTGAAACAAACAATTTTTTGTATGGTTTGCTATCTAGTGATAAGAGACTTGTGGTGAGATTGATAGTCGAGAAGAACCGGTTGGCAGGTCGAAGGCAAAACAGCCGGGAGGACAGTAAAATTGGGATTCAGCTGGAGAACGTTGAGGAGTGAACAGGTAGAAGGTGCCTGGTCCACAGGAGAGGTGCCTGGTAATAATATAGTTGCCAGGGGTAGTTAAGCAAGAAGATAATGACTGAAAATAAATAAAACAGTTAAAGCTAATCAACCAAAACAACAGAATTTCATAAAAGAAATCCAAATACCATCTTTGTGGACATGGTGTACAGGAATGTGTAAGGTGACCGATAATTAACAAGCCAAATCTCTGGTTCTAACAATGCAATGAAAGAATCCAAATACCATCTTTGTGGACATGGTGTACAGGAATGTGTAAGGTGACCGATAATTAACAAGCCAAATCTCTGGTTCTAACAATGTAAGTGATTTGATACTAAATAATATGTTTCTGTTATTAATAACCTATTATGGTATATTATGCAACTAATTTGTCCCTTAATTTGTTATTTAATATTTGTGAATTTTAATTTCAATGGGTAATCACCATTAAAGATGCCTAACTTTGTATAAAACAATGTAAGTAATTTGATACTGAATAATATGTTTCTGTTATTAATAACCCATTATGGTATATTATGCAACTAATTTGTCCCTTAATTTGTTATTTAATATTTGTAAATTTTAATTTCAATGGGTAATCACCATTAAAGATGCCTAACTTTGTATAATTAGATTTTCATTTAAATCTCCTGGCCTTCATAATAGAAGTGGTAATGCATAATTAAAATAGAAAAAGACCAAGTAATTAGCAAAGACCAATTATACAGAAGAATTATCAAAAATAAAAATAAAAACAAGTTGAATCCTTAAAATCCTGAGAGGGCTGAGCAAATGGAAATTAGAAGTAATTAAGACGGTAAGTGAGTAAAATAAATTATCTTCTAATTGACGGGGTAATATATGCAGGTTTTGGCTTATTAAAAGTATATTAGATAATGATATTGGCAAACAGTGAGTTGCCTGGCGTCCAACGGTATAAATTATTAATATAAAGATATATTAGAAATTAGATTTATGATTAGAAGAAAATTAATATCAGCATCTAATTAGTAATTAACAAATCATTAATTAAAAAGCCAGACCATAGCAATATATATATATATATATATATATATATATATATATATATATATATATATATATATATATATATATATATATATATATATATATATATATATATATATATATATATATGTATATATGTATATGTATCCGTCTGATAACTCAAAAAATAATTAACCGATTTCAATGAAACTCGGCAAGTGCCTTTCTTTTATTAATGGCTTGGATGAGTGCGTTAGCCAGGAAAATCCGACGGGTTTTTCTGGGAAAATTTTGAGTTTTCTTTAAAAAAAAATTTTTTTTCTCCGAAAGTAACAAAGCTGTTTTAATGAAATTTACTATGTATGTTGCCTTGGGAGACACCTTACTAGGTACCAAAATTAAACTTTCTCAGTTTATATAAAATTGAGTTATTCAAATTTTAAATTTTCTTTCGATATTTTTTTTCTCCAAAAATTACAAAGTTATTTTAATGAAATTTGGTGAATATCTTGCCCTAGGAAAGTCCTTACTACGTACCAAAATTAGGATTTCTAAGTTTATAGAAAACTGAGTTATTCAAATTTGAAGCATTTAATAAAAATTCACTACCATAACGCACTTGCTACGTCCAGAGCTTTTTTATATTTCAACCTTACAGCCTAAATACTATCGTACCGTGGGTATCGACAAGGAGGAAAGAGGCAACTTGTTAATTCTGGACTTGAAAACAATGACAGAGGTTGGCGATGTCTTCGACAAACCTTGCCAACGTTGGCTATATAGATACGCTAGCCGTTGAAGGGTTAATTTCGGTTCTCCAAGTATACTTGTTAGTGCTCATCATAGGTTATACACTTATTGACGTCAAGAGTAGTCAAATATTGCAATTTTATACGTATCTGGGCCAGTGGTCAAATTTTAATTTTTGCTGCTATCTTTTGTTGCTAATATACCCAGGTTTTAAACAGTTCACTTTAATTTGATTAGACTTTTTTGTGGTGTTTATTAACATTAACTAGTGCTATATTGATTTAGGATATGTCATATACATTTTTTCAATTTAAAGTAACTGTGTCCATTCGCCGATTTAAGTTTAAAAATAAATATGAAATATGTTGTTTGGGAAGAGAACGCATATTAATTTGCGCTGGTCATTTGCGTAAACATGTGTACTACACAGACGTTCCTTTGATTTAGATGTGTACACACCACCTTCTGTTTCCTGTTTGTAATCAGGAACATAATTTGGGATGCACACAGACCAAAAATATGTTATTTAGATGTTATAATACGGTTTCTTTGCTTTGTAGACCGAAAAGTCAGAATACTTTTTGATAGTCAACTTCCCTGAACACATTCTAGCTTCCACTGTTCTGGTTACCAAAGCAAAATATCAAAAATTTTCTTATAACAAATACTTATCTTTCAAAGCGCCGTTGCATATTTTCGTTTATTTCCTTGTGCTCACTGAAATAAAAATTATATAGCTTTTAAACATCTGAACCAAGCATAAAAATTGTTTTTCCATGCCAAATCGGTACATATTATAGTGTATTTTGCCAGTTTTTATGTGAATTCCATCCAGGAAAAACTAGTGGCGAATGGGCTGATTAATGGTTCTGGAACTATCTGTAAGAAAAACAGCCAGAATATTTTTTAAACCATTTTCTGAAAATGAGGTGCTGTGTTTAATTATGTCACTTAGAAGTAAGCATTCCCCTGGAATCGATTAGTCGTTGCCAGCATTAATAAAAGAATGTGCCGACATTATGTTGGGAATTTTGACCCAGATAATTAACCTCGTGTTGGACGAGTGTGCTTCTCCAAATAAAGTAAAATCTTCAAAAGTTATTCCCGACATAAAAAAGGTGATCCGAGCTCTATTGAAAACTACAGGCAATTGATTATAGCCAAATCGAAAATAATCGAGAAAGCCATGAACAAGATATTGGTGGAATTTCTTGAAAGTTACAAGCTTATAACGCCTTGTCAATATGGATTTAGAGAAGGACATTCTGTAGAAGAAGCCACTACAAATTTTTTCAACATATTTATGAATTTATCGATGCAAACAAATATGTAATTGCTATATTCTGTGATTTATTCCAAGCATTCGATGCTGTAGACCATTTCCAGAAAAAATGAGGTCTTGGGTATACGCGGTTGTGAGCATCATTTATTTATGTCTTATCTGCAGAATCGAGAACTACATGTGAACATCGATAAGGAATATTCAGCAGGAGCTACGGTTCGGTCGGGAACCCCCCAGGGAGGTGTGTTGGGGCCTACCATGTTTTTTCTCTACATGAATGACTTACCATATTATATTAATAACACAGGTTGCTCATGTACGCTGACGATACCACTATTGTGGTGTCTGGTGATACACCTGAGGAGCTGAGGGCACAGTGAACTCAGCCATGGAGGATTTTGTGAGCTGGTGTGAGTCCAACAAATTGATAACATGCTTAATCACGTATGTGAAAATAGCCACCGGTCTAACAGTTTATAAATAAGATAAGCTTGTTAAAGCTTCTATGCATTCCAATATGAATCTGAACCCAAGGATACTGGGTTGGATCCCAGGGTTCTCCTTTCACTTCTTCAGCACATACTGTACAATTAACCTTAACCGAGGTTCCGCCCTTCAGATGGGGCGTAATGTCGCAGGTCCCGTATCCATGCTATGCTGGGCACGTTAAAGATCCCTACCCTCTTTACAAAAAGGCAAGGGTTCGGCAACATTTCCAGGATAGTGATGTGAAGCTGCTCCCTTGCGTCGGTGATTGGCCATAGTCGCGAAAATAAACCGACGTTAAGAAACAAAAACACACACCCACACACATATTAGAATATGCTACAACCATATCTTTATCATAACAAGTATTATTCCGACACGCCTTTTAAGTAAGATAGCTATTCATTACTGTTAGATACGCCACTTACCTTCAAACTTCTTAGAAGTTCAAAAATATTATTCACTTTTTATTTATGTATGAAAAAATACATACAAGTAATTACAGCACACCCACAATTCTTGATGTAAATAAGATTTTTAACATCGCCGACTGTCTATATTAAAACAAGATCCCTGTTTACTTGTGCTATACGAGCCAGTAATTATTTGATATAAATGTTAGGTATATGTTTAACAGAGAACGCATAATTGATTAAGTGAAACCAGTAATTTCAATTTTAATCAAGAGTCCAACAACTGGTTCGTTATATGTAACATAATTATTAAATATGTATATACATATATATATATATATATATATATATATATATATATATATATATATATATATATATATATATTGCCCAGTGTTTATGGAAGCGGAGGGTGAATTATCAGAATAAAAGATGTAGGAACGAAGCACATATGTTATGACATAGATAACGGTATATTGATAACGATATTAAAGCACAAACTTAATAAACAAAATAATATTAACAATATGATATATAAAAAATGGGATAATAGAACTTACTCAAGTATTATCATCTTTGACTATTAATTAATAACAGTGTTTATATAATTAAATAATCGCGGCGTTATTTACCCGACTACATTTCAGCAGCTTATTTAAAATGAACGATATACATTTCCGCCTACATTGTAGAACGGTGTTTAAGTTAACTATATCTTACTTACGACAATGAATCTGCTTTATATTTAACAACAATGACATATTTTGATTCTTAACCTTGATGACTAAACATTCCTGTCTGTCTTACAAATTCGTTTGTTATGGTTTATATGCTGAATGTGACAATTTCAACGTTGCTCCATATAATGTCGACCTCCAATTTATTGAAATGTTTACATAACTGCATTACAGAATTTAACTGACCTACTTGTAATAATTATTTTGGTGTTTTTACCAATTACATTTTTAAGGCTATTAGAGCCGTTATGAAATATCATCTGTACGCCTGAACATACTGCCAAGTCGAAAGAATGACAGCTCGCCCTATGGCTCTGACCTAAATGTTTGATGAACTACTAATATTTTAATAAGTGTAGACAATCTTAGGTATGTTTCCGAACTTAATCGTAAAACTAATAATTTTGGATTCAATCTTACGATATCACCATAATTAAATTGATATACTATGCATACCACTCTATGAGGGTAATCGTAATAATAAATAAATAAATCTTTTTTGAATATAACCTTACGTGAGATAATCGCAATAATTAAAATTACACTACAATTATGTCTACTACTCTAAGATGGTAGTATAAATCTTAATGATTAATATTTTTTGATACACTCTATGTATCATGATAGAACTTACAATGAAAAATAATATACTTATATATATATATATATATATATATATATATATATATATATATATATATATATATATATATATCCCGCTCTAGGATGGCAATATAATAAATAAAATAATATTTGGATACACTCTATGTATCATAACAGAAATAACAATTATTAAAATAATAAAATTATATATACCATTCTAGGAGCGTAATATAATTTACATGACCTAACAA
This sequence comes from Tillus elongatus, assembly GCA_964006375.1. NCBI lineage: Eukaryota > Metazoa > Arthropoda > Insecta > Coleoptera > Cleridae > Tillus > Tillus elongatus. The sequence goes on from OZ023265.1 coordinate 58,166,612, forward strand.
TTTCTTCCTTCTGCCTGGTGATGGGTTGGGTATGTCATCTCGTCTTCCTTCTGATGTTTCTCCTTCATGTTGTGTGAACTGTCTCTGCTTTCCTTGCAGAGCTCTTCCCACTCCACAAAATCCAGCCACGCCGACCTTGAGTCGTTTTGGAGTGCTTTCCCACTGACCCATGACTGAACTTGACCACGCAGCGGTCATTGTTTGGTTGCTACCATGTGCCCTGCGTGTACTTTCTTCCTCTTGAACTTCCATCTAACCCTATGCTTCAACTTGTGAACATGCACCTTATACCCATCTACCTTGTGGCTTTGCTTCCGTGAGCCTTCCACTATTGCTGGATGGCCCCAGTATATTTTGTGGCATCTGCCCATTTTTGCTTGTCCCTGCTTCTGACCTCCATACTCCACCCAAGTGTGTGTAAATCTCTGGGTGGTTGTAGTTCTTACTGCTCCTACTCTATAAATTCTTTCTTTCCTATCTTCGTTTCTATTGGGACTTTTTCTATTCGTAATACTGCTTGTTTTACTTCTTGTGCTTCTTTCTTCCCTTTTAATAATTTGCTCTCTCTCTACTTACATTAGTTTTCTTCGCTGCTGATTTGGCTCCAGATCTGAAATTTTCTGGATAACTTTTTAAATTCACTATTCCCTGCTCGTCTTTGGCTTCTTCTCTCTCTGGTATTTCTTTAATTAAATTTAAGTTGAACATTTCTTGCTCGTTTGTGGCTTCTTCTACCTCTGGCATTTCTTTACATAAATTTAAATTAAATATTTCTTGCTTGTTTCTTGCTTCTTCAACTTCTTGTATTTCTTCAATGAAACTTTCATGATTATTCCTTGACACTATTTTTGCGAAGAATTCTTCAATTGTTGAATTTATTGCTTTTTGGACTTTCTCTGGGAATGCTGTCCGTTCCTTATACTTGCATGTGAATACTGGTATTCTTATTTTTGGTAATTCGAATTCTGGAAACAGTGATGAATAGCGGTATGCTTCTTTGTTAATTGCTCTTTCCAGCTTAACCATGGCGTTATCGTACCATTGGCTTAGCGTCGAATGAGCTTCATCTAGATTTTCTGATTCTGTCATTATTTTTATATTCATTATGACATCTTCAATTTTATCCCATTGCCTTTCTACGTTTCCTTTTCTGATTTCAAATTTGATAGGTATATCGTTATCGTTCATTTTTTCTACTTCTTCTAATTTTTGGATAAATTGGTTTACCCGTAATTTTAGTTCTTTCGAACGCATTTTTAATTCCTCCATTGCTTCCTTAATTTTAATTTTTTTTGCTTGACGTTCATCAATTAGTTCGGTTGATTTTTCAATGAAATAACTAGCCAGTCCTTTGAGTGAGGCTTCATGTAAGAAAAATATTACTAGGTGAACTTTTACTTTAATGATTGTCAATGAAAAATATTAAGAAATGTACAGGTTAAATATTTTACAAACAAAAATCTGCTAGTTACAATTTCAAGTATTATGTATCTAAATTTGACAAAAAGAGGAAATTTACAGTTGCCCTTACAGACACCTCACTTACACTATTGAAGTTTAAATTTGGTCATGTTGCTTTGAAAATTCAAGGTTGTAATTGTTCAAATAATAGACTGCTGCATGAAAGGTTTTTTTGATTGATCTGCGCAAATAAGTTTAAAGTTTCATCAACTCACCAAGTCCTGACACCTGGGGTTACCTGTTGAACCTTTGAAGATGCTCTCCAAGTAGAGTCAACCATCAGGGTCTAAGATAGGCTTACCAATTCCAATCGAGAGGGGAGTTTGGAGAGAATAGGTGGCACTTTCCCTAAACGTTTATTGGGCAGGTGGATCTTGTTGCTCCAATACTGGGGTAGACAATTTGGCCCCTAACATTAAATGAACAGCTGTTTTAAGTCGATGTTCGGAATTAATTTGATTAAAATCTCTCTACGGCAAGTAAAATGTAAATTGGCTCAAGTGAAATTTACAATGCCAATTGACTCAGCGCTCGGTAACAATCAGAAACTTTGTGTGATTAACTTGAGGGATTCACCAGGTCGGTAAACAAAGGATCACTGCTTAAATCGCGTTTTTCTGCTAAAGACGTTAATCTAAATTCAAAAGCGATCAAATGATATTAAACAATCACTGACAACTGTTGTTAGATAGTATCGAGAACAAAAAGGAATTGTATCACCTGTTTTAAGATAATTATTAGCCACGATAATTAGAACGATGTTAACTTGTCAACTGCCTAGCTCATTCCTTACGCTTGTAACTCAATCTTCCTCTTGCCAGCTGCTGCACGAAAAATTCTTACCGTAACTGTTAGTGGCTGTGCGCGAGCTCTTTCTAGCTTCCTCTCTTCGAATGAGCTAAAACGAGACCTCCAATCGGTGGCGAAGTCACGACCTCTTCTATACACACCTCAAACAATAATGGACTCGTCCGTCCGTTATTTTATGGTTACTATTGCATGACATCAGCCTCTGTTATTCCGAGAGTTCCAGAACAATTAAGATATTCTTTTTCCTCAACAAAAATGCACCGTCTTTCAATATTTGGATTTCGACGTATATTAAAGGGAATTTAGTACAGGTGTTACGATATAGAATTTCTTAGCGAATTTTCAATGAAAAATTTTGATATCAAAACATGAATTGCCTTGCAGATATTGAGTTGGCGGCTATTAATTAAGTCTCTTACGGGTTAATTTTGAATATTTAAAGTAGTAACGAAACGTAATCGTTACAAAATTTATATAAAAAATTAACAGTAAAAAAAAAGAAATTCATCTGATTGACGAACATCGCTACAACACTAAAAATGTATAACTAATAGCGTTTTATTCTGTATGATAAGAGAAAATAAAAACACATCAATCTAAACGTAGGAGATGTTCAAAATGTATGCTTTGAACATTTTGGCAGCATCCTAATCGTAAATAAAAATGTCTTCACTAAGTGAAGATTGGAACCTGTGATGAGCACTGATAAGTACACTTGGAGAGCCCAAATCACCACAACACATTTTAAAAAGACCTGACGATCGTTTCACTAACCAAGTTAGCGTCATCAGAGGATGAAACATTCAGAATGTTTCATCCTCTGATGACGCTAACTTGGTTAGTGAAACGATCGTCAGGTCTTTTTAAAATGTGTTGTGGTGATTTGGGCTCTCCAAGTGTACTTAAAAATGTCTTGTAACGTTAATCAACAACTGAAGGATCGCCAAGCAATCGCACTCGTTATTCTACATCAGTTAAATTGGGTAGTTTAGTTTTGTTTTTCGGCTCCCTATCTATTATTTGGAAATATTAAGTCAAGGTACTGCCGGATATTGATTTGATAACATGTTGGTGTTCCATCCTGCTGAAACTATATCACCTTCGCTAGAACTCGGCGGGTTTGCTCAATCAGGACACAAGTTTCCCAAAGTTGGCACTACATTATTTTGGAGCAGTGCTAAATAATTATATCCATTCAAATTGTCATCAATAAAAAAGGGACCAATGACATGGTTTCCAGCTAGTCCTGTCCGAAGATTAACCTTTTCAGGGTATTGCGTATATTCTTCTCTCGTCTAATGTAGATATTCTTTAGACCAGTAGCGACAATTTTGACGATTAGCATGTCCGTGAAGTGCAAAACGCCACTCATCAGAAAACAAAACATTGTTGGATAACTTTGTTATGTAACATTTATATCATTTGTTCACAAAAACCGTTTTGTATCAAAATCGTCTTCCCTGAGCTCCTGAGTTGGTATTAATTTGTAGAGATGCTTGTAGTAATTGCAAGGCAGCAAATTTTTTTGAAATAGGCGAGCAACGTCGATCTGTGATCGTGTTTTATCTCCGTAACCAATCATCTGTAAAATTCTCGTTTTATGCATTTCTGTTAAATAAACCATGTTTTTGAATTGCAGTTAACAACTGAGAACTACTGTCATGCGGTCACAGTCACCCAGCAAGTTAATGAGGCGTTTAAAAAAAAGCTAAGATTGCCAACTGTGAAGAATGTTGATAACATTTTGTCTTCCTTTTAATTGATACCGTCCGAACAGGACACTATAATTGTTTTTACTTGATTTCTTATTATCAACAATTTCGGGACGCAGCAAGTGCGTTATAATAGTGATTTTCATAAGAATTGTACACTATTAGTACGGCATATTACTAAAAGTAATACTTTTCATTTAAATAGATGTCGAAGATCGGATTTAGAGGTCTTAATACAAGCTCATTTGAACAATTTTTCTCTTTGTATTATCATAAAAGTCATTCTAATCTTGTGTTCTAGCTCCTTTTAAGAAGAAAACTTTGAATGCCCAAAACTCAATTTTCTATGATGCTAGAAAATTAAAATTTGGTGAATCTAGGTACTGTAAGTCTCTTTAAAAGAAACTTGTATTACAAATTTTATTAAAGTTACAAAAGCTTATCAGAAGGAAACTTAATTCATACCCAAGAAGTCAATTCATTATTCAGATAACTGTTAAACCATAATAAATAAACAAAACATGTTCTTATTCTTTAGTTTCCAAATTTAAAAGTAATATACAATCATTAAATGAACCTCAAAACAACTGCCAAATCATAATAAATAAACAAAACACACTATCCCATCTGGTTTTTACTTCAAGTAGCTGATATAACACTTCCCTTATTTTCCCTTACAAATCCGCTCATCCCAATATACCTGAAGGCGGTCATTAGGGTGGGGTCGCCACAGTTCGGGTATTAACGTTATCGTTGCATTAGGATGTATGCCTGTGGTGTATGTATCAATCTAGCGCCTCCGTGGCCGTGTGGGAAAGTCTATTCAGACTTTCCAATTCGGACTCGGGGACGACGGTTCGAGACTCACCGGCAGCGGATGATTTTTCAAATCACTGCTGTCTTTGAGATCGAGCTTAAGATGGAGGGTAAGTTAGGTTAGATGAGCAAAAATGGTCAGCAATGGCCTAATTGCCAGTAAGTATCTTACCTTTACCTTTTTTTTTGTATCAATCTAAGCGTGGCAGGTGACTAGTCTGTCTTTGTCTGGCATCATACTTTACCCAGTTACGTTGTTTCACTTCATTTCTTTCAGATTTTATTTTTAATTTGGAAAAAACTCAAAATTATGTGAACCAAATTAATTAAAATTCACAACAGAGGGTTATTCACTTCATTTATTTTATAGCTACATGTAAAGTCTCATTCCAGTAATTTTAATACTTTCAAAACTATAGCGTATTCAAAAATATTTTTTTATATTTTTTTTTTTGGGGGAAAAATTTGTCCGTTATAACTGATTGACGAACTCGTCCGCGGTTGTAAGGAAATTAAGTCGTTCAAATCAGTTGATTATTTTTTAAGTTACCTAATCTTATGATTGTCTTAATGAAAAATCACAAAAAAATAAAACGCGATTAGTTATTAATTTTTTAAATTTGTTAAAGCGAAGTTTATCAATCAGATGATTTTTTGTACTGTTAGTTTATGCAATTAATTTTAAAACCATAATATTTTTGGATCGAGAATACTCACTGAATTTATTCCATTTGGCTGTTCCACACTGTATATAACTATAAACATATTAACTAACAATAAATACACTTGGAGAAACCCAAATCACCACAACACATATTTCAGAGACCTTACGATCATTTAGTTGACCATGTCAACATCTTCAGAGGACGAAAAATTCTAAAATTAAACTACTAGCTAACGTGTATTTATATCGCGTCAAAGAGGTTGTATATGTTAGAGGGAACAAAGCCGAGTTTGCAGCCTGTCGATTTCCCACTCTTGTCACCGTCCAATCACAAACAAAATTTTGAATAACGCGCTAATGTGTTTTGCTTTGATTCGTTCCCCCAGCCGCTCTTGAAGTTGTTGTTAGCTGTCAACAAATGTTTGAAGTGTTTGTTGATTTGCGATTAGAGGTTATATTGTGTGTTTTGCCGTTTTTTAGCAGTGTTTTAAGAGTGTAAAAGTTAAAAAATGCCAAGGTAAATTGTGAAGAACTGTATGTACAATAAAAGTGCCAATTATGAAAAGGGTAAAGCAACTGTGCATTTATTTCCGTAAGTTGTTTACATGTCTTCTGTTTCCTTGTTTGGCGCCAAATGTTTATTGGTTTTCACAGGTCCGTATTTACACATTGTATTGCTTTTGTTAAATCTTTAGCATTTATTGTCAATTGTTTTTTTTTTAAAGAAATAAAATCTTAATAATGCATTATTTATTGAATATTTGTAATGAAATTAAGCATTTTGTTTGGCAATTATTACTTGATTTAGATGTATTTACATATGCAGTTCAATTAGAAGCAGAAAAAAAGCAGAATAGTTTTATTTTATCTATTACTGCATCTTTTTGGAGGTTCAGTCACTGATAAAGTAGATAATTCGAGATATTATTTTCAGATTTCCCAAAGCTGGTGAAAGATACGAGGCTTGGAAATGAGCATTAAATTTAATATAAATGTAATATAAAAATAAAAAAGAAATGAAAATGCAAGTGAACCTATTTAATTTAGCGCTGTATTCTATATTATCTGAAAAAGACATTATAGGCGACGAAGTAGAATGTAATTTCGGTAAATTTGCAGTTGACTGCACGAGGGTTTTAGATATTTTTTTTCAGCAACATGATTAGAACCTGTCTCGGGTATACAGGTCACAAGACAAATTTGTTGCAAACAACCCCCAAGAAAATTAAGAGGCTTTGAAAACATGCGTTTTTCACATTTTGCAGCAATATCTCCTTTAAACCCTGTCTACCCCGTACAACACCCATATTCGACCAGGTCCAGCAACCTTCTTGGGGGTTGCCCCAAGAAATTTTTCTTGTGCTTTATGCTTTGAAGGTAGTTGTATGCGCATCCACAAGGGGAAGGAGAATCCCCCGTATTTTTGGGTGAGGAGCAGAAACCCTCTTCCTCCTGGGGGTTCTTCTTCTCCTTCTGCATGCATACAATCACCCCCAATGCATCAACCACAGGATTTTTTTGTTCAGCTTTCTAGTGTATTTTTCTAGAGTGTATTTCCTGTTTATCAATTGCTTTGTTTGAGTTTTGTATTCAAATTACTCTATATATATATATATATATATATATATATATATATATATATATATATATATATATATATATATATATATATATATATATATGTTATAGATCATGTTTTTGCTTGCCCTTTTTTACCTTGTTTTACTGTTCCTAATTAAATAAAGTAATTTTCATAACTTTTAATATAAGGCTAAATCTTATAGCTTATATAAATATACTATATAATATTGTTATGAAAATTCACTACCATAACGCACTTGCTGCGTTCCGAACCTTTTTAGGTTACCTATTTATACAAAAGCTTAAGAAATTCATGAATAAGCATTACATTTCAATGATTTAATAATTTTAGTTTTATTTCTAACCAAACAAAAAATTCCTAAATACGTCCCTGCCGTTTCTCCCACTTAAGTCACCGAACTCCGCCCAGCCAGGAAAAGTGTACAGGCTTCTTGCATTGCAAAACTGTACCTTTGTTACCTCTATCCCTTACAACCTCTTTGTATCGCGTCTAGGTAAACGAACTAGTCCGAAATAAAATTGTCGTCGAAGACCGATCGTTTGTTTATTGTGTAGTGAAACTACGAGGTCGAAGACCTGCTTTAATCTTCACTACACAATAAACAAACGATCGGTCTTCGACGACAATTTTACTTCGGACTAGTTCGTTTACCTAGACGCGATATAAATACACGTTAGCTAGTAGTTTAATTTTAGAACTTTTCTTCCTCTGAAGATGTTGACATGGTCAACGAAACGATCGTAAGTTCTCTGAAATATGGGTTGTGGTGATTTGGGTTTCTCCAAGTGTACTTGTTAGTGCTCATCACAGGTTCCAGTTTTCACATAATGTTAACGAACATAAAAATATTGCTTCTAAGGGCTCTGAGAGGCGCATGCCTGAACAATTTAGTTCGAAAATTGTAACATTTATGCAATAAAATTTTGTCTAATGAAAATTTGCTAAGAACCAGGAAAAAAAGTATTAATTTCTAAAGACATTGAAAAAAACACTGGAAAACACACATGTTTTATATATTTTACCTGTCACCTGTATTCACTTAGTATATAATTTATTAGAAAAGAAAAAATGAATCGCAGGCTTATTTATAGATAACCCACATTATCTAAAAAAAAAACTTTTTTGGTATAAATATAGTGCTGTCACTTGTTTATACACTGGGTTAATCACAACCGTGTGGCATTCAAATTAACATCTGTGTTTTAGTGATAACTTTTAACTTTATTAACATGTTATGATGATATTCGCGTAAAAAACATATAATTCTCGACACCCTATTATACGATGATGAGTGTCTCAAGCTACAATTTGTTTATTACGTGGTAGCTTAACTGCTTTATCTAAAAAAAACAATTTATCTAAAATAACCAAATCTTCATATGCATATGGCGCATTTTGGAAGGTGATATCTACGAAAACGCTTATTATATTGTCATGCGCTGACAGAAAGATTATATGGCTCGTAAGTTTTACATTTAGGTTAGGTTGAGTTATATTGCAAGTGGTCCATAACGGTCCCTCCGCTGTGATATATGGTGGCTCACGTCTAATTGTCTTATATTTCACCCCAGTCCAGCATCTTACAGAGGTCGATAATTTTTGTGGGCGAAAGTTAATTAAGATATTTTGGTGCAAGTTGTGTCTTGCCAAAGAGCAGGTATTTTGTCATGTCCGTAGCTCGACAGGAATATAGCACGTGCTCTGCTGTTTTGTCACTCTCCATACACAGCTGGCACCTGGTTTCTTGTCCGGGCCTAATTCGGTGCATGTGGTGACGCAAGCGGCTGTTTTGTATACAGGACGACCATAATTATCAGTTGTCTGTTTTGCTCTAGAGTTTTCTAGCCTTGACTCTCATTTATGAAGGCATTAGAGTGTGCTTATCCTGCCACATTTTGCCATTGTTGGGTTGTCTTTCCATCAATCTAAGTCATGGTGCGTTTTGCTGTGCATGGGGATATCCCCCAACACAGGTTCTAGTCGACAATCAAGGTCCGAGTGCGCCAGTGTATACCGATCCATACCAGCGACACCTCATTGTAGCTCCCCGTTCGTTGAGGACAGTTTGGCAGCTTCATACCGGTTTTGAATTGCAACGGTAGGCACCAAGTGCCTTTATTTCAGCTTGGCTATCTGATAATATTTATATCGATTTGTGTGTGCAATGGTTTTGTATAATCTCTCTTGCGCACACCTCGATGGCATACACTTCTGCCAGTTGTACGGTTGTATAATCTCCGAGGCTAAATGATATTTTTGTATCGGTGCTGCTCCGTTTTTACATTATTTTAAAAATCGATATCTACTTTTGGCTGTAACGGTATAGAAACTGCCGTTTTTCAAATAAACTAATTGCATTTATTAAATGAACATCCGCTTTATACAGTTTTTTTTTGAGTGACATCTTTTAGCTATCCAACAGTATGCTAATTTAACAACACCATAGAGAAATAGCTGAGATTGTGTCCAAAAGACAGCTGCACAATCAAACAAAATCGGAAGTAGGTACAGATTCTAAAGTGTGCAGCGCATTGAGACTTTTTTTGCAATAAACATTGTCTGGGTATCAAATGAAGCGTACAGAGAAAAGAGATTAAAAACAGAGAAAAACGTATTTCGACAAAGAAATTGTCTTTATTTGTAGCTCTTACCAACTAACTGTATGAACACCTTTATCCTATTTATATAGGGTCATTCACGGCACTTGTTCGTTAAAAGTTTATGTACTTGTGATCCCACTAGAAACATAAAAACGTTCGGCACGCAGCAATTGCGTTATGGTACTGAATTTTCATTAAATGTTTTATATTTGAATAACTGAATTTTCTATAAACTTAGAAAGTTACATTTTGGTGTGTGGTAAGGTCTTTCCCAAGGCAATATATCCACCAAATTTCATTAAAATATCTTAGTAATTTTTTTCTAAAGAAAACTCAAAATTTTCCCGGAAAACCTTATCCGATTTTCCTGGCTAACGAACTCGTCCAAGCCATTAAAAAAAGAAATGTACTTGCCGAGTTGCTTTCAAATCGGCTAATTATTTTTTGAGTTATCGGTTGTATACACACAAATATATATATATATATATATATATATATATATATATATATATATATATATATATATATATATATATATATATATATATATATATATATATATATATATATATATATATATATATATATATATATATAAATTGAAACTGGGATATGGGTTCTAGGGATCCTAGTTCGCGCTCATTTGAAAAACTTTTTTGGCAAACTATCACCGTCGAAACCTCTCTATTTTAATGAATTTTTATTTAAAAAAATTCACTAAAAGTTATACTCGTACCTGCTTTTCCGTGTAACGTTTACTTTATATATTATCAAAAAAATGGAAACAGGAAGCTGACGTCAAGTTCTTTATTTTAGATAGAACGTCCTGTTAATTATTGCTTTTTCCGGATACTAAAGTCATCTTCTATCTCTTTCGTTTAGCATTCCTTATATCTATCTTGACTCGTTTACCAGATATTAACTTTTTTAAATATTAACGAAAACAGGAATTTGATTTTAACACCGTATTTTGCTTGTTGGTAGCACTAAAAAAATTATTTCATCACGGCCGGTTGTCAATAGAATCGTTAAGATTTCTTAACGATATTTAATACAGCGCATCAGTGCTGCACCAATCATGGTATATCAAAAATCTTTGGTTTAGCTGGTCCCATATCTGAATTAGGTAAATTTTTGTGGGTTCACCTTGTGGATTTATAAACTTCCTAAAACATACAGGTTAATAATCCGTGGACGATAACGACGACAGGCAAAAAAATTTATAGCTTCGACGGTTGAATGTGCTGTTACACTTTTGCAGTCATTCAGGTCGCCAGGGGAAGATGGAGTTATTCCAGTTCTGCTTCAAATGGATCTGTATTACCTCCATCCATTCCTCATTGGGCTGTATAGAGTACGTCTCGCTTGGATAGCCGGCCAGTCCTTAGGGGAGTCTGTTACCCAAACTGGGAAGTACAACCTAAATCGCTGACACCTCTCAGCTTAAGTCCATTCTGATTTAAGGGGTTGGCGAAAATACTAGACGGACTCATCACGAGAAATGTCTTGAACATAAAGCCCCTTAATATGTATCAGTATGCCCACTAAACTGGCAAATGTACTGGGGTAGCACTCAGCCACGTTGTCGAGAAAATCACCCAATCTCTGGATTATAGGGAAGAAGCACTGGCTACATTTCTTGACATATGAGCAATTTCTTCGACATACGAGCATTCAACGGTATGCTACCTGACTCCCTCTATGAAAGAACTGCGGCTAGAAAAATGGAACGTGCCATGTGTGGCTGTTATAAAAACATGCTACACAACAGAGGTGTGAGGGTTTGCCTGCAATGAAGAATATTACCTCCAGCTTTGGTCTCTTTTCCGTGACGATTTGCTGCTATTCTGGAGCTGTTGGAGGTTGAGATCCAGGTGTATGCGGACTGCTTCGTCATATTGGTTAGACGTGAATCCGAAGCGAAAAGTACTCTTTGAAAGACATTACACGTAGTGAATGACTAGTTCCAGAGATACCAAATGTCTATGAACCGTTAAAAAACACCGTTGTCCCATTCGCCAGAAGGACAAGGCTGGACAAATTAAAACCACATAATTTTATGGGAAACACAATTCCATTAATGGAACAGGCGAAGTATCTGGAAGTTACTCTAGATAAGACGCCCAACTGAAACATTCACTTGAAGAAAGTAATCCACAGGGTTAATTTGTCCATGTGAACGTCTCTAAGGATCTGGGGGAACAACTTGGGAAACAACCATTAGCAAATTTATTGCTTCGTCTTCGTGGCTGACCTAAGTGATCATGGCAGCAACAACGATGTATCTATCTTTAGTTTGCATACCTGGTCATTCGGGCTTCGATGGTAATGAAGCAGCCAACGTTTTTGGAAAACAGGGTGCCGAAGCAAGCTATATTAGACCAGAGGCTGCGCCGGGCATATGTTTATGCACAGCGAGATCCACCTTGAAGACTTTGACGGATGCAAAGATAGCTAGCTAGTCGTCGGCCTATACGCAGGGCATTGTCGACTGCGTCACCCCTACATAATTGGGTTTCGATAACAAACCGAGTGCTGATTGCGTGTGGAGAGTGACGAACCAGCAGAGTACGTGTTAGGTTCCTGTCTGACAGCGGGAAGAATCAGACACCCACTCTTTGGCAAGGCCCACCGTGAACCAGGAGATCTGTACCAACTTTCACCCTCAAAAATTTCTGACCGCTGCAAGAGGCTGGATTTCAGGGATGACCTATAAAACAATTAGTCGTTAGACCTAAGGCCGCAGTGGAGGGACTGAGATAGCCCACTCGTTTGTAACTCAACATAACCCAACTGTCTGACATGAAAATGTGACATACTTTGACCTAAATATTATTTCGCATTGAAATGTCAAATTATAATAAATAATAGAGTACCTATGACTAGGTCAGGGATGGAGCATAAGAATACGCCGTTGTAATTGTTCATAAGAGGTAGATGTTACAAAGTTAATAACGAAAATAAGCGAGCTTTTTATTTAGCATCTTAAATACGACTTGTTTTTACATTTTATAAACAGTCTGTATGTCACGGCATTTATACCACCTGTAATATATTTTCTTAAACTATGCGACAAAATCTTGAAGGAAAAAAAAAGGACCAAAATGAAACTGCTTTACCGTTGAGTTCGCGAATATTTACTTCTATTTTTTCCTGGCAACGATAATTCATATTCATGACCAAAAATCGATCGAAATGGATAAAATATCTTGTAGATAAACATGAATATGAGACCACCTAGAGAGTGTTACACTTTCTTCCCAGACATAACATGTAGGTATAAATGATGTGAATGTCGCCAGACGCAACAGCATTGTTTCATTATTGGAGCAGAAGGATATTTTTTCACATCCACCTACGCATACTTCGCTCAGAATTCCGTCCTACGTTACGCGACCTTTTTACTTCTTGCATTCATTTATATCGTATATTGAATTTCCACATCACTAAAACTTTATACATGATACACGCGAATGCCCCTTGGCCTTCATGTTATCACGTACAAAACACCAACACATTACATATAGGTGTCCTGAAAATATCGGTTAATCGAGACTTTCACACAGTAAATTTGATTCTAAGAACAAAAACAATCATAATCACAGTTAAAGGGCTTTATTTCCTTTTCGTCACAAACATGACTCCCCGTTTTCAACAGCTCTTTTCATTTTGTTGTATGTTCAACCGGAAGAAACAAATGCAATGCAATCTCTAAAGAGCCAAAAAGATGCGAAATGGAAACTGGTAGGCCAAGTTACTGAACAAACGTTTACACTTAATTATTTGGGGGGTAAACATTACTAGTGACTACAACCTATAACTAGATTCAATTAGGCAAACATAGAAAGCCTACGATCTCAGGAGCTATTTGAAAAAGAACAAACATCTTCGAATAGATACCAAAGTAAGAATACATCAAGCGTCGTAATACCGATATGCGGTATAGTATCAAGAGATTTAGAATGCTACTACTACCAATGTCTGAAATTGCCATATTAGGGATCTGTAATAAATAAAACAAAACTTGATCGCACGAGAAATAAAGCAATCAGGCAGCACTGTGGGGTACAATATGTTGTAAAATGGGAGCAGGTAAGAGCAATTGAGTGGATCCAAGACATTTCGAAAATGCGTGAATGAAAATTGGTACAGTCAACACGAGATGGAAAACGTGAAGGCTCCAGACCCCCGGGAAGACCACTAAAAAAGTGGAGAGGCAGCTGGTCATCGGTATCACAAAGAACGTGGATCCGATCATGACCTCACACACAAAGAAGAATAAGACAAATAAGACGAAGTTTCCGCATTTCTTTCATTTGAGCAGGTTTTCCAGAAGTTTTCTTGTTTAGATTTTTCTCTTTCTTAGGTACTAGTATGTTCCCCTCAAATATTGTTATCAGAAACAAAATATGTCGCAACAAAGTTTGTTTTCTTTCAATGTTTTTTCAGTAGGCATTTGTCTTCTCTCAGTTTTATAGTACACTTTTATTCGCCTTTCTATTAGTGTACCTTGCCTATCATTTTTCCATGTCCACACTTTACAAGCCTCTATCCTCTTTATGTCCTGCTTGTACAAGTCCATCTTTTCGCATCATAACTTGTTCAATCTCTTGCTTAGGTATAGCTTATTCCGCCATCATAAGAGACACATACCGGTTTTGCTCTTATTAGTGTGCTATGCTTGTGAAGGCCAGAACGCATCTGAATATAGCCAGGCTTCAGAATACGAACGGAATGAACCACAACCAGTGCCATCTCTGTATATATTAGGAACTACGTTCTCACTGTAGTCATATGGATACAAAGTGCTAACCATACTGACTGTGTAGAACAAACCAACTATTATTAAATAATAATAATAATAATGATGAAGACATAGTAACCTGTGTTTGCTATAAATAGCAATATGTTCCAAAATAAAAAAATAAAAACAATTATTATACAATGAAAAATAAATCTTAAGTAAGAGAAGAAATTGTCAGGGATGCAGCAAGTGCGTTACGGTAATGAATTTTCATAAGAATAATTTATAATATATTAGTGATTTAGCCTTATGTTAAAAGTTATAAAAAATTTGTGCATGCATACAATCACCTTCAAAGCATAAAGCACAAGAAAAACTTCTTGGGAGCAACCCCCAAGAAAGGATCTGGGGCGAATGTGGGTATTGTGCGGGGTAGATATGGTTTAAAGGAGGTATTGCTGCAAAATGTGAAAAACACAAAGTCCGAATAAGTGTTTTTTAGCATTTTCGCTCATATTTCCTCCCCGCCCAGCACCCGTATTTTGTGAGCGCGCGCGTGTGTGTGTGTGTGTGTGTTTAAACATATAAAAATTGAAACTAGTTCGCGCTCATTTGAATAAATTTGCTCAAAATTCAATATTCAAGTTGATGGCCCTATACAATTTGGCAGTATCCTAAACGTAAAACAAATTAATTCGTTCTGAACATTCTCAATAACCTGTACACTCTTTCTTTCAAATATCCCCACAAAAAGAAATCTAGGGGTGTTAAATCGGGTGTGCAAAATGGCCATTTGATTTCTCCCCTTCTACCTATCTATCTATGTTTGGAAACCTCATTTAGGTATTCTCGTACATATGCGACGTGGCGATGTGAGGTGGCGTAATGTTGCAGCCAAATGGTTCTTTTAGGTGTATCTTGACCATCGTAATCTGGATATAGGGTAACTAAAAAATCCAAATGTCTCTCTACGTTTTATGTTTCTTCGAAAAAGAAAGGTTCTGATATTAAGTTACGTAAAATTCCGGCCATACGTTCAGCTTCTGTGTGCTGTGTATGTGCCTCTTCCATCCAGTTAGGATTCTCTGTCGACCAATACCTACAATTATGTCGGTTGGCTGTTCCATTAAGACAAAATAAAGCCTCCTTAGTAAATAAAACATTACGCTGGAAATTTCCGTCATAATTGCAAATGTTTTGCATATTTTCGCAAAACTGAGGGAGTCGATCGAAATCACAATCAGTCTGTTCGTGGACAAGACCAATTCTATAAGGATGATATTTCCTCTTATGGAGAATATTTCGTACAGATTATTAACCAATATTATGAATCATACCCATTTGACGAGTGCTGGAATAGGGATTGTCTTTATATGACAGCGGCCTCCGTGGCCGACCGGGGAAGTCGACTGGAACTTCTCAGTTCGGACTCTGAGGACTGCGGTTCGAGACTCACCGGTAGAGGATGCCTTTTCAATCACTTCTGTCATTGAGATCGACCTAAGGTGGAGGGTCGGTTAGTTTAGCTGAGCAAAGAGGGCCAGTAATGGTCTAATTGCCGGTAAGCATCTTGTCTTTACCTTTTCTTTTACATTTATATGATAGTAAAATGTTCAATCTAGTTTCATCACAAATTTTGGGAATGCCGTTTTTTTGGTTTATGGCGCACAAAACGAGTTTCTGTAGATTTTGAAATTATCTTACTTACTGTAGACCTTGATATCGGTGTACGCTCTTGAACATTATTAAAAAGTGCACATACTTCAACCGTATATTTCTTTCTATCACGATAACAAACGATCATGATTTCTAGGCGCTCTATTTCACTTAAGTGGATTTTTCTTTAACGATACGTTCTAACAATACAACCAAACCTTTTTCAACAATTAATGGCACTTAAATTAAAATAACAGAGGCAAAAGTGCTTTGTTACCAGGTTACTACAATGAAGGTAATACATTTCCGTACGTCCTTCTCTATTTGTTACCTCCATGAAAATAGCCATCATTATTGTTTAGATTGTAATATCTCGAAAACTGCTGAAGATCGAAATAGGGTATGTTTTTAAGTAAGTAGAATTTAAAAAATTCTGAGCGCAGCAAGTGCGTTATGGAAGTTAATTTTCATAAAAATGTTTTTAATTACAAATATATCGCTCTAATGCGAGCAGGTTACCGGTATAACCTATATAGTAGGAACAGTGTACCATATTTTATCAAAATAATTATTTGAAAATGTACACAAATTTTCCGAAAATAAACTTTAAATGTTTCTGAAAAAACTGGTCTCCTAGCCAATGAACCTTAGGTTAATAGCAAATTGAGTTATTGAATTTTGAAACATTTAATGAAAATTCGCAACCAAACCGCCCTTGCTGCGTTCATACAAAAATTTTCCGAAAATAAAGTTAGATGTTGGTTTCCTAACCAACAAAACTTACGTTAATAGCAAATTGAGTTATGAAAATCTTAGGATTTAATGCAAATTTGCTACCAAAACGCACTGCGTCCAGATTTTTTCTGACAAACATGCATCATATTTCGATAAAAAATGCTAAAATGCAGTAACGAATTTGTTCTACGAAAATTAGCTAAAAATTATAGACCGTTAAACCATTAACTTCACCAAACCTATAGAGAAAGCATCAACTTAACTAAACCGACAGCCAAAGCATCAGAAAAAGGGTCTATTTGAAATGAATTTCCTGTAAATATTTTAGTAAAATGAAGGGCAATGACGGTTGAATCTGAAACTTAAGGGTTCGCAGAACACTCTTCTTGCAGCATTTTCTTTTCACAATCCGTATTTGTTTCACGTTCTTTACCTAAACATTGCCAATTTTGACGTGTTAAATTGCGAGTTTGATGTTTTAAATTGCGAGTTTGACTTTTTGAGGAAAACTCCAAAATTTGTTGTTTTAGCTGCCCGTAACTTTTTTGTCCTTACACTTAAGAGACCTAAATTTTGGTACATGGTTCACGCTTTATAATACAAATACGCCTACCAAATTTGGTTGCCATCACTTTGTTATTTCCGGAAATATTATTTTTTTTAAGAAAGAAAACACAATATTTTTCGGGAAAACCTGTTCCGATTTTCCTGCCTAAGGCACTTATCCAAGCCACTTGCAAAAGGAAGGTACCCACCAAAATTGATCAAGATCGGTATATTATTTTTTGAGTTATCGGTACGATATATATGAATATATATATATATGAATATATATATATGAATATATATATATATATATATATATATATATATATATATATATATATATATATATATATATATATATATATATATATATATATATATATAGCCGTCAGTTGCAAGATAAAATCTCTGTATTATACTGCCAAGCATTCGTTATAGTTATTTATTCCTGTATCAAGGCTAAAACATGGTATGCAAAAATTAGATTTTACATAGGAAAAATTAGAATGTTATGAATAAATATATATATATATATATATATATATATATATATATATATATATATATATATATATATATATATATATATATATATATATATATGAATCTCCCCATTAGTGAATTTTTTAAAGAAAATTCACTAAAAAATAAACTTTGAATCACCAACGACTTATGGGCCACCCTGTAATTGTAGAAATATTTTTTTATGATGTAGCTCAAGACACCCTATAATTAGTGTATACAATTTTTTTCGTATCTTGCATAATAACGGATATATTGAACTTTAAAGATTTTTTACGAAAATTCGACAAAAATGATATACCATTAACCGACAAAATCTATAGCCAACACTACTGCCAAAGCATGAGAGAAAGGGTCTATTTGAAATGAATTTTCTGGGAATATTTTAGTAAAATAAAGGACAATGACGATTGAAACTAAGACTTCAGGCTTTATAAAGCATTATTTGTGAGACATTTTCCTTCCATAGCTCATATTAGTTTCAGGTTCATTGCCTAAATATTACCAATTTTGACGTTCAAAATCGCGACTTTTGACGTTTCGAAGAAAACCCAAATTTATTTTTCTTTAAATCCCTGTAACTTTTTTGTCCTTTAACTTACAGAGCTATAATGATATATTGATATAAACCCGCGTACCAAATTTGGTTGCCCTTACTTTGTTAATTCCGGAGATATAAAATTTTTTCGAAATAAAACGCAAAATTTTCCGGGAAAACCTCTGCGAATTTTCCTGGCTAACGAACTTATACAAGCCATTCGCGCAGGGAAGGTACTCACCAAGTTTTATCAAAATCGGTCTATTATTTTTTTTTAGTTACAGGTGTGACACATAAATATATATATATATATATATATATATATATATATATATATATATATATATATATATATATATATATATATATAACATATAAAGTCTAAAACCAACCTCGGATTTGGGTTCTAGGGGTCCTAAATGGCCCTTGTTTGAAGACATTTTTTCTAAATTAAAAAGTCGGGATCTCCTCATTAATTAATTTTTTTAAAGAAAATTCACTAAAATCGAATAAAATTTGGAGTATTCCATTTAAAAAAGTAAAGTTGCCGTATGTCCTAACTTTCTGAGCGATCCCTGTATAATACTAAAAATTCTTAAAATTAGAAAAAAAAAAAAATGAACTCGACGGGTCCGAGCTGTTTTGGAAAATATACATGGTCATGAAAATAATGAGAGGGTCCCATTATTTTTGCCCACGCTGTATATATTAACAGATATAAAATTGAAGCCAAAAGAAACATAAAGGATAAGCTTTAAAAAAGACACTGTACCTACATTGTAAGTGTAAGAATGTCTAGAATACATTTATTTGAAATTATATTTAATACTTTCTACATAAATACATGTATAAATATTAGACCTTATTTATAGCCTTTTATTTTAGTAATATTTATCCTAATCTGGTAACAATTAGCTAATTACCATAGCACATGCTGTCTCATGTGGTTGTAAATGAAATAAAATTGAATTTACAACAAGATGCAGCGGGTTTTTGTTTTTGAGACTAAATCTAGATTCATCCATGCACATGCCGTACGCAAGATCAAGGTTAGCCATTTCCAAACAAAAAACAAACGAAAACAAACGAATTACAAACGTACGCCAGGCGCCAGCACACTGTTTGGCAAAATACTCTGGATACTAGCGCACTGAGCGTGTATGCGTGTGTGTGCACCAAGCAGTTGTGTTTTCATAAACACTTTTACCGTGATTTTTTAACCACTGAAAATAATTAGCTTCGATGGCGTAATTACATGTTATCATTGACATTTTGCTACACGTGTGATGAAAATTTAAATTTAATTACGAATATGGTTAATTAGTTAATGTAAAAAGTGTTTTGCCTACTATAGTGTAAGTGGTACGTTTTTTTCATATATATTAAGTAAATATATCCAACGCAACCATTCGATGACACAAGGTTACAACCCTCTAAGTAAACAATAGAAGTAACCTATTATAATAATAACAATCGACTAGGTCACATAATATAATTACATAGCTCAACAATCAATCACCAGTCGATGTATTACTTAGCAGTTGTGTTATCACTTAAGAGTAATCATGCAAAAGGTTTATTACTTGTCAGAATGATGGCGAAGCCTTAATGTACGGGCGTACTGAGTCGGGCGAGCGGGTGCCAAAAGTGTCCAGTAACGACATCACTAACCTGTAATTAAACATATACCTAAACACACCATTGCTCATCTAAAGCACAACCTAATATATACGAAGGGCATTCAATTATTAGTTCATCAAATAATTACCAATTACACACTCCACTGAGCGACTCAACATCAATGACTATTTATACTCAAACTCCACTGAGCAAGCTAACATTAAGAGCAGTTTCGACATAACGCTCCACTGAGCAACTTCCACATTAACAGCAGTTCCTACTCAATGCTCCACTGAGCAAAATTATAAACTCTTAACAACGCACATCAGTGCCTCAGTACTGCTTCTTAGCAATGTCTCTAAGTGCTCAAATGATAGCTTTTCAAACAATAATTACTCAATTAGTTACTTAAACAATAGTTACTCAGATAATATTTACTCAAGTAGTTACTCACACGATAGTTACTCAAACAATAGTTTCTCAGTTATCTAAACAATAGTCAGTCAGATAGTTATCTAAACAATAGTTACTTAGATAATACTTAGACAATAGTTCAACCTCTGTGTTTAGTTGGGTGCTGTACCCGGCACTGGGTCCGCGCCGGCTTCGAGGAGTGCAATGAGGCAACAATTGCCTCACCTAGAGTGCTCGCCTACAGCTAGAGTGAATACTGAGAGGTGCAATGGACACAAAGGGCACAGTCAAACAATGTGCCTCTCCCTAATATCCACTCCTACATTGGTCCTGACTGTGCAATGAGGCAACGACGCCTCGGTCTAGTCACCAGATCGGCTCTCAAACGCAATCACTGTGTTGCCTCCGTGAATACTGAGAACTGCAATGGACACAACGTTGAAGCTACGCCATGTCCCTCTCCAATATCCACGCCCACACTGGTCCTGGCTGTGCAATGAGGCAATGACCTCGGCCTAGCTACCATTTTGGCAAATACAATGCCTACACTGGTCCTGAGTGTGCAATGAGATAACGACCTCGGTCTAGCTACCATTTCGGCTATCAATGCAACAACCGTCGTGCTGTTACGTAACCAGGGTCTAAGCCCACGCCCACCAGCATGATACCCTACTGGGTGAACAAACAGCGAAAGTGTCCCGCACACTTTCCAAACTATCATCAGTTTACTTACAAACAGAATTTATTTTACTTACTGCAAACTGACATACTCAACAATTTATTAATTTATTAATGTTGACCTAACCTGGTATAAATAACAAGCTGAATTTAAACTTAGTTAATTACCAAATTATTTCATAAAGCCCCTTTATTTATATCAGATAATTACTTCCCAATGTATAACTTAGCCTCGTATAAATCATAAACAATAAACTGACTTTGAACTCTAACTACAATTTAATTTTATAGGAGCTATTTATTAAATGATTACCTAAAACTACTCCTAATTATATACCCATTGAAAATACTCCTCAATGTATAACTTAAACAAATGAGAACATGTACAATAAACAAACAAGCCGTGTTCAATGAAAATTCACTCACCTTTTATTCCAGAAAACACTGGACACAACACTGGACTTACTGCAACTAACGCGGTTCACGAGGCAATGCTAATGGGTTCCCGAGAACGGTTCTTCAAAATAGTTCTCAAGTTTATAGATAAATACGGTGTGAATAGTGTGAGGCCCTTAAATGTAAGAGATATAGTATTAAGACGCTATCTGAACTACATTGTAACCCCACAGCATGTGTTTCGTTACGTAAACAATTTTTAAGCGCGTCTGGTTCAACTAACACTTTAGTTTTAATGGGACCACATATGTGAAACTTAACGTGAAACTTGTTCACATAATGCCGTGTCTATTTAATACCTACAGAGAATTTTCATAATAAAATAACGTTGTGACCAGGGCTAGAAAATACATTCCTTACACTAGGTTTAATAGACTCGTATCTTTTAGTAAATTGGTTAGAGCTTGTAGTCCATCCAGTTATATTAGATGGGGCATTGTTAGAATTTCTAACAGATCTAAATGTTTTTTCTTATCAAGTGAGTTTTTTATAACCTATATTATTTGCATATTCAAAATTCATGATAACGACACCTAAGAAATTCATTTGTTTAAATTCGTGTATATTTTAGCATAAAGTCGTACAATCTTCGCAATTTATTTCTATAGTATTTATACAGCGACCCATTTTAAACAAAACACCCGGAATAGCTCAATCGACGTAAACTTTTTGAAAATTCCTGAAGCACGTCATTCTATATGTCGGGGGGACACTTTTTATGACCAATTTCAACGTTGCAATTTCAAATCCCAAACGATCGTGGGACTCGCCCCTAAAATTTCAAATAGAACACGGGGTTCAGTAATACCCATTTTAAAATGGCGTTGAATTATATTTAAAATGACACCTATTTCGGGAAATTCGTTCTAACAGCATTTGAAATGTAGATATTTAAACAACTGATTATCCACACAGTGCTTTTAGTAAATTTTCGTAGAAAAAATGACTAAGTAGGAGATTGACACTTTTCAATTTTAATACAATTTCTTCGAATGAGTGCGAACTAAGACCTAGAAACCCATATTCGGGGTTAATTTCAATTTTTGTGTCACACGATAACTCGAAAAATAATACGCCGATTTTGATGAAATTTTACAGGTGCCTTTCTTTTTTAGGTGGCTTGGATGAGTTCGTTATCCAGGAAAATCGGACTAGTTATTTCTGGGAAGCTTTTGTGTTTTCTTTTAAAACATTTTAGTATCTCCGTAAATAACAAAGCTATGGCAACCAAATTTAATACGCAGCTTTATATTATAAAATGTGAAGTATATACCAACATTTAGAACCATGCGTTCAAGGGAAAAAGTTATACGTATTTTAAAATAACAAATTTGGGTGCCACTGGTGAACAGAAAAACGCACAAGACGAACATATTTTGTCTTAAACAAAATCTACTGAATATTACAGAGGGGCTATCTTTTCTTGGATCAAAAAGGTCAAGAAGTACGAGACACATTGCTTTAAAACTTTTATAGTTTTTCTTCAGAAAACTGATGAGTTTTGACAAAGGTCTTGGGCATTATGCAGGGAAAATATTAAATGAAATGTTTTCAGGTCCTAGATTTCTGTTTTAAGTGTTACTCTTCTTCATTTGATAAAATATTTGCAAAAAAATCCATTTGAAATAGGAAATATTTGCTATGCTAAAGCATAAAATGTACGAGCGTATAACACCTTTATTACAACAAACCTGTCATGTGCGTTATAGCCGAGTTTGTTAAAGCCTGGGTATGAGACTTAACCTCAGGGAGTGCGCGGGTTCCAATCCTAAAGGTGTGTGAATTTTTTATCTATTTTTTGTTGTTTTTTATTCTTTTTTAGTACTATATAATGAGATTGTCGAATTGCAATCAATTTTAGGCGAATTTTTATAGAAAAGTATCATTAATGAGATAATAATTCTTAAGACTTTCAATTCAGATTTTAATAGAATGTCAGGTTGCTTTTGTTGCTCTAACTTGGTTAAACTCTTCCATACTTTAGACAGCCCGTAGAGATTTTTTCTGTGGCTTCACAAGTGCTTTTTTTCTTCTCTACGACCCTCTTCGCGTTTTACTGCATCGTTGGGCAAACAAAATTTCTTTGTGGACCTGCAGAAAATCTCTACGTTTGTATTTAGGCCAGATTGTATAAATTTTAATTCAATCCCTTGCTGAATCTTTATGTACAAAATGTTCTTGTAATAGCAAATTTTCTTACAAACTTGTTAGTGAATTTCCTTGAAAAAACAATTGCTTGTAATTGGCTTGAAAGACAAATTTGTTTTGAATTTTTGTGTGAAAGAATGTTTGGTGAAGTTTTAATGAAACATCTTTTTAAAGAAATTCGAATTTTCTGCAAAAAAAAACTTATTTCAGGAAATGTTTGTGAAAAATATTGTATCGATCTTTTTTACGTAAAACCAATTTTAGTAATTTAGCATTTCGAAGCAAATGGTCGCCTGCTTTTTCCATTAAAATTAGACATCTGTCAACTGTACCATTGGTGAAACATAGAACGGTCAATTCTGAATGGAAAATCAACCAACGAAGACTCTCACACATCGGTTCGAACTAGTGACTTTTTGAGCAATCACAACGTCGATTTGATGACTCATCCGCCGTACAGTCCTGACTTGGCACCCAATGGCTACTTTTTATTCCCGAACATCAAAAAAAAATTACTAGGTTAACGTTTTTCGACACCCGAAGAAGCTGTTGATGCATTCAAAATGTACGTTTTGGTGACACCTCAATCGGAGTGGAAAAAGTGCCTCGAAAATTGGTTCACACGCGTGCAGAAGCGTCCTGATCTTGATGGAGAATATTTTGAAAAACAATAAAGCCATCTTGGATGATAAATATTTGTTTTTGTTTTCTAATCCCAAAATATAAAAGGCAACCGTCGTATTAATAACAAAATCAAAAAAAGTTGACATAAGAACACTGTGTGCGGAAGAACAAGAGGAGGGGCTACACCATCAAGCGGATCTTCATAGCCACAGACAGCCAGGCAGCCCTTAAGGCACTAAGTAGCCCACGGGTAAATTCCTGGCTGGTGAGTGAGTGCTGAGACGAGACGAGCGACCTGGCTGGGCAGAATGAGGTGACCCTCATCTGGGTCCCGGGCCACTCCGGGGTCAAAGGCAATGAAGAAGCTGACAGTCTCGCGAAGAGAGGGCCAGCAGAACCATTTATGGGACCAGAACCTGCTCTGCGCGTGACAAAGAGCACTGCCAGGGGAGCCATTAAGTCCTGGGTCAGAAACCAACACAAGGTGTACTGGGCGGACTGTCCAGGGCTCAGACATGTGAAGTCAATAATTGACGGACCCAGTTCAAAGAGAGCTGTGGAGCTGCTAAATCTTAGCAGAGGACAGCTCAGAAACACAACAGGTCTCTTGACGGGACACATGGCCGTCAAGAAACACCTGCATAAAATGGGGCCCAGCACATCTTGTGCGAGTGTAAACCTCTGGACCGCAAAAGACAACTGATCTACGGTCAGTCTAGACCGGAGACAGAGCAATATAAAACTTCACCCTACCAATCGCTGTGCAGACTAGTTCAAGGCACAGTGATTTTGGAATGGGTGGAGTAAGACTAAGGGTATGCACAATCAATCAAAGGTTGCAGTGCTATCGGGGCGGCAAGGCCGCGGACGAGCCCTGAGGGAAAAAAACAGTCGAATTCTTTGTATAAATTGCTGACCTTGTTTCTAATTGTAACGGGTAATCTGCTGCATTAACGCTATTTTTATACCATAAAATTCCATTGAAAAATTTTTGGGGGTGAGTCCCACTCTCGCTAAGGGGTTGAAGTTACAGTGTTAATATTGCTCATAAAAAATTTCCGCTTGACATATGACGTGCTTCAGTGATTAAAAAAAATGAACGTGGGACGAGATATTTATTCCCCTCTAAATGGGACACTCTGTATTATAGTATACAGTATAATATATAATATCGATAACGCTAAAGGCTACGGGACAGTTTAAGTTAGAAAAGGGTTGCATAGTTGAGGGGCCACTACAATGACGAGAATGAAGTACCCTCGGGAAACCCAAATCACCACAACACATTTTTAAAGACCTGACGATCGTTTCACTGAAAAACTCGAAGTGTACTTATCAGTACTCATCACAGAATCCAATCTTCACTTAGTAAGACATGTAAATAATAACATAGGTATCAACTTTGAGAATCTACGTATACAGATTATAACATTACTTTTGAGCTACATTATATTATTTCCAAAGATTAAACTCTCTATTGTATAAGCTGATGGAAATTTGGTTTTTACACAGAGAAAATGCCGAAGTGGTTTTGAAATTGGCTAATTTAAGGGACTTCTTTTGTCGCTTTCGCTAATAATTATTATAACAATTATCTAAGGACTTTAACTTGATTTATGTCTGCCCGCCTTGATTAACATATACAGTTCTAATGAGGAATATTAATCATTTGTATTAGTTATCTTAGTTATGGGAATTTTATTACTGTATTAAAATTTATGTAGGTGTGACTTTATTTTTAAGGTGGTTGTTAGAAGGATATACACTTTCTAAAATTACAATAACAAAAAGTATGTAACTTGTTTTGTCTAATATTAGAAGTCGAATAAAGATGTATGCACTTAAAAAAAGTCTGGACGCAGCAAGTGCGTTATGGAAGTGAATTTTCATAAAAAAGTCTTTGATGTCTCTTTAATGCAAGCAGACATCAATTTGGTTACCGGTATAACATATATAGTAGAAAGAATGGACCATATTTTATCAAAATAACTGATTGTTTGAAAATGTACAGAAGTTTCCGAAAATAAACTTAAAATGTTTCTGAGAAAACTGGTTTCCTAGCCAACAAACCTTAGGTTAATAGCAAATTGAGTTATTGAAATTTGAAGCATTTATTGAAAATTCGCTACCAAAACGCCCTTACTGTGGCTTGATTTTTTTCTTACAAACATGCATCATATTTCGATAAAAAATGCAAAAATGCAATAACAATAAATGTTGCTAATTTTGACGTTTAAAATCGCGACTTTGACATTTTGAGGAAAACCCCAAATTTTTTTCTTTAAATACCTATAACTTTTTTGCCTATTAACTTACAGACCTACATTTTGGTACATGGTTTACATTTTATAATACAAACAAGCCTACCTTACTTTGTTATTTCCGGAGTTATAATCAAAAGTGACTCCGGATATGCGTTCGAGGGGGCTAGTTCGCGCTCATTTGAAAAAAAATGTTCAAAGTTCAAATGTCGCTATCTCCTCATTAGTGAAGTTTTGAAAGAAAAGTCACTAAAAGTATTAACAACATTTGAACCTTATATTCATAAGTTGCTTATCGCAAATTTTTTAAAACGGAAATGTGCCATCGCTCATGGTTATATTCCTCATAGGACTTTTTTCATATCAACATAGATTCGATTTTGCTTCGTTTCGTAGCTAGAGGCTATTCTTTTTTTTATTGGTTTATTCCAAATCTCTCCAAAACGACTGTAGCAATCGGAATGAAATTTGGAAGGCGCAAGCTATTCAAACTAGTACACATTTTACTGTGTGGACAGCGTCACCAGGGCCGCGCGTATGTGCTATCACTCCAATAATTTTCTAAAAGCCTGTGTTCCACAAACTTTTTTCTTTTGTTAGTACAGTTACGTAGGTCGTTTGGTGCCCGTTAAAAGTTACTTCTTGATATTTTGTCGATTTCGTTCTCTTTTATGAGATAAATGCAATTATGTTGTGTAATGTAATGCATTGATTCTTTTTAAACATTTTTAAGATCCTTATCTTAAACTGTTTACCTACTACTTGAAAATAGCTTAATAGAATCACAGCAAGTGTTGCCAGCTGCAGCTTCGTCACAAAACCTCAACTGTCGTCGGTGCAAAATATCTTCTTACTCTAGCAAAAATGCTGGTTATATGCGTTGTAAAAGTTCTTCCAGTGTTTGTACTGATGTCTTGTAAGCAGCTCCTTTATGCACACCCACAGACAAAAATCTAAAAATCAAATCAGAGGATCTTGGTGACTATGCTACTGGACCACCACGACCAATATCGATGACCGTATGTTTCCGAGAGGCACTCCTTAACACTAACCGCAAAATATACTGGTGCACAATCGTGCTGGAACCACATATTATTTTTCATTAACAGAGGTAATAGTTCGGCCAGATCATCCATCAGAAAATTTAAATATGAAAAATTATTCAGTCCATGTGGCAGAATAGTTGGACCAATAATTTCATTTCCAATAATACTAACCCAAATATTTAGAAAGAACTGATACTGCGAGTTTGCTACTCTTAGGGATTTTCCTCAAACCAGTTATGCGAGTTATGGAAATTTATAATTCCCTTTCTTGCAAATAATACCTCGTCTGTAAAAAGAACACGACGAGAGCAATGTAGCTCGTTTTCGAACACATGTAAAAATCACTGGGAAAATTTTTGTCTAGGCCCATAAACTCTTGGTAAAAGTTCTCAAACACGTGTGTAGTGGTATAGTTTTAATTAATGCTCTTGTCAGATTCGGTGTACAGACGATGCGGAAATTATTATTATTTCGTTAGAAACGATTCTGGTAGTGGGGTTAAGTTCCACTGCATTGATAACTAACTCTTCAACTTGAACAGCTCGCCGGTATCTTCTCCGTCCAGAATTAGATTTTAAAAGGTTTCAAAGCACCGGTTTCCCTTAAAGGTCTACACATATAGTTTGATTAGATTTAATTGTCGTCTTTTTTTGGTAAAATATTAACATTCCGTGTTCACTTGATAGTGGATAGCGATTTGATATCATGAATGGGGCAGAAAAGCACGTTTATTTAATCATGCTGCATTCTTTATATTTGGTTTTTTGGATATCATATGACTGATTGTTGAACTTACTTTTTGTGGACTGATTTTCTTCTGGTTCCAGATACAGTGTGTTCATTTTAAAAGTATGTATTTCTGTTCTGAAACTTTCGTGGATGTTATTGTTAGAATAATTTCTTTTTTAATTAGCTTTGTTATTTAGTTTACGCGATTTTATTAAGATTGTTGTATTGTTTTGTACTTTTTCTATTTTTATGTTTTGATGAGATTTTTTTTAATGATTGGTGTGCAGTAAGATTGTTAGGTCATTTACAGATATATTTGTATATAAGAAGAGAGCTTATTTGAAGTTATTTTCTTGTTTCTGCGTGTTTGCGCCGCTGCTTTTGAGATTCTTGGTTTGTTGAGATTTTTAGTTTTAGTTTGTATAGTTATATATATAAGGTGTAAATGATTGTATAGCTGGTGAATTTCCTTGCTAATATTGTTTTTATCCGTATGGTAGATTAACTTTATAAGAATATTGGATACTGGCATTGGGAATAAGCATTCAAGAATGAAGAAACTAAAAGTTGGTCACTTAAATGTACGATCACTTAGGGCTCACTTTACGGAAGTGTGTGAAGTAGTGTTACAGGAATCATTCGATATTTTTGGACTGACAGAAACGTGGCTAAGCACTGCTGATAGCAGAATTTTAATGTGGGCGGTTACGCATTGGTTCGAAGGGACTATCGTGGCCGGGGGTCGGGAATAGCTATTTACGTGAGAAATGAAATAAAGTATATGATTGTACTTACCTTGGACAGAGTCGATCAGTTATGCGTTAAAATTAGCATAAACTCTGAAACATTCTTGGCGTGCATTATGTATCGGAACCACGACATGAATCATAACGACTTCTTGGACGAGCTAGAGAGTACTGTTTGCAGTACCCTCGGTGTGTCTAATAAGTTGATTATACTTGGTGACATAAATATAAACTTGTTGAATGAAACTGACAAAGACAATAGCATATAGGCGGAGGTTGGACGAGCTCAGTGTGAGTCAGCTGATAGTGGAACCTACTCGACGTAATGCCGTGCTGGATCACATTATGGCATCCAATGAAGCCATCATAACGGATGCTGGGGTTTTGTCTTGTAGTATAACAGATAATGACATCATCTATGCTATTCTGAATGTCAAGAAACCTAGGTTGGAGCCTATCTGCATTACGAGCAGAGATTTCAGAGCGTTTGATGTGGATGGGTTTGTGCAGGATTTGCGTGCATCAAATATGGAATATATGTATTATACCACAGATATAGATGAAAAAGTCGCTTTTTTAAATCATACGCTGTGCGATTTATACGACAAACATGCACCTATCAGAATATACAGAGTAGCCAAGCCTTACAGCCCTTGGATCTCAGATAACACCCGCCTACTGATGAAATTTAGAGACAGAGCAAAGGCAAAGTTTAGAAAAGCGACCTGGGACCATTATAAGGGATTACGGAATGCGGCAACTGTAACAGACAAAACGGAGAAGAAAGCCTACCTATCTGAAAAATTTTAATCTAGGGACATAAAGACTGTTTACAAAGAACTGGAACATCTAAATATAGGCACCAAGAGAAAGACAACATTACCTGAAGCTCTCAGGGATCCCCATAAAGTCGCTGATCACTTTATGAACAATAGCTTAAGTCAGGATCCTATGGGGAGCAGCATCAATGGGTCTGTATTTTTCGGGGCGATTAGTGGTGGGGAAGAATTTCAGTTTTGTTTGGTCGAAGATCCGACGGTGCTCCGGCACATAAATGCGATCAAGACCAATGCAATAGGACGTGATGGATTGAGCATTACTATGATTAAGCTTTGTAGCAGGTATATAGTTGGCTTCATAACACACATAATCAACTCGTGTATTCTGGAAGGCTATTTTCCAAAAACCTGGAAATGTGCTATCGGGCTGCCGTTTCCGAAGGTGGCGGATCCTACGGAGCTCAATCAACTGCGCATAATCAGTATATTATCCATATTATCAAAGCTGCTGGAAGGGGTGCTGGACTCGCAGCTTAGGACTTTTTTTTCCCTCAGGGCTCGTCCGCGGCCTTGCCGCGCCGATAGCACCGCAACCCTTGGTTGATTGTGCATAAGCTTAGGACTTACTTAAGTGACAAGAACATCTTATCTGACTTTCAGTCTGGGTTCCGGGCTAATCATAGCTGTGCCACTGCACTGCTAAGGGTTACAGACGACATTTTGCGGGCCACGGACCAGGGTATGCTGACACTACTGGTGCCGTTGGATTTTTCCAAGGCCTTCAACACCATAAATCATAATATATTGCTGAAAATATTGAGAGCTGTTGGGATGGGCTCGGAGGCTCTGCCTTTGATCAGAAATTACTTGAGGGAACGCTACCTTATTGTGAAAATTGGCAGCTGCGAGTCGGATGCTCGTCTTGTGGAGAGTGGTGTGCCGCAGGGCTCGGTCCTTGGGACCCTGCTTTTCTCTATTTACGTAAATCATTTCCCTAGGGTCATTCAGTATTCTAAAGTACATATGTACGCTGACGATATTCAGATATACATTTTCTTTAATGCCGCAGACCTTTCGGATGCACTGGGAAAGGTACAATGCGAAGAAGTCGGCTGCTATTTTGTTTGGGAGTCAGATTCTTGTAGAGCGCTTAAAGGTAAATGTGAGGGTCATGATCAATAAGGAGCCTCTAGAACTTTTGGATGAGGTGCGAAACTTGGATGTGATAATGGATAACAAGTTTAGATATAAGCGGCATGTTAATGCCTGCCTTCAACGGGCCTACAACAACTTGCGTCTGCTGTACCCGCAAAGGACTTATCTTCCGACTGATGTTAAGCTAATGCTTGGGAATACCTAAGTCCTCTCGCAGTTTGCCTATTGCTCGGAACTATATTCGCCATGCTTGGACGGTTGCGATTTTAATCGGATACAGAGACTGCAAAATTCCTGTCTGAGGTTCGCGTTTGGTATTCTAAAATTGGAACATATCTCGCATAAACTAAATGAAGCGGAGTGGCTTAATATACGTAATCGTTTCACGCTGAGAGCAGCAGCATTGTTTCATTCTATTATTGTGTTTAGAGTCCCAACATAATTGTATAGAAAGGTAACGCACAGAACTGATGTTCATAGCATTAACATACGGTCGAAGGGCTTAATTTCACAACCTAAGTACATGATAACATTGTTTAAACGGTCTTTTACCTATCAGATATACGATATATACAATGGTCTTAATGAGAGTGTTAAGAGCTGTTCTGTGCATTCCTTCAAAAAGAAACTGTTGCTGATTATGCGTGGTGTTTGAGCAGGTTGCCGGGTTGGCTGGTGACTGCCAGTTTTGCATATGGGCGTAAGTGGTAGAGCAGGTGATGATTTTACATCCGTCTGGACTTCGTCCAATTCACACAGTTTATTATTATTTTTCTTTTAATTATGCACATGGAACTATGTTTTTGTAAAGTATGTTGTATTGTTGTATTTTTTTTCTTTTTAATTGTGCACTTGAGTACTGTATTATTTACTGTGTGAATAAAGGCTATTTTATTATTATTATTATTATATGTTCAAAATATATTTGTTGGGTGCTATTCGTCCGGGAAACCTCTCATGAAAATTTCTCGCTGCTTCTCTTCCTTTTTATCTCGCTTCAACGTAAACTAATAACAACGGTTCATTCAGCCAAACAGTATCTATCACTTTGACAAGTAAATTACAATAACAATCTGATTTTTTTTATTCAGCCCAGGACATACCCAACTAGCAATTTTATATTTTATTTAAGTTGTGAAAACGTTTTCGACAAAAAGTTTATAAAATAATCTCCCTCTCTGAATTATTTTCAACATGTTTATAAAACAGCTATAAACCCAAAATTGGCACCATTTTATAAAATAATGTAGTCTTCGTATATATATATATATATATATATATATATATATATATATATATATATATATATATATATATATATATATATATATATATATATATATATATATATATATATATATATATATATATATATATATATATAAAGCCTTTTGTGAACATTACAAAACAATATTATAAACATTATTACAACTCTAAAAAAATGTCAACACTGACATTATAAAATAGTTTTGTTATAGTTCTCGTAGTATGCCATAAAATATACTTAACTAATTGTGAGAGTATTTTCATAAACCAACTATACACAGCAGTTTTGTAAAAGCTTTTTATTAGTTTCTGGTAACATTTTAAAATGAAAATGCAACACGAAATAACAACCATAAAATTAAAACGTTTCTTTAAGTCATTTTAAAAGCCTCAGTCAGCAATTTTGTCCATAAAGACACCAGCGGACACAGACAGAAAATATAAATATCACAGCTTTTAGGTATTACTATACAAGATGGCCATTTCAATAATGCCGTCTCTCACTGTAATATATATTTAGAGACACTGTTTGTTATTTTTCCTGTGAATTAAATTTTATTGTGAAATATATAGCATAGTATTAACAAATTTTAAGTGCGCTCCCTATTTATGGATTTTTATAAGAAAAAAATTAATCATACCAAAATTAGTTTCGATATTTTTTTGCCGGAAAACATGTGCCAATTTGTTCTAGGTAACGTTATTTAATAATTTTTATATATTTGTTAGCTGTAATATTAACACACATGAAATTTTTTTAGTATTTTCGACTATGCCATTTTTATATCTCCGAATGCTGCCATCTTTAAATGGCATCTTCTTATAAAACAATTCCGTATTAATAGAGAGCATTGTAAGATAATTTAGCTACTATGCAACCTCTATAAAACATTTAACTAACATTTTGATTCAAAGTTGATGCTCTTGTGACAGGACCGAACTGCTTTTACAGGATCCATGTGCTTATATTGCTAGTTGGCAACACTATGGCTAATAGATAACTGATTGGCCACTTTTATAAAATAAAATACTGAGTTTTGCTATGATTTGTCTTCTTTATGATAAATCATTTATTATTTAGTTGTACAGGTGACTAGATTATAGAGTACAAATAAACATAACACATACAATTACACCCAATGAGCTAACGAATTGTTAGAACAAACAGCTATAAACTATATAAACAAAGAAATGCCAGTAATTACCATTATCTCCCACTTTTCACATGACACTCGCTGATATGTTTTTAAAAATGTTCTGGGGTATTATAAAAGTACGTTAGGAAGTCTTCCATTAATATTGCGAAATAGCACTTATAATACTGAATTAAAGAATTTGGTTGCTTTTCCGTCTACGGTAGGCTAATACTTATTGCATTAACAAAAGTATTTTGGGACACGGACACTTCATCTGGGGCAGATGAGATACATTCTGTAGACCCCTTTGTTTCATCAAAAAATTATGTGTTATTTTTTTAATACCAACATCAATTATGTTTTTATTACGCATCATATTTTAGTATTCCATTTCCGTATTTCGGACATCTTTAATTATTATTTTTTTAATTACAAATCAAAGACAAAATTTGTATTCGTGTTAGCTGCTTTAATTTAAAATGAGTTTTAGCTGGCTCAAAGTAGGTATAAAATTCAGTTATAATAAACATGTTAAATTATGGAGTTAGCCACAGCACATTTATATTCAAGGAAATAATTTAATCTTATAATGATTATATTGTCTCTTTCACATTGTCATAGAAATGCAATACTATAAAATAGTTATAAAATGGTCACTAGAACAACAGTTTTTTCTTAAGAGCGAAACTGTTTCTAAGAGGTATTGTAATATAACTAATATTTAAAGTCACCAGAAGTTACTTTCTTAATATGTTTATAAGGGAATTGAAAATATCTTCGGAATGCAATAGAAAGACACTATAAAACAATTTAGTTTTATAGGTGGGAACGTTTTATAAGTAGGTTCTGGAAACTTTTTCATAATAATACTGTGACTGTTTTATAAAAGATTTTATAATCCTGTCATATAAACGTTTTGAAGATAAACTTATAAAACACTTCAGCTCTCTACAACGGAATAGTTTTTATCGCGGTTTTATCTAATGAACCAGCATTTTGGAAGTGTTAATAAAATACCTATAAAACAAAACAGCCACAGAAGAATCGAATTATAAAACAACTTTGCTGATTGGGTATTCAATACAAACAAGTTTCAAAAAAAACTCTGGACGCAGCAAGTGCGTTATGGTAGTGAATTTTCATAAAAATGTTTTTAATTGCAAATATGTGTGTTTCCTTTTTAAGAAAGCAGGCATCAATTTTGGTTACCAGTATAACCTATATAGTAAAAACAATGTGCCATGTTTCATAAAAATAACTTTATTGTGTGAAAATGTACAAAAATTTCCAAAAGTAAACTTAAAGTGTTCCCGGAAAAACTCGTTTCTTGGTCAACCTTATAGGTTAATAGCAAATTGAGCTATTCAAATTTAAAGCATTTAATGAAAATTCGCTACCATAACGCACTTGCTGCGTGCCGAATTTCTTTTCTTACAAACATGCATCGCTGAAAAATTCAAAAATGCAATAACATAAGGCGTGTTTGATTAAAAAAAAAAGAAAATTTGTATCACCAACGACTTATGGGCCATCCTGTGATTGTAGAAATATTTTTTTAAGATGTAGCTCAAGACACCCTATAATTAATATATACAAATTTTCTTCATATCTTGTATAATAACGGATATATTGTGCTTTATTGATTTTTTACGAAAATTCGACAAAAATTATATACCATTAAACGATAAACTCTAAAGCTAAGGCTACTGCCAAGCATCAGAGAAAGGGTCTATTTGAAATGAATTTTCTGGAAACATTTTAGTAAAATGAAGGACAATGACGGTTAAAACTAAGACTTCAGAGTTTGTAAAAGATCCTTCTTAAGACATTTGATTTCCATATCCCGTATTAGATTCAAGTTCTTTGCCTAAATGTTGCCGATTTTGACGTTTTAAATCGCAACTTTGACGTTTTGAGGAAAACCCCAATTTATTTTTCTTTAAATGCCTATAACTTTTTTGTCTTTTGACCTACATAGCTAAATTTTGGTAGGTGGCTTACCTATAAGGATATTAACTAGCGTACCAAATTTGGTTGCCCTTACTTTGTTAATTCCGGAGATATAAATTTTTTTCGAAAGAAAACACAAAATTTTCCGGGAAAACCTGGGCAGATTTTCCTGGCTAACGAACTTATCCAAGCCATTTGCAAAAGGAATTTTTCCACCAAATTTAGTCAAAATCGGCCTATTATTTTTTGAGTTATCGGTGTGATACATATATATATATATATATATATATATATATATATATATATATATATATATATATATATATATATATATATATATATATATATATATATATATATATATATATATATATATATATATATATATATATATATATATATATATATATATATATATATATATATATATATATATATATATATAAACATATAAAAATTGAAACGGACCCCGGATATGTGTTCTAGGGGGCCTAGTTCGCGGTCATTTGAGGAAATTTTTTCAAAATTCAAAAGTCGGGATCTCCTCATTAGTGAATTTTTTTTAAGAAAATTCACTAATAGTGTAAGGGCCCAGTCAACGCCTGGCTTGGTAGGTAATACCCCAAACTTAAGTTCAAACAGTGTACTGAGTGAATATTGGTACCTGTGATGAACACTGATAAGTACACTTGTAGAACCCAAATCACCACAACACATTCATCCTCTGATGACGTTAACTTGGTTATCGGAACGATCGTCAGTTTTTTTTTAATGTGTTGTGGTGATTTGGGTTCTCCAAGTGTACTTATTTAACAGTGTATTTCTCAGTGAATCACTTTGTAAATATTAACTATGCAGGAACATTTCCGACGGTTGAATAAATTTCATGATTAATGGGATATGTTGATTATAATGGTGCATTGTATTGTTCCAAGAAAAAAATAACATACACCTAATTGAGAAGCTTTAATTAAAAATAAATTTTAACTGTGAATATTTGATGGTCAAAAGCTTGATGTTTGTAAACAACGTCCAGCCAAATGTGGGGCCCCTAAGTACATAATTATATACATTAGTTCATTGCACTCTTATTTTGTCGTAGATACGTTCACGAATTGGAAACCATATAATTTGTTTGTTTGCTTGTTTTTAAAGTGCCTGTATTTATATACGACGACACAAGTGTAGTGACGAAGCATGTAAACTTTGTCAAGGCTAATAGTTTTCTTTATCTTCATTGACAGTACGCATCTGTCACTTTATGTAGGTATCTAGGATATGTTGTGCAAAGCATATCTCGAAGACTATTTTTGGTTATTAAACAAAAAGTTTTTAATAAAGATAAAATACGCTTCTTGTCTAAATTAACGTGTACTCTAAAGGTTATAAAGTGTGACCGCCAATATTCCTCGGACTACTTGCACGATTCGGATGATCTTTTGTTTATATAGTAGTGGCATTCTTTACGAATACCGGAAGGCTGATTGACTAGGGTCGTTCAATAAATACCCGTGTTTGCAATGTAGACCTCCCTACCCTCTCTACAGAAAGGCAGAGGTGCAGCAAAATTTCCAGGATAAGATAGTGGGGAGAAACTGCTCCCTGCCGTTTGTGATTGGTCATAGTCGCTGAAATAGACTGACGTTAAAGAAAGAAAAACACACAGCAATGAAGACGCAAGATTTTTTACAAATTTTAGTATTTATATTTCAACTAATCTCCTTTTTGGGTCGATATACCCTTCCCAACGTTTCTGCCGTTTCTTTAACCCTTTTTCCAAGCATATTAGAGATGTTTTTTCCAACATACGCAATGCCTCCGCTGTCCAGCTGACTTCTTTTTAGTGAATTTTCTTTAAAAAAATTCACAAATGAGGAGATCCCGACTTTTGAATTTTGAACAAATTTCTTCAAATGAGCGCTTATTGGGCCCCCTAGAACACATATCCGGGCTCAGTTGCGATTTTTATATGTTTATATATATATATATATATATATATATATATATATATATATATATATATATATATATATATATATATATATATATATATATATATATATGTATGTATCACACCGATAACTCAAAAAATAATGGGCCGATTTTGATAAAATTTGGTGAATGCCTTCCTTTTGCAAGTGGCTTGGATAAGTTCGTTAGTCAGGAAAATCGGCCGAGGTTTTCCCGGAAAATTTTGTGTTTTCTTTAGAAAAAAATTCATATCTCCGGAAATAACAAAGTATGGGCAACCAAATTTGGTACATCGTTTAATATAGATAAATTACCTACCAAAATTTAGCGCTGTAGGTCAAAAGACAAAAAAGTTATGGGCATTTAAAGAAAAATAAATTGGGGTTTTCCTCAAAACTTCAAAGTGACAATTTAAAACGTCAAAATTCGCGACATTTAGGCAAAGAACTTGAATCTAATACGGGCTATGGAAAGAAAATGTCTCAAGAAGAATGTTTTACAAACCCTGAAGTCTTAGTTTCAACCGTCATTGTCCTTCATTTTACTAAAATGTTTCCAGATAATTCATTTCAAATAGACCCTTTCTCTGATGCTTAGCAGTAGTCTTAGCTATAGAGTTTATCGTTTAATGGTATATAACTTTTGTCGAATTTTCGTAAAAAATCAATAAAGCTCAATATATCCGTTATTCTACAAGATATGAAAAAA
Organism: Tillus elongatus; assembly: GCA_964006375.1. Classification (NCBI taxonomy): domain Eukaryota; kingdom Metazoa; phylum Arthropoda; class Insecta; order Coleoptera; family Cleridae; genus Tillus; species Tillus elongatus. Next base: position 58,204,706 of record OZ023265.1, read on the forward strand.
AAATTTGTATACATTAATTATAGGGTGTCTTGAGCTACATCTTAAAAAAATATTTTTACAATCACAGGCCGGCCCATAAGCCGGTGATACAAATATTTTTTTTTAGTCGGAAACACCTTATGTTTTTGCATTTTCCATTGAAATATAATGCATGTTTGTAAGTAATAAAATTCTGGACGCAGCAAGTGCGTTACGGTAGCGAATTTTGATTAAATGCTTCATATTTGAAAAGCTCAATTTGCTATTAACCTATAAGGTTGACCAAGAAACGGATTTTTTCGGTTACTTGTTAAGTTTACTTTCGGAAATTTTTGTACGTTTTCAAACAATAAAGTTATTTTGATTAAACATGGCACAGTGTTTTTACTATATATGTTATACTGGTAATCAAATTTGACGCCTGCTTTCTGAAAAAAAAAACACACACACATATTTGCTATTAAAAACATTTTTATGAAAATTCACTACCATAAGGTTGCGTCCAGAACTTTTTATATTTCAACTAATCTCTTTTTTAGGTCGATACAACTTTCCCAACGTTTCTGCCGTTTCTTTAACCCTTTTTTCAAGCATATTAGCATATGCCCCTGCTGTTCAAATGACTTGTTTTTATTTTCTAATCTAAGAACTCCACAAGCCTTTTCTCTCGTAATATACTGTTGATTAACTGGAGCTGAGTTCAACAAAAAAAATTCCAAAATTGGAGATGAGGTTTTTTGAAGACTTTTAATAGCAAGTGGTTTGGTCGTGCCCTACCTTGGTGAAACTGTTCCATACTTAATACAAACGTGCAGGCTTCTTCTGTAGTGTTACAGATGCTTGTTTTCTTCTCTGCAACCGGTTTCGCTTTCTGCGGCATCATCGGACAAAAGACAATTTTCTCTGGGGTAGGTACAGAAAAAGTCTACGTCTGTTTTTAACTGAGTTTGTATAATTTTTAATTCACTGTATAAGCAACTTTTCATCCACAAAATGTTTTTGTCATACTGAATTTTCTTGAAAGCAAAAATTGATTGTAGTTTTCTTGAACGAACAATTTTTGTAGAATTTTTGTGCGAAAAATATTAAGCAAAGTTTAATGGAACATTTTTTCTGCGAAATTCGTGAAAACTTGTGTTTAATGAATTTTCGTGCAAAAGATTATTTTCGGGAATTTTTGAGCAAAAAATTGTTTTAGGAAATGAAAACTATTTTACCGAATTGTCTGCGAAAAATTTGCTCAGACAATGTTTATGAAAATAATATTTTATAATGTGAAAACAAGTTTTATTAGATTTTTGTAAAGAATTTTTTTAGTAGCGGATTTGTGTGGATGTTTTTCTCTAATTTTCGTGGAAAATACTTTTAGCAAATTCGCGTAGAAAAAAAATCGCTTATGACTACATCATGCCTCTAAGACTTAAGAAAAATTTCTTCAAATGAGCGTAAGCAAGTTTTAATATATATATATATATATATATATATATATATATATATATATATATATATATATATATATATATATATATATATATATATATATATATATATATATATATATATATATATATATATATATATATATGTTCGGAATGATTTCCGCGGTCTTTAATGTGAGACATACACTCTCGGGTTCAAACGTGTCCAGAATTTATTAAAACTTGACGTTTCGGTTCCTGTTTTGGAGTGATTTTCAAGAGGTAAAGGAAATATGTAAGGACACTCTAAAGCCTCAATCTGCCTACTCCTTAGAGCGGTGGACAAATGTGGGTTGGGTTGATGTAGCTCGATTACGGGGCTTCCATCTACTTACTCCCCAAAACTCGCCGGAGATCGTCTCTAAGGTCTCAGTATGTTCAACTCTAGGCCTCAGAGAGATCTGTCAGTTCATTTGCACGTCTTGTATTGTATGTATCGTTTCGTCTACCTGCTTCGTTATCAGTGAAATTAGTCTGGTCACGGTCAATTCAGTCAGGGGCTTTGGTCACAGTACTTAAAGGATTAAGAGTATTACCGGCATTTGTTGAGACAGATAATAGGGACATGAAATTGTTTATTGTATTTATTTTCTTTTCGTGTGTTTGTAATAAGATATAATAGGTTTCCAAGTAATCGGAAGGCGAAGACCATCATCTCTCTTATTTAAACAATCGGGATGTTTTTCGATCTCGATTGCTTCGCTGATAATTTTCGTTTTGAAGTTGTAAACCGGTGCTATTGTTTTGGCATTATCGAAGTCTATTTTGTGTCCTGTATGAATATGATGCATGGCCAGCGCCGATGAGGGGTCGGATTTTCTAACTGCGAGGGTGTGTCCATAGATTCTATTGTGGATGCGTCTATTTGCTTGTCCTACATAAGTTCGGGAACAGTCAGAAAAAGGAATTTCGCAAACTCTCGTGGGATTCGTTTGTAACTGTATCCTTGGGAGTTTGTATCAAATTTGACAGGGTTTGCTCTGTTGTGAATACGGCTTTGATATTATGATATTTGATATTTAAAAATTCGGCTGATTTTGTCGGTGACACTGTATGGTGAAAAAGCTGTGTGTTGTTGTGTGGATTCTGTTCTTGTTGCGCTGTAGCGTTTCTAATGTTTTGTAGTATCTGATTGTTGTCGTATCCGTTTTCTAGCAATGTCTGTCTTAAAAAGTTTAATTCTGTCTGTTTATTGTTGTTGTCCGTTAGTCTAAGGGATCGTACTTAGTATTCGAACCACGGAATTTAGTTGAGATGAGTGATGGTGAGATTGGTCGTTAAGATAACGACTAGTGTGGGTTTGTTTTCGGTACACAGTGTAAGAAAATCCTCTGACTGAGTTTTTAGTGATGCGTACATCTAATAAAGGCAAAGAAAATTTATTTTCTATTGCCATGGTGAACTGGATTTGGGGGTTGATGTTATTTAGGTAATAAATGAATTCGTCTAGAGATTCTTTACCGTGTGGCGAAAATGTCGTCAACGTATCTTAACAACAGGTTGGTTTAAGTTGGGATGAATTGAGGGCTTGTGTCTCGAAGTTTTCCATGAAAATGTTAGCCAATGCAGGAGAGAGTGGTGAGCCCATTGGAGCACCTCGAACTTGTTTGTTCCATTTGTTTCGAAAAAGGAAATAAGTGTTAGATGTGCAGTGTTCTAAAAGAGCTAAGGTATCGTGTGAAATATTGTGTTTATTTTTGAGAATTCAAGGGTTTCAGATAGAGGTATGTTAGTGAATATAGAACCTCTTGAAAATGGCTCCAAAACAGGAGCCGAAACGTCGAGTTTTAATCAATTCTGGACACGGTTCAACCCAAGAATCAAGTATCTCTCATATATATATATATATATATATATATATATATATATATATATATATATATATATATATATATATATATATATATATATCCACACACATGATGCGGGATTTTGACCCCCAACATCATTGTAAGATATACAAAATTAGTTCAATTAGACAAAAGTTGCATAATTACAAGGGCAACTCGGGGGTACTCACAGATTTCAAATAAGTTCAATAGGTTTCTAAATATAAGCGACATACCAAAAACAGTCATTTTTGGTTTCTTCAATATCTCCAAAACTATGTTGCCTATCAACTTCAAATTTTGTACAGGGACATAATTCGCCATTGTGTTTGCAAAAAAATACTATTTGTCACACTCTTCAAAATATGTTTCTATCCCAGGGATAACCTTCTCGGTTACCCCGAGCCTGGTTTTCATGTTGGGGAATAACAAGCAGTCGAAGGGAGCCAGGTCGGTCGAGTACGGTGTATGCGGCAGCAGTTCGTAGCGCAGTTCGTGCAATTTGACCACAGCAACAATTCCGTATGAATCTGCTGGTGCCTTATGAAACATTATTTTTTTGCCAAATAGGGCAGTGTCTCCTTGAATTTCTTATCAGGTTGGTCCAGTAATTCACTGTAGTACTGCACCGTGATCGTGCTTATTTTCTGAAAAGTCCATGAGGATTATTCCCTTTGAATCCCAAAAAAATCGTTGCCGTGACGTTTTCGGCCGATCGGACCGATTTTATCTTCTTGGAGCATATTCATCCCGAAATATCCATTGTTTTGACTGTCGCTTGGCCTTTGGCATATAATAATGTATCCATAGGTTTTACTTATAATGACGACGAAAAACTCCTGCGAATCTTACTTAAAGACGTCCAAACACTGCTTCGACATTGACAGCCGTATCGGCTTATTGTCTATCGTAAGTAATCGCGGCACTCACCTGGCCGACACCTTTCTCATACACCTTATCGTGTAAAATATTGATTGCCGTTTCTTACGACACGCCTACGGTCTGATATTTTGCGCACTTTAGTTCGGCTATCAGCAAGAATTATTTCGTGAACCTTGTTAACGATTTCCTCTAAGATCACGTCTGTCGGGCTGCCTGGTCACTCCTTACCAAATACAGATTTACGACCACGTTTAAATTCGTTGAACCAATATGTCGGGGTTCTTGGGCATGACGTGTAGAAAATACATTTGTTATTTTTCTTTTTTGTTTTTTTTTAACTACTTGCAGCATATAAAAATTTGGTATCCTAAATGTAATATTTTTGTTACAGGAGGAGTTTTTAACCACTTTGACGCTGCTTCAAATGACAACAAGGTAATAGCTTTTTTTTCACAGTATTTTTACAATTATTATAATACGATTTTATATTTAGGCAGCTTATAAGTCGGGATGACTCGTATGTGATTCCCTATAATACACTAGAATAACCGTCAATCAAAAACAATACAAATTTATAGCACACAAAAATACATTTTCCACCATCTAACTTTAAACACATCTGCAAATGCAACTGGTGAACAATCATGTTGGCATCATCCAATAGTTAACCTAAATTGAGAATCAAATAGGCCCAGACACACTTCATTGTGAAACACCTTGTAAAGGAAATTTGTTAATACAGAGGTAACGATGGTGAGACTTCTGGAAAATGTCATCAAATAAACGCACATTAGGGTCCCTAAAAGTCAGATTTAGGCTCTGTTGAAAATTGTACATCTTCAGAAACATACCTGCCGGAGGGGCATTGCAAAACTTAAACGCTTGAGGTCAGAACGATGATCTATAACGAAGTGTTCAACATATGACTATACTTTTTGACTAAAACCGGTTTGTCGATTATTATAAGTCACAAGGGGACACTTACAAAGCATTTTCTGGGAAGCAATGTTGATAATGGCGTCTATAGACTGGTAGAGATCTTCAACATTTCTCCTCTGATATAAAGAAGTGAGATTGGCTGTGATAGATGAATCTCTTATAAGTCACACAGCTCGTTTCTGAATGGGATCTAAAAGGGACAAAATTGCCACTGGGGCAGGATCCTAAACATAAAAACCTTATTCCAGTTCTGGATCTATATATGCATATGCATTATGCAAAGTAAGAAAGGCTTCTGTCGTGAAAATAAAATTTGAATCCCAAACAGAAATGCTAGCAGGTATCATGCTATAGGTAACTAATGTAAATGGCGTCATTTTTTTGTCAGCCTGAAATCCTGTCGTGTAGGTCACTATTTACTTATTAAGTCGTATAAAATTAAACTAATAAGCGAAGAAAAAATTACCAGCACACAATCGTGACTGTATAATTTAAACTCATTAGAACGTAAATAAAATAGGCGTCTTGTGTAAATAATAAACGTTTGTTACTGCAAAGTACGACCATGTAATCGCTGTATGCTCAAGTATCAAAACCATGCAGCTCGAGAGCCCTGCAGAACTATTTTGTATTGTCCTCATTACAGTTTAAAACTGTCCCAATTAGAGACGGTTTCCAGGACAGCAACTCCGCTAGTGTTGTCATGCTTATTAGCTTATCTGATTAAAATATCAAAGTAATAATAGCAGATGCAGATGAGTATAACACGGTCTCAGCAAGACTCCCCAAGTTATGTTTTTAACTGATGTATTGTGCCTGCGTTGCTTTCAGTGTCAACTTACAAATTAGTCTTACATTTTATTACAGTTTAGTAACTAACTAGTGGAAGATGTTCTTTTGTTGCATCTTTTCAAAGATTTTAGAGGACATAAGAAATGTAAGCTTTCAGCTAAATTAGATTGAAGTTGCCTACCTACTACATAAAATCCCTGCTTTTTTTGCTGTCAAAAATATAGATTTAGGGGGTATCGATTTCGTTTTAATTAGCGCGACTTTTGAGGTCTGTTGTGTAAATATCAATTGATAGCCCCTCAAAAGGGTAATAAAACCACCGCTAGTCACCAACATGTATATGACTTTGTACCAATGTAAAGCCAAGTGTTTTTAGTTCGTTCGCATTAAAAAAATGTTATTTAAAGCTTTTGTAATAATCCTGTTAATTTTTTATTGCATCATTTATGTGATAATTCCACTTAAGGTTTTTATTCACTGTCACGCCTAAATACCTCACAGTATTAGAAGCTTTTATTTGAAATCGATCTGTATATGAAAAGTTTTATAAACCTGAGTTTGTTAAGAAAATAAAGTCAAAAATGTTGTTTCAGCCTCATTTAATGTGAGTAAGTTGCTATCAAATCCATTCTTACGTTAAAAAAAATCATTTTGCACGGTGCGTCTCAAATCTTTTCGACATTTCGCTGTATAAAAACGACTGGTTGAATGCTTGGGATATGTCTAGAGTGACAATCTGTGATTTACCGTGTAGTTCCATAGACTTGTTCCAAGAATGGGTGACAAAGGAAAGGATGTCGGCAGTTCGTCTGCGCTGACGGAATCCATACTGCCTGTCGTGGATTAGACTGCATTTTTCAAGAAATTTTAGTAATTCGGTGTTTATATACTTTTCCATCACTTTAGACACGACTGAAAGGAGAGAAATAGGCCTGTAGTTGCTAGGAAGCGCTTTGGATCCTTTCTTGGGGACGAGTTGTACTCGAGCAGTTTTCCAGTTACTAGGGAATATGCCTCTATTGTAAGATGTCTAAAACAGACGAGTCAGGACAGGAGCAAGTTCTGGTGCGCATTTTTTGAGAACAATTGCTGGGATCTCGTCAAGGCCAGATGCTTTCCTGGTATTAAGATAAGAGAGCATCTTTCGCACCTTTTTAGTTTTGAAAGTGATATCCGTCATTTTATGCGCGACATTGGGGACTGTTGGTGGTTGAACATTTGGAGGCGAGTTGAGAGTAGAATTGCCGGCGAACAACGAGGCAAAAAGTTCAGCCTTGCCCAGGGCGGTAGAATCAATTTCATTCCCTGAGACAAGAGGTGGGAACGTGCTCTTGCAGAAATTATTCCCAATAAATTTAGCAAGAGTCCAGAAGGGTTTGCTGCCGCTGGAGCTTAAGAGGACTTTGTTTTTAATGTGGTTATTAAACGAGTTTTTTTGCCTCAGAAAGAATGCGAACATAGCGGTTTCTTGCGTCGTTAAATGCTTGACGGTTTTCTTGACTGGGATTGTGTAGAAGCTTTTTGTGAGCTTTGACCTCTTCAAGTCTGGCCATGTCACAGGATTTAGAGAACCAGGGCTTTTGAGTGGCTGCAGTGGTTTTGTGTGTACGTGGAATAAATAATTCCATGCCAGCTTGGATAATTTCGGTGACGTTTTGTAAAATATCAGAGGGGTCAGGATGAGAGAAGAAGATAGACACCAATGGAAATGAGGAAAAGCAATCTCGCATTTCGTCCCAGTTCGCAGAGTTGTAGTGCCAAAGGATACGTGGGTGTGATGACTGTGTGACCTCGGGTTGCATTGCACAGGAAGCAGTGACCATGCCGTGGTCTGAGCGACCCAGGTGGCGGTGACTGGTATCTTATAGCAGTCAGGATTTGTAGTAAGAAGGAGATCCAAGGGATTTGAGCTGTGTGTTGGGATGCGAGGAAAGTAGCTGGGTTGCTGAACCATATTGGCTAAAGAATTGCTGACTGCAAAGGCCTCCGCTGCACATTGAAGTCACCAAGAATAGTGACCTCGGAGGAAGGATATTCAGAAATCAGATAGTCGGTTTTTTCAGAAAGCTAGTCAAAGAGCTGGACAAAGTTGTTGTCAAAAGGTGACCGGTAAATGCAACAGATGAATTTAGTTGCAGCCCTGAGAGAGAGTTTTATCCATAGTATGTCTTTTCTTCCAGCTTCTAAATTTCCCCAATTGAGAAGCTGGAAGAAAAGACATACTGGTGCACGGTAGATTGCTACGGACGTACGCGCACACACCTCCATGCAATCTAAAGGAAGTAAGGAGCTCATACCCCGGGAAATTAAGGTGATTAGTGGCTGTTTTGGCACTGATTTGAGTTTCGGTGAGGAAGAGGAGTTGGGGCCTATTAGCCTGGAGGAAATGGTGGACGACGTTAAGGTTAGAATTTAGGCCACATATATTAGAGAAGGATATGTTAAATCTTGATGCTGGCGCCCCCTGTACACCCCTCTCCCGGAGATCCGAATGGAGGGGTATTTTACCTCCGGAATCTTTTGTACAAGGAGGAGCCATCATCATTTTTGCTTATAAAGGAAACCTACCCATACACCAGAACCGGAAAGGTCCGTTGGGACGTAAGGGGTGGTACCTCCTCGGGCGTGAAAAAAATCCTTTACTATCACGTAAAGGAAAATTCCACTACCACCTACCATATTGCAAGTATACCACACCAGCCAACTATTAAAGAGCTGACCAGCTCTTGAACTTGCGTAAGGTTCTCAAATAAAGAATACTACTCAATCAAAGTTCTTGAGAGTTACATTGTACTACAGACTAGGGTGGTCGGCTCACGTTGATTAATTGTGTGGACAGCTTTCGACGGCCTGTTATACAATCAAAAAGTGAAGAGATACTGTTGACCTTGGGGTGTTAAAGTTATTCTACTTTGTACAGATGCATTCGAGAATCTGTTACATGATTCTGTGGTCGAGTCCCACTGCTGGCATTGTGGGGGTGTTGAGAATGCAAAAAGTGCAATTTATTTTATGACGGGAAACCCTATGCAAACCAGCTGTAGAGGGCTTTTTCCCCTTCTGGGAATAATGACTGCCTCCTGTATCTATATTTACCAACGTTTACTATATACGAAACAAAATAAAAATTAAACACTATTGGCTCGTACCATAGTTACAACATTCGCAGGGAATCATTATTGGAGATCTCGCTTCATAGAACAACTTTTTATAAAAATAGTCCATCATATAGGTCGATTATCGTCTTTAACATGCTACCAGAAGCGTGTAAAAAATGAGCCTAAATTCTTTTAAAACTACCTTGAAGAAAATGCTAATTGGGCAAGGCTTACTACAGTGGTGTAGGGTACCACAATGATCATGTTCTTCATGAAGCGCTCGACTGTTATTCTTTTGTGCTTTGTAGGATTTTATATTTTTGCACGTCAGTTTTCTTTGTGTTGTGTAAATTTAGTTTCATATATTTTTAATCATACTACAGGTTTATCTGCAGTTTTAATTTGTACTGTGTAGCTTTTATAGTGTGGAGACGATTGTCTATATTTATTGTGTAAATCGTTGGCCGATGAATAAATGTTATGTTATATATCCTGATCGAGTAACCACACAAGTTACAGCGAATGTGATATGGTTCCAGCGGGGTGGAGCACCAGCACATTAACAAATCAATGTCTTTATTTTATAACCCTGTTCATGCAGATACTGTTGTGTATAATCCTTCTGATCCAATATATTCATGTTCATATCTCCAATTAAAATACTTATATCTATATTCTAGTTATTTTTTTAATTGGTTGTGTAAGTTTTCAATAAATCTAGAAGAGCATGTTGGATGTAACCCGTAAACTGCTGATGTTACTATCTTTCTACTATTATTGAACTTAAGTAAAACCTATAACAATTTTTTTTTAATTTCAACAACACACCACCAGGGCTTACAGCCTAAATACTATCGTACCGTGGGTGTTGACAAGGAGGAAAGAGGCAGCTTGTTAATTCTGGATTTGAAGGTTTGGAGGTTCGGAGGATAAGGAAAAACATGTGCCGGAAAGGAATTCCACAACTTCGATGTCCTCGGGACAAAAGAGCGGGCATAACAAGATGTTCTAAGTCTGGTGACCTGGACAGTAAAAGGGTGCATTCGCTCTGTTCCCCTGGTAGATCTGTTGGGGGCAGCAGGTGGGGAACTATGGAGGAAAGCTCCTCTGAGCAGTGCCCGTGCAGATATCTATAAAAGAGAGAGACGTCACCAACGGCACGTCGGTGGGCAAGGGATGGCAGCCTTTGGATGAGGGTATGGTCACCGATGAGACGTATAGCTCTCTTTTGAATGGAGTCCAGGATAGCGAGTGTAGAAGCGACAGCGACACCCCAGATGTGGGAGCAGTATTCGAGGTTTGGCCTTATTTGTGAAGTATATAAGGTATAGAGATCAGCTGGTGAAAAGTATTTGCGAGCCCGGAAGAGGAAACCTAATTTCTTAGCAGCCGCTTCTGCAATTGATGTGACATGTTGGTGCCAATTAAGATTTCGATCCACAGAAATGCCAATATGGAGCTTTTCTATCCTGCTATCAAACTGTGTATGGCTTTTGACATACACAACACCATCATTCCTATACAGGGTTACAACTAATTAATTGCTCACTATTGGCATCTCAGTAACGGTAAAAGAGACAGAGTTGGCTTAATTACAACAAAAAAATGCGTAAATTTTATCTGATCCCATATCTGAAAACAAATTTGGAATATGTCGGCTCGTTCCTGAATTATCCTTAAAAAACTGAAAACCTCAATTTTCAAAATTTTACAATAAACTCCTTATTATCAAAAATTGGCTCCTAATTTTTGTGATGTGAGCATTTTGATATGGGCAATCAACTGACGGCATTAGAATGGGCGTATCTGCTCTAATTTTTGCGCAGCGATAGTCAACTTTTTTTTTCTTTTATGGCCGCCAGATTGGATTTTTGATTTTTCAGATGGCAAAAAAATTCACCTTTCGAATGGTCTAACACACTTCATATTTTTCTTGATAAACATTGTACAAATAAATAAAAAACTAATTATGATCGCAAATATCAAGTAGGTATGTGTCATTGTTTTGTAATTTGTTGTTACGATTTATTTGAACTGTCAGTTTGAAATCTTCTACTATTTCAAGACTTGTGTTAAATTTGTTCTGAAATTGTATTTCCAAAATGGTTCGCTTTACTGTGGAAGAGAGAAGAGATATGTATAAGGCATACATCCGAAGTTTTAGAAATTCGACCCGTACTTCCCAGTTATACCAGAAAAATATCCAGAACGTGTGCAGCCAAGTTGGCATATCTTCGCCAGAATAGCAAGATTTATGGATGAAACTTGTACTTTGATGAGAAAGCGTATTTCCTACTATGCGGAACCCAGTGCTTACGAAATCAATGGTCTTGCTCGAGTCAGAAAAAAAATCATAACCGAGTTATGAATTTTTTTTCGGGGAACTTTGACTTTGTCGCGTCGTAGGGGCGAACGCAGCTTTTCTATTACTGATAATTTCGTTGTCGAGCACCGTAATAATTATAAATTCATTCGGGAGTATTATTACAAATTAAAAGACGAAATGAAGAAAAAAATGATTTTAAATATTCTTTGGTTGAGATAACTCCAAATTGCAGTTTTGCAACAAAGAGCCAACATGTTTTCAGCAAGACGGTGCACCTGCACACAATTGCCGAGACGTAAAAGTTTATCTAGACCAGACGTTCGGAGATAGATGGATAGGCAATAATGGACCCGCTCGCATGCCGACAAGATCCCCAGATCTAACCCCAATGGACTATTTCTTCTTGGGATATGTCAAAAATTTAGTTTACCTTGAGCATTTTGACAACGAAGAAGAGTTAAAGAATGTTATAATAGATAAAATTTGCTCCATATCTCGTGCTATAATAAGATCAGGAACACAATGTATGCGCTAGAGGGTTCGTTAATGCATAAATAACAATGGAAGACATTTTGAACATCTTCATTAACATTACACACATTTATTATTTAGAGAGTATTTGTTATGTTTTGTTAGTTTGTTTATTCACTAGTTTTAAGCGCATCCGTGGCCGTGCGGGAAAGTCTATGACTTTCCAATACGGACTCGGGGGTCGACGGTTCGAGACTCACCGGCGGCGGATGATTTTTCAATTCACTGTCGTCGTTAAGATCGAGCTCAAGGTGGAGGGTAGGTTAGTTTAGATAAGCAAAAAGGGTCATCAATGGCCTAATTGCCAGTAAGCATCTTACTTTTACCTTTTTCCTTAGTATCTCTATGGTTAATGATTTTATTCTGTTAATTAAAATCTGCTGTGCTGATATTTTGACAAATAACGAATGTTGATAATAAAATGACACATACCTACTTGATATTTACGACCATAATTAGTTTTTTATTTATTTGTACAATGTTTATGAAGGAAAATATAAAGTGTGTTAGACCATTCGAAAGGTGAATTTTTTTGCCATCTGAAAAATTAAAAATCCAATCTGGCGGCCATAAGAGAAAAGAAAGTTGACTATCGCTGCGCAAAAATTAGAGCAGATCCATTAATTCTGATGCCGTCAGTTAATTGCTTATATCAAATTATGCTCACACAGCAAAAATTAAGAGCCCATTTTTGATAATAAGGGATTTATTGTAAAATTTTGAAAAATGAGTTTTTCATTTTTTTTCAGGATAATTCAGGAACGAATCGACATATTCAAAATTTGTTTTCAGATATTGGATCAGCCGAAATGGACGCAACTTTTTGGTAATTTAACAACTCTGTATCTCTTACCGTTACTGAGATGCCAATAGTGAGCAATTAATTAGTTGTAACCCTGTATACTCTATCTAGTTGGGAGAAAGAAAACAAACTTATATCGTCAAGATTAAACGTTTCTCTGAAAACCACAAACGTTTAATAAACGAAATATTAATTCTTTAATATGTCTTTCCTTATGTAAACCACATATATTTATTTTCTCAGCATTTTTTTCCATATATCATCAAAAAATTTTCTGCATTGGAAACATCACACGTATTACGACCGCATGTGTGTATGCGGCACTGGATGAAAACAATAAAATAAGACATATTTATAACACAGCCCCCCCTCCCACAAGTTTTAGCTATCATGGTAATCATTTTTCATTAAAATCACCAGTAGAGGAGCGTGTTTTTTTACAACAGGTTATTCACCGGATTGCTTAATGGCGAGTCGGCTATAAACGTACCGTTTCTGTGTTTTCCAACATTCATATTCCTATTTCTTTAGATTTATGTGAGAAGATAAGTAAAATGTTTACCTTTAATGTCGGCAGCTTCGAATTTTATTGCTCGTATAAAATAAGTAATGATATTTTTACTTTCTTTTTGTTTAAGACGGGAAAGTTATTCTGCGTGTCTACGAAAAGTCGTGGTTTAGAAGGTTGCGTAACATTGATTGAGGTTTTTCCAAAATAAGAGGACATACAGTGGAATCTTTGTCCCATGGCAATGGTTGCGTTCACCAAGCGCCAACAGCTGAGTTTAAGCGCTCATCTGCTCAATACCGATACATTTCAGCGGTTGGTGACTAATGAACACACTGTTGACTTCAGCATTGTGACGTTTGTCTGTCATTCCGCTTTGACAAATCTGCTACAGTTGAGTCCCAGCAGAAACTCAGATTGGTGAAAACATACGTTGACACAGCTATACAAGATTTTTTCCACAACAATTCTTTAAGTGATTCCTCAGTTCTTATCTTGAAATGGACAAGACCGAGATAATCAGGATATTTCTTCCCTATCTCCTATATATACAGGAGTCCCATCGGTGTGAGGACGGAAGATACCTCCTCACTGAGGCTATGTCTTAAATTGCAGTTTTCTTGAGGTGATAGGTGTTCCACGAGTGCACATTTTAAAATTATTTACATTTATACAGGGTGTTAATATACAGAGTGTTTTTCCCTCAGGGCTCGTCGGCGGCAAGGCCGCCCTGATTGCACTGCAACCTTTGGTTGATTGTGCATACCCTTAGTCTTACTCCACCCATTCCAAAATCACTGTGCCTTGAACTAGTCTGCACAGCGATTGGTAGGGTGAAGTTTTATATTGCTCTGTCTCCGGTCTAGACTGACCGTAGATGAGTTGTCTTTTGCGGTCCAGAGCTTTACACTCGCAGAGGATTTGCTGGGCTGATTGCTCCCCCTCGCCGCAGAGTCTGCATCCGAGGTCCCCTTCGAACCGCCCCATTTTATGCAGGTGTTTCTTGACGGCTATATGTCCCGTCAAGAGACCTGTTGTGTTTCTGAGCTGTCCTCTGCTAAGATTTAGCAGCTCCACTGCTCTCTTTGAACTAGGTCCGTCAATTATTGACTTCCCATGTCTGAGCCCTGGACAGTCCGCCCAGTACACCTTGTGTTGGTTTCTGACACAGGACTTAATGGCTCCCCTGGCAGCGCTCTTTGTCACGCCCAGAGCCGGTTCTGGTCCTATAAATGGTTCTGCTGACCTTCTCTTCGCGAGACTGTCAGCTTCTTCATTGCCTTTGACCCCCGAGTGATCCGGCACCCAGATGAGGTTCACCTCATTCTGCGCAACCAGGTCGCTCGTCTCGTCTCGGCACTCACTCACCAACCAGGAATTTATCCGTGGGCTACGTAGTGCCTTAAGGGCCGCCTGGCTGTATGTGGCTATGAGGATCCGCTTGTTGGTGTAGCCCCTCCTCTTGTTCTCCCGCACACAGTGCAGGATGGCGTACATATCGGCCTGAAAGACCGTTGCATGGGCTCCGAGGGAAATACTATGACTTACCCTCGGTCTTTCCGAGTAAACACCTGCCCCCGTGCCACGCTCCCCGCTGGATCCGTCCGTGAACCAGACGAGCGCGTCCAGTGGTATGCCCGGCGTCTCCTCTCGCCATACTTCGTGGTCGGGGATTTCCACTGTAAAGTTCTTTTCCCTGCACATTCGCGGGCTCGCGAAGTCTGACCTCATTTCAAGCATGGGCTCCTTCACGATCTCCTGAATTTTGAGTGTTGCACCAAGCTTGATTTTTTTTTAATGGAACATCTTATACATTATGGAATTTTTGGAAAGCCACGTCTATGCTGATTAAGCTGGTACCATATTATTTTGGGTTATTTTCAGGGAGTTAAGTGTAAAAAAAGTGGTCATAATAAATTTTTTTAGTGTAGATTGCGTTTATGCACGGTAATAACAACTATTGATTTCTTAACACACAGTGTATTTATCATGGCAAAATTAAAAAATACTTTTTCAAATGGAACACCATGTATATTTTAATTTTTGTAAATGCAAAATTTTATAAGCTTTCTTATGATACCATACTTCTATAAGTTAAATTAAATACGAAAGAAGGTACAGCTGTTCAAAGTTTTTATTTGTGCATACTAGAATTCTGATTTTATTTGAATGGATGAAAACATTAAGAAGTCAAATATTTGCTAAAATTTATAACACATGTTCAAAAATATTTCCACCTTCCTGAATGCACACTCGAAGTCTTCTTATAAAGATTTCTTTGACTCTGTTCAACGTGGGCGTGGTAATACTTCTGAAAGCTGTTTGTATACGGTTTTTCATGTCTTCCGTAGTTATTGGCAATTTTTGATATAGTGTCTGCTTTTTATATTCCCAGAGGAAAAAGTCTAATGGGGTTAAATTGGGCGATCTTGCTGGCCATGGAATGTTTTCTTTTAACGCGCGTCGCCGTCATGACTGACTAACGACAAAACTTAAAGCCGTATAACATTTTTACAATATAAAAATGTGAAATTGCCAATATTTCGAAAACTACAAATTTTTGACATAGGCAACCCTACACAAAGTTCCCCTATTTTTTAATGCTGAATTAGACAAAAGTATAAAAATATGGGTTTCCATTTGAAAAAAAAAACTTTTGACGATTTTTTCAAATCAATTTTCAATGTGAATTTTTGATCAAACTGTATTTATCTATTATCAAAATAACATCACCGGCCACTAAAGTAGTTTCCCTTCTACAAGAAAATCAAATCCAATTAAATGATAAAGGCTTATCATATGGGAGAAATTGACAGTTATGTTAGGCCTGCAAACGTCATATTTTACATAAAATTTGAAATATGTCAAAAACGGCTTTTATAAAATATTATGCATAAAATGTGTCTAAAATTTCCCGTGTGATCTAAAAATGCAATATTATATAGGGTGTCCTATTTAAAATAAGCAGGTTAACATCAGCACCCTGTATAACCGGAAGTGACACCATCTTGAAAATATTTTAGCTGAGTTGCCGCTATCGACTTCAGTAAGCTGCCAAATTTTCAAAAGTTTCCAAAATCTAGTTTCCAAGACATCGATCGCGGGCGTTCGTCGTGAGACACCTATATATATATATATATATATATATATATATATATATATATATATATATATATATATATATATATATATATATATATATATATATATATATATATATGGGATTTGTTAGTAAACAAATCAAGAACCCGAAGAACGTAACAATATATAACAGGCTGCCGGAAACTATAAAACCTGTTCACCTTGTGAACAAATTTAAAGCATGGCTGGAATCCTACCTAACTAATAATTGCTATTACTCCATTAAGTCTAATACCAATGAGGCACAGAGCTGAGACGTTCGAAAATTTTATTGTTTTTGTTTGTTTAAAAGGTTGTCCAGTTTGTTTTTTACATTTGTTTTTATATTTTTGTGTTTATTAGTGAATTTTCTTTTAAGAAAATCAGTAATGAGGAGATCCCGACTTTTGAATTTTGAAAAAATTTCTTCGGATGAGCGCTGTTTAGGACTCCTGGAGCCCAAATCCGAGGTCGGTTTCAGACTTTATATCTTTATATATATATATATATATATATATATATATATATATATATATATATATATATATATATATATATATATATATATATATATATATATATATATATTTATTTATGTGTCACACCTATAACTAAAAAAATAATGGACCGATTTTGCCGAGACTTGGTGTGACCTTCCTTTCGCAAGTGGCTTGGATAAGTTCGTTAGCCAGAAAATCCCCTGAGGTTTTCCCGGAAAATTTTGTGTTTTCTTTCGAAAAAAAATTATAATTCCGAAATTAACAAAGTAAGGGCAACCAGATTTGGTACGTGGTTTATATCATAATATGTAAGTCACCTAGCAAAGTTTAGCTTTGTAGGTTAAAGGACAAAAATATTACAGGCATTTAAAGAAAAATATATTTGGGTTTTCCTCAAAACGTCAAAGTCGCGATTAAAAACGTCAAAATTGGTAATATTTAGGCAATGAACCTGCAACTAATATGAGCTATGGAAGGAAAATGTCTCAAGAATTATGTTTTACAAATCCTGAAGTCTTAGTTTCGATCGTCATTGTTCTTCATTTTACTAAAATATTCCCAAAGAAATTCATTTTTAATAGACGCTTTCTCTGGTGCTTTGGCAGTAGTGTGGCTATAGAGTTTATCGGTTAATGGTATATCATTTTGTCGAATTTTCGAAAAAAATCTTTAAAGCTCAATATATCCGTTATTATGTAAGATACGAAAAAAAATTATATACATTAATTATAGGGTGTCTTGAGCTGCATCTTACAAAAATATTTCTACAATTACAGACTGGCCCATAAGTCGTTGGTGATTCAATTATTTTTTTTAATCGAACACGCCTTATGTTATTGCATTTTCCATCGAAATATAATACATCTTTGTAAGAATAGAAATTCGGGACGCAGCAAGTGCGTTATGGTAGCGAATTTTCATTAAATGATTTAAATTTGAATAGCTCAATTTGCTATTAACCTATAAGGTTGACCAAGAAACCAGTTTTTTCGGGAACACTTTAAGTTTACTTGCGGAAATTTGGTACATCTTCAAACAATAAAGTTATTTTGATGAAACATGGCACATTGTTTCTACTATACAGTGTGGAACAGCCAAATGGAATAAATTCGATAACGGATAAATGAGGGCGTGTTGGGAAAAACGCTTGGACACGTCGATTTGTATTTTTAACTGCGCATCTTTTTCAAGAAAAAAAAATTATATAGGGTGCGTCATGTGACAGTGGCCAATACCAACTTTCTTATTTTAAATACAAGCCCCTGTATATTATTAATTTTTTGGATTGTTCAGAAAATTCTAGAATAATTCATGTACAATGTTCTATACCTATCTTCAACTGTTTCGGAAATATTAAGTATTTTCAGATTTATTACAAAAATTAACATTAAAAATAGAAAATTATTTTATTTCACAAATTCGCTACATTGCATTCAATACTTATTTCCCATTCAGCTCTTGATAATGAGAAAGTAAACAAAAACCATTCCTGCGTTTCTTTTTACTGATATGAAATGAAACAAAAACAAAAACAGTTTTCTTTCTGTTCGTATAAAACTCGTAGCCTTAGCAACTTGTTGTCTGCCTGCATGACAGTAGTGATTAGTGTCAGTGCTATTGCCGTTTGAATTTCGTTAACTGTACGTAATAATATCAGAAAAATGGTTCATTTAACAGAAATGCACAAAATAACCATTCTACAAATGATTGGTTATGGAGATAACACACGGACACAGATGGAAGTGTCTCGCTTATTTCACGAAAAATTTCCAAATTTGCCGCCTGTATCCCAAGGAACAATTAGCAAAATAGGAAAGCAGTTTCGCGAGCTTGGTCATGTGAGACAGATAAAAAAAGTAGCTGCCAATGCAGTAAGTGATGATACGAAATTGGATATTACGCTTGAGTTTCAAGAAAACCCACATACTTCTGGTCGACAAGCAGCCCAACTATTCAACGTTAGCCACACAGCAATTTTTCGAACATTAAAGGAAAGTAAAATGCATCCCTATAAAATGATACCAACTCAGGAGCTCATGGAGGACGATTTCGATAGGAGAACGTATTTTTGTGAACAAATGATGGCAATGTTAGATAACAATGTGATCCAATTAGAAGATGTTTTGTTTTCTGATGAGAGCACATTTACACTTCACGGTCATGTTAATCGTCAAAATTGCCGCTATTGGTCTAATGAGAATCCTCATTGGATGAGAGAGGAACATACGCAATATCCTGAAAAAGTTAATGTTTGGGCAGGAATTGTTGGAAATCATATCGTAGGTCCCTTTTTCATTGATGGCAACTTGAATGGGGATAAATATTTAGAACTGCTCCAAAATAATGTCGTGCCAACTTTGACAAACTTATATCCAGATCCAGCAAACCCACAAGTTCCTGCCAATAAAATATGGTTTCAGCAAGATGGAGCACCGCCCCATTACCAAATCAATGTCCGGCAGTACCTGAACCAAATTTTTCCAAATCGGTGGATAGGGAGGCGCGGATCGATAGAATGGCCAGCACGATCTCCTGATCTGTCGCTATTAGACTACTTTTTGTGGGGATATGTCAAAAGTATTGTATACAAAACTAAGCCCCTCAACTTAGATGACTTAAAAAGACGAATCACGCTTGCGATTAGATCAGTCACGCCTGAGATGTTGAGTAATGTTAGAAGACATTTCTATACCAGATTAGCATGTTGCCAAGATGTTCGTGGCGAGCATTTTGAACATTTACTACATTGACATTAATTTTTTTTTGTTTTTTTAAATTATTAAGAAATAATCAGTATTTCTTATTAGAATTTGTGAAATAAAATAATTTTCTATTTTTAATGTTAATTTTTGTAATAAATCTGAAAATACTTAATATTTCCGAAACAGTTGAAGATAGGTATAGGACATTGTACATGAATTATGTCTAGAATTTTCTGAAGAATCCAAAAAATTAATAATATACAGGGGCTTGTATTTAAAATAAGAAAGTTGGTATTGGCCACTGTCACATGACGCACCCTAAATAATTTTTTTTTCTTGAAAAAGATGCGCAGTTAAAAATACAAATCGACGTGTCCAAGCGTTTTTCCCAACACGTCCTCATTTATCCGTTATCGAATTTATTCCATTTGGCTGTTCCACACTGTATATGTTATACTCGTGACCAAATTTGATGCCGGCTGTCTTAAAAAAACATATTTGCTATTAAAAACATTTTTATGAAAATTCACTACCATAACGCACTTGCTGCCCCCAGATTTTTTTTTAAATAATTGACGTCCTAACCATTTGTAGGTGGAATTATAGCAAAATAAATTATTCACAATTGACTATATTATTATTATTTATTTAATATTATTGGCTGCGGCATCTCAGGCTATTAGCACATTTTTTCCCACCATTTAATATTTTTTACAAATTTTCCAGACAAAGTCAACTTGGCTCGCCCGGGAATCGAACCCGGGACCTCTCGCTTTGCAGGCTGGCACCTAGCCATCTGCGCCACGAGGGCGTCAAATTGACTATATAAATACTATTTATTAGTTAATTTTTTATTTTGCATATTTTTCGACCTACAATTTGCCATTTGTCCAGATAAAACGCCACAGAGACAATTTTAATGCGCCTGGGGCCGCCATTTAATTGATTTTTAATGTTCAGGGACCTTCAAACAATTAAAATTTTATTAGTTTTGCCAAAAGTATAACTTAAATTCACGGAAGCGATTTCCGAACAACTTTACGGATCTGTCATTATGATAACCGGTATACGTAATTCTTATCTTATCTTGCTAGGCGGCACGTGTGCATTTTTATATACATTATTATCATTGCTTATTTCCCTACAACTTCATTGTGATTTTTTCTCATTCATGTACTGTTTGTGTGCCAGGCTTTATCTATTATAATCTGCGAATATTTTCGAGTGGGCTTGTTATCATCATCATTTTTAGTGTCAATACATAAAGGTAAACATTCTTCACTTTTGAAGGGATAAGTAAGTGGGTCAGATTAGTAGGAGATTACTACAATGTAAACCCATCCGCCACTGTAAGTAAACAAACATGATGTCTGTAAAAATCTTGATATCTTTAAAATTTTTGTCAATACATAATCACAGTCCAAAGGCGATGTTGCCTTATAATCGTTGCCACGACTCTGTCTCCAACAGCTTATTTCATTTCATTGTAGCTTCCACACTGCGTGAATTTGACAAGGTTTTTAGAAAGTTTTTCTCTTTGTCTACCGAATTCTTTTCCAAGTATTTGTTCTTTATATAGGGTGGTGCATTGAAAACGAAACAGACCGATTTGCGCCTAGAGAATTTTTTTTAAGAAACGCTGAAAACGTCAATTTTAATATTGAGGGGGACATGTTTTGACAAAAAACTCAACATTGTCACATCAACCCCTTAAGGGTGGTGATAACAACCCTTATATTTTGAATACGGAACATGGGTCGAGTGTTACATCATTTTAAAGCTCTTTCTTTTCTGAATTCAGCACACTAATTTTTTTGGAAGTTTTATCAACTCGTTTAAAAATTATTCACAATTGAAGATGCAAAAACGCATTGCACTCATTCCGATAAGAAATGTGTTGATAGTCAATGTTTTGTTGGTTTGTAAACAAAAAATTGACTATCAGAACATTTCTTATTGGAATGAGAGAAATGCGGTTTATTATTTCAGTTTATCGGTCGGTTTGATACTTGATAGTACTACTGAAAATTAATTTGACAATGGTGTATTCTGTACAAGAAAGAGTTGAAATAATTACTCTTTTTTTCAAATTGTTTAATGGACGACATCCGAACAGACACGTTAACAGAAAATACATTTTGGAGTTAGTTGCAAAGTTTTGACAAAGCGGTTCAGTAGCCAACAAAAAACGGGATCCTCAATGTGAATTTCCGGTTAGAAATGAGACTACTGAAATTGAAGTTTTAGGACAAATTGCTGCAGACCCAACTTTGAGCACGAGAAAATTGGCCACTGTTTCAAACATCAAAAGAAGAACTATTCAGCGAATATTGAAGCATCATAAATTTCACCCGTATAAAATTCATCTTGTACAACAACTGAATGAAGATGATTTTGATCGGCGGCTGGAGATTTGTAAAGTTATGACTGCACGAATAGCTGATAACGGAAACTTTGTGTTCAATATCTGTTTTTCAGACGAGTGTACGTTTTTATTAAACTCTACAGTCAATCGTCATAATTGTCGTTATTGGGCAGATAATAATCCAAGAAATTTTCACGAAGTCCACACTCAAACTCCACAGAAATTGAATGTCTAAACTGGTATTTTTGGAGACCGTTTAATCGGACCAATTTTTTTTGATGGCAATTTGAGTGGCGAAACGTATTTGGAGTTACTAGAAGATATCGTTTACCCTCTACTAATTGACATTTTTGAAAATGATGATCGCTATCAAGAAAATCAATTAGTGTTTCAACAAGATGGAGCTCCTCCGCATTTTTCACAACGTGTAGGGAGTTTTTGAATAGAGAGTTTCCAGGACAATGGATTGGGCGTAGAGGTACTATTGAGTGCCCCCCTAGATCACCGGATTTAACTCCTTTAGACTTCTTTCCATGGGGCCATTTAAAGAGTAGAATTTTCGCAACAGAGCCGGAGTCTCTGGAAGAATTACGACGACGCATTGTTGAAGAATGCCGTTTGATAACTCCACAAATGCTCCAGAATGTCAGAGCTTCTTTTGAACAAAATTTGTACTTTTGTATGGAAGCTGGTGGTCAATAATTTGAACACTTACTTAACTGAATAAACGTTTTTAAACGTTTGGCTTTGTTTTTTAGTTTTTTTAACGAAAAATTGACTAGTTAGTAAATTTCTTATCACAATGAATGAAATACGTTCTTGCAACTCCAACTGTGAATAATTTTTAAACGAGTTGATAAAACTTCCAAAAAAATTTGTGTGCTTAATTCAGAAAAGAAAGAGCTTTCAAATGATGTAACACTCGGCCCATGCTCCCTATTTAAAATATAAGGGTTGTTATCACCACCCTTAAGGGGTTGATGTGACAAAGTTGAGTTTTATGTCAAAACATGTCTGCCTCAATATTACAATTGACGTGTTTCAGCGTTTGTTAAAAAAAAACTCTTGGCGCAAATCGGTCTGTTTCGTTTTCAATGCGCCACCCTGCATAATGTTACTACAAGGAATATAGCCAACAAATTTTGGCGTCTTCCTTTCAGTTTCGTTCAGCAAGCCACTTTCTTCACTCGCCTCTTCTAGCCTCCTTTATTCTCATTACATCGGCATACGATACCTTTGTCATTTGTGTTCATGTGTACATTTCAGAAGCTTATATTTTCTTGATTTCCTGCTCATTCAAAATCCAGCTTTCTGATCTATACATTATAACACTTCATACGTATGACTCGGCGAATTTCTCTCCCAAGCCCAACTTTAAATGTCTATTAGTGTAAAGAGTATTTTGTCTTTTGAATGCTTGCTTTGCCATCATTGATCTCCGCAGTTATCTGCTACATTTACCATTATTTATAGTAATACTTCCAAGGTACATAATCATTTCTACTTTTTCAAGGTGTCGGCTGTGTAGCGTTATATTCATTTTCATAGCCCTATATCTATATTTATCTTCATTACTTTTGTTTTCGTCATTATGTTTCTTAGTTTATTTTTTAACACCATCCGTTATACTAAGCATCCTTTGCAATTTTTTCGTTTCTCCTAACAGCGCTGTACCATCTAGGGGTACCTTTTAGATGCATGCATTTTGTTTTCTGTTTTTCTTTCAGTCTATCGTATTTTTAGTGAATTTTCGTAGAAAACATTCACGAATGGGCCACAAATGGGCGCGAACTAGGACCCCTAGAACCCATATCCGGGGTCAGTTTCGATTTTATATGTTTATATATATATATATATATATATATATATATATATATATATATATATATATATATATATATATATATATATATATATATATATATATATATATATATATATATATCTTCGTTATTATTTGAGCTACGAAGTCGGTTAAATGGGCAAAGTTAACCAAATGGACACCCTGCTTCTGAATATGTCACGGATATCTAGATTGCACAACAACTGTCAAATTTATTGACATAACCTCGATTTTTTAATTGGAACGATATGAATATTTTGCTTTCAATCGACTCAGGGCAAGCCATTCTATACGTATACATAATAGTCTTTCCATCTCAGTACAATATTCCAAAGATAACTTGATCCCAAACGTTGCCAATTGTGGGTGTTTACGGAAATCGGGAACAATAGTTATCTTCGTTATTATTTTAGCTAAGAAGTCGGTTAAATGAACAAAGTTGACCAACTGGACACCCCGCTTCTGAATATGTCACGGATATCCAGATTGCACAACAACTGTCAAATTTGTTGACATAACCTTAATTTTTTAAAATGGAACGATATGAATATTTCGCGTTTAATCGACTCAGGGCGAGCCACTGTACAAATAGACATACATATTTAAAACTGAATTTTATTTCCTAAAAACGAATAAATAATTACAAATATTACTCAAAATGCCCACCGTTATGATTCAGGCATAATATTGCTCTCTTCAATATATTAGACTGTATTCTCTGATGGGTCTGTATAGAAATTCTGTTGACTGCATTCGTGATTTTACCTTCAATTCGTTCAGACTATCTACTCTTGATGCGTAAACATCGTCCTTTATTGTACCCCATATTGAAAAGTCCAATGGGGTCAAATCGGGCGACCTGGCGGCCATTCAACTGTACCTCCATGGCCAATCCATCTGTCAAAATGTTGTCTCAGATACAGTTGAACATTTTCTCTCCTATGTGGCGGCGCACCATCATGTTGGAACATGATGTTACTAACTCTACTCAAGGCGATATCATCAATTACATTTGGAATTTCACTTCTCAATCATTCCAAATATCTGGCGGTTGTCAGTGTTCCTTCATAGAAATAAGGGCCATAGATCCTATCCCTTGTAACAACACACCAAACATTCGTTGAAAACCTTGCTTGAGTTTCAATGGGTATTGTCACGTGTGGTGAATTCCTGCTCCACACATGGGTATTCCTCCTGTTAAATTTCTGTTTGTTGGAGAAATTTGAGTCGTCGCTCCAGATGATATTTTCCAAGAAATGTGAATTATTCCTGCAGTTCTCAATTAACCACCGACAAAAATGATATCTTCGTGCATTATCTTCATGTAGGTTTTGCACATGCTGAATCTTGAAGGTTTTGTATTTGTGTTTCTGGAGAATTTTGAATTCTATACTGTAGGAACAATTCAGGGCCTCAGATACTTCCCTCAATGACAAACGACCATTGGACTCGAACACTAGCTAGAATATCTATTTCTTGATTTTCGTTTGTTCTAGTAGGAGCTATTCTACGATCGAAACTCCCACAGTGTTGGTCTAATGGTATTTTGATTTTTGTATAAATTAAGAATAATACAATAATAATAATAATTCGCTTATCCCCCCAATACAAGCAAGCTCGCTTTATTATATGAAACAGTATGATATAATATAATGTGAGTATTAGATTAAAATGACTGGATTATATTGTTTCGCTTTGAAAGAGTAGAACGATGGATCAAATTCTTTGTTTACATAATTCTAGAAGTCCTAGTTCGCGCTCACTTGAAGAAACTTTTTCAAAATTTAAAAGTCGGGATCTCCCCACTAGTGAACTTTTTCGAAGAAAATACACAAAATGTTCGTGTCTAAGAAACCGCCCATTTGTGGACCTTGTTCATTAGCACTTTTCTGTATACTTTGAGCCTTGCTGATCCCCTACCTATCAAAATTTGTAACACATTTTTTGACACCCTATATAAATATACAGTGACACTGTTATCCGCATTATAGGGGACATTTTATTATTATTTAATTTACGCGGATTGAGAATTCATTAATGGGTTTTGCTTTGAAAATAATGAAAAATGAAGTTTTTTAAATTAACATATTAACAAAACAGGTTATTTTTAGGAATTTTGAAAAATGTTAAAAAATTAATTCCCAGAAAACCTGGTTCGATTTTCCTGGTTAACAAACTTATCCAAGCCACTTACAAAAAGAAGGTACCTGCAAAATTTTATCAAAATCGGTCCATTATTTTTTGAGTTATAGGCCTAAGCATACCGGTTTTTTGTTTCAAAGAAATTAAATTTTCTGAATGTTTGCATCTCCGCAGATTAAGTTTTGATCAAATTGATAAACATGTTTCCTTGTTAGAGACTTTAATATGTACTAGTTTCTGCGATAACAGCAAAGTGAGTCATTAAAATGTGAAAGATTATATGTAAAATCGCTACGGTAATGCCATTGCGGCGTTAGCATTTTTCCTATATAACTTTCTTTATATAGGATGGCGCATTGTAAACAAAACAGACCGATTTGCGTCCAGATATATATATTTTTTAAGAAACGCTGAAACATGTCAATTTTAATATTGAGGGGTACATGTTTTCACATAAAACTCAACTTTGTCACATCAACCCCTTAAGGATGGTGATAACAACCCTTATATTTTAAATAGGAAATATGGGTCGAGTGTTACATCATTTGAAAGCTCTTTCTTTTCTGAATTCAGCACACCAATTGTTTTGGAAGTTTTATCAACTCGTTTAAAAATTATTCACAGTTGAAGATGCAAAAAGGCATTTATTTCACTTATTCCGATAAGGAATGTGCTGATAGTCAATGTTTTGTTGGTTTGTAAACAAAAAATTGACTACCAAAACATTTCTTATCGGAATGAGAGAAATGCGGTTTATTATTTCAGTTTATCGGTCGGTTTGATACTTGATACTACTACCAAAAATTAATTTCACAATGGTGTATTCTGTAGAAGAAAGAGTTGAAATAATTACTCTTTTTTTCAAAAACGATGACTGTGCCAACCGTACCGCAAATTTGTTTAATGAACGACATTCGAACAGATATGTTAACAGAAAATACATTTTGGAGTTAGTTGCAAAGTTTCGACAAAGTGGTTCAGTAGCCAACAAATAACGGGATCCTGAACGTGACTACTGAGATTGAAGTTTTAGGACAAATTGCTGCAGACCCAACTTTGAGCACGAGAAAATTGGCCACTGTTTCAAACATCAAAAGAAGAACTATTCAGAGAATATTGAAGCATCATAAATTTCACCCGTATAAAATTCATCTTGTACAACAACTGAACGAAGATGATTTTGATCGGCGGCTGGAGTTTTGTGAAGTTATGACTGCACGAATAGCTGATAACGGGAACTTTCTGTTCAATATCTGTTTTTCAGACGAGTGTATGTTTTTATTAAACTCTACAGTCAATCGTCATAATTGTCGTTATCGGGCAGATAATAATCCAAGAAATTTTCACGAAGTCCACACTCAAACTCCACAAAAATTGAATGTCTGAACTGGCATTTTTGGAGACCTTTTAATCGGACCAATTTTTCTTGATGGAAATTTGAGTGGTGAAACGTATTTGGAGTTACTAGAAGATATCGTTTACCCTCTACTAATTGACATTGTTGAAAATGATGATCGCTATGAAGAAAATAAATTAGTGTTTCAACAAGATGGAGCTCCTCCGCATTTTTCACAATGTGTTAGGGAGTTTTTGAACAGAGAGTTTTCAGTACAATGGATTGGGCGTAGAGGTGCTATTAAGTGGCCCCCTAGATCACCGGATTTAACTCCTTTAGACTTCTTTCTATGGGGCCAATTAAAGAGTATAATTTACGCAACAGAACCGGAGTGTCTGGAAGAATTATGACGACGCATTGTTGAAGAATGCCATCTAATAACTCCACAAATGCTCCAGAATGTCAGAGCTCGTTTTGAACAAAATTTGTCTTTTGTATAGAAGCTGGTGGTCAACAATTTAAACACTTATTTAACTGAATAAACATTTTTGAACGTTTGGTTTTGTTTTTTAGTCTTTTTTAACGAAAAATTGACTAATTAGTACATTTCTTGTCACAATGAATGTAATACGTTCTTGCAACTCTAACTGTAAGTAATTTTTAAACGAGTTGATAAAACTTCCAAAAAATTAGTATGCTGAATTCAGAAAAGAAAGAGCTTTCAAGTGATGTAACACTCGACCCATGTTCCCTATTTAAAATATAAGTGTTGTTATCACCACCCTTGAGGGGTTGATGTGACAAAGTTGAGTTTTATGTCAAAACATGTCCCCCTCAATATTAAAGTTGACGTGTTTCAGCGTTTCTTAAAAAAAAATTCCTTGGACGCAAATCGGTCTGTTTCGTTTTAAATGCGCCAGCCTGTATTTATCTCTCAGCAGTCTTCGGTAGGATGTTGTACTCCACTTGTAATATCTTTTACATACAATAAAGTTATGACGTGACAACGTGATAATAGTGATTTAAGATAAACAAATCAATAAATCAATAGATAACGATTGCATTGCTTGAAATTCCTTGGAAAGGGTAACTTGTTTTATTTCCTAATAATAAGATTAGCTTTATACAAAAACACTTATAGTACGCATGTTTTAATATATATGTTTATTTAGTAAATAATATCGTAGTTTTATCAATGAACAAATTGTTACGTAGAACTGTCATGATAGTGCACATTCTCAGAACGAAAGTTGTAGGTGTTTTAGTAAAATATGCGTCAGTTCATTACGAAAAATCTGTAAGGCTCGTAGTGCTTTTGTGTGTTCAATAAGTTTCGAACATTATCAGACAAAAAAAGGAGAGCTCAAACACTGTCCGAGATAGATGTGAGTTTTTAAAAACTAATGTTTTATCCTGTCTACCTAGGTGTTTTGTGTTCATGCTTATCAATGTGTATGCATTCACTCTATATCCCTGATTGTTGGTAATACTGGGGCAACATATTTCACCATGTATAAATTGGCTGTTCATTATTTAATAAAGATAGTTTTTTTAGTGAATTTTAATTATGAAAATTCACTAATAGATAGGTCACTTACAGTAAACGCGAAAGAGAGCCCTTAGAACCCATATTTAGGGTTGTGGAACAGCCAAATGGAATAAATTCATTATCTCAATTATTGTGCTTATTTATAAAAAATCCCAAAACACGTCAATTTTAGATTTAAAAAGTCTGGACGGAGCAAGTGTGTTATGGAAGTGAATTTCCATTAAAATGTTTTTAATAGCAAATGCGAGCAGGCATCGATCTGATTACCGGTATAGCCTATGTAGTAGAAACAATGTACTACTATATTTTATCAGAATGACTTATTGTTTGAAAATGTACAAAAATTTTTCGAAAATGAAATTAAATGTTGGTTTCCTAGCCAACCAACCTTACGTTAATAGCAAAATTGAGTTGTTGAAATTTGAAGGATTTAATGAAAATTCGCTATCAAAACGCACTTACTGCGTCCAGATTTTTTTCTTACAACATGCATTATATTTCGATTAAAAATGCAGAAATGCATTAACAAATTTCTTCTACGAAAATTAGCTACAAATTATAGACCGTTAAATCATAAACTTAACTAAACCTACAGCGAAAACATCAACTTAACGAAACCGACAGCCAAAGCATCAGAGAAAGGGTCTATTTGAAATGAATTTTCTGTAAATATTTTAGTAAAATACAGGGCAGTGACGGTTGAACCTGAAACTTAAGGGTTCGCAGAACACTCTTCTTGCAACATTTTCTTTTCACAATCCGTATTTGTTTCACGTTATTTGGCTAAACATTGCCAATTTTGACGTTTCACATCGCGACTTTGACGTTTTGAGGAAAACTCCAAAAAAATTTTTCTTTAACTGCCCATAACTTTTTAGTCTTTAAACTTAGAGACCTAAATTTTGGTACATGGTTCACTCTTTCTAACACATACGCGTACCAAATTTGGTTGCCCTTACTTTGTTATTTCCGGAGATATAATTTTTTTTCGAAAGAAAACAACATTTTCCGGGAAAACCTGAACCGATTTTCCTGCCTAACGAACTTATCCAAGCCACTTGCAAAAGGAAGGTATTCACCAAATTTAACAAAAGTAGCCCTTTATTTTGAGTATATATATATATATATATATATATATATATATATATATATATATATATATATATATATATATATATATATATATATATATATATATATAAACATATAAAAATTGAAACTGACCCCGGATATGTGTTCTAGGGGGCCTAATTAGCGCTCATTTAAAGAAATTTTTTCAAAATTCAAAAGTCGGGATATCCTCATTAGTTAATTTTTTTAAAGAAAATTCACTAAAAAAACGGCAACCTGCAAGGTAAAAACTTTGCCACTACATTTAACACCCTTCGAGTTACAGTTGCGACCCCAAAACTTTTGAATAGAAAGTAGGGGCTTGTGCTACATCATTGTAAAGATGATTGATATTCAAAAATGGTATGATTTTAAAATTTATTACAAAAATTAACAGTAAAAAAAAAAGAAATTCATTGACGAACTTCGCTAGAACACACTAAAAAATTAATAACTAATGGCGTTACATGTTTGATAATGAGAAGGCAAGCAAAAACAATTTTAGTGTCTTTTTTGGACGGTATCATTTAAAAAGAACACCTAAAAAGTTATCAACATTCTTCTTAGTTGGCAATATTAGTTTTGTTGAAAACACTTTAGCAACTTTGTGATTGTAACCGCATGACAGTAGTTGCCAATTGTTAACTGCTATTCATAAACGTGGTGTGTTTAACAGAAATGCATAAAATAACAATTCTATAGATGATTGGTTACGGAGATAAAACACGAACACAGATTTGAAGTTGCTCGCCTATTTCAAGAAAAATTTCTCGATTTTCCCCCCATGTCCCAAGGGACAATTAATAAAATTGAAAAGCAATTTCGCGAGCTTGGACCTGTAAGGCAGATACAAAAAATATATTCCTATACACTGACTAATGATCCACTAAGTCAAGATTGGAACCTATGTTGAGCACTGATAAGCACACTTGGAGAACCCAAATCACCACAATACATTTTAACAAACCTGACGTTCGTTTCACTAACCAAGTTAGCGACATCAAAGGATGAATAATTCTGAAGAATCCAGAATTATTCATCCTCTGATGACGCCAACTTGGTCAGTGAAACGATCGTCATTTTTTTTTTAATGTTTTGTGGTGATTTGGGTTCTACAAGTGTGCTTATCTGACTAATGATACCAAATTAGATGTAATGCTTGAGTTTAAGGATAACTCACATACTTCTAGTCCACAAGCAGCCACAACATTGGATGTTAGCTATTCATCGATTATTCAAATACTAAAAGCAAATAAATTGCATCCCTATAAATTGATGCAAACTCTAGAGCCCATGAAAGATGATGGAAGAACATCTTTTTGTGAACAAATGATGGGAATGTTAGATAACAATGTTATCCAACTAGAACGTGTTTCGGTTTCTGATGAGTGTAGTTTAAAACTTGACGGCCATGATAATTGTCAAAATTGTTGCTACTGATCTAACGAAAATCCACACGCGATGAGAGAACATACGCAATACCCTGAAAAGATTAATGTTTGGGCAGGAATAGTTGGAAACCATCTCATATTAATTGATAGCAATTTGAATGGAGATAATTATTCACAAATTAATGTCGTGCCAACTTTGGCAAACTTATATTCTAATCGATCAAACCCACAAGTTCCAGTGAATGTGATATGGTTCCAGCAGGATGGAGCACCAGCACATTGCCAACTCAATTTCCGGCAGTACCATGACCTAATATGTCCAAATCGGTGTACAGGGAGGCAGGGATCGTTAGAATGGCCAGCGCGATCACCCGACCTTACGATATTAGAATCTTTCTTATGAGGATATGTGAGACATATGGTATACAAATCGAAACCGCCCTATTTAACTGACTTAAGAAAAAACATAACATTGGCAATTAGGTCGGTCACACCTCAGGTGTTGATTAACGTTAGAAGACGTTTTTATTTAGGATTAGGCATGTATTTTGAATATCCTACATTAAGATTGCTGTGTTTTTTTTTATTATCAAATATGAAACGCCATTAATTATTTTTTTAGTGTTTTGTAGCGAAGTAGGAACCCATTCCGGCTTGTCAAACACGTGCATGAAAACTATGTCTTCTAATTTGGGTAATGTCGGGAATCCATTTTTAATTTATCTATTCAGATAATTTTCAAAGCCAAACAAAACGTTTGAGAGGTCTTCTGTTTTGGAGTGCAGCTTCTTACTCATTTTAATTGAAGGTCCTACTTTGCTTATATTTAAAATTATACGAATAATTTCTTCGGGTAAAAATTAGCTTTTGTTGTTTTTGTCGCTTTTCGAGTTACCCAAGTATGTGGGTTACGCACAGTTTTCAAGTGTTTACGAATCTAAATAACCTGGCTTGGTATTTATTATTAGAAATCTGTAAAACAATTGCACATGTTTTAGGAACATATACATTCATTTTATCAATAACTTTAAATAAACTACTGCGTAGAAGACTATAAAATAAATATTTTGTTCATTGTTATTGGAAAAGCGATGCATCATGCAGCGTTGTCATATGCATTTGATTCGTCCAAAAACACAACACTTCCACTAAAGAAGCTCTCGATGACTTTCCACCTTTTAATCAAATGACCGTTCCCATTATTAGCGCATTTCTGTAGAATAGATTCGCTAGATGAGTGTACGCGAAATAGGGCCACTAGAACCCATATACAGGGTAAGTTTCAATTTTTTATGTTTTTATATACATATATTTTAACCGTTCTAATTTGATTTGAAAAGGTAAAAGACCAATAAAAGACCGAGAGTGTTTATTTGGTTGTTATTCGCGAGTGATATCTCGCGACTGACTTCAAGTGGAACTAAATCCGGACGATAGTGAGGTCACTATCGCCTACCAAACCCTAACCTGATTGCACTTTATCTCTCAGATTTATAATTTTATAAGATTTAGAACACTTGATATGGTTTGAAGATGAAGGGTAATCAAATACTTACTCGGCTTTAGTCCTGTTTTACCCAAAGTCCTAGCTTCATGAGATCTTCGAGTCAGAACACTGTTACTACTTTACTTAGTTAATTTGAAGATATCTAGGTAATAGATATGAAGAATTTCTAGCTAAAATGCTACCAGGGTTGAAAAGGTTTAGTGAGGAATTGTAATTCAACCAAACAGGTGTTAAAATACAAATACTTAAATGTATTGACATAAATCAATAGTATGAGTTATCCAGGTTAATACTCCTGATAAAATAAATAAACATTGCACATAACAAGAAAGAAATTAAATATTGATGTGACAAGCAAGAAAGTAAATATTAAATGTGAAAGTAATTACTTTTCTATCAGATTTACTAATGTTTTTAACCGGTTAGTTAAAATTTCTAGATATTTGCCTGGCCAGGTGATGTTTTAGTTTCTTAAAGAGAAAAGAATTTTGTGAGAGAAACTCAGAAATTTCAAGGTTAAATGACCGTTACTATTGTATAAAATGAAAGTTTACAGATTGCTTTGTATATTTTAGAACATTTGAAGGTTAGAAAATTTCATGAGCCAAATATTGATTAATTTAAATTACACGGTAATATTTCTCATTTACATGATTGACGAAACCTTGGAAGAAAAATACAAAATACAGTTATCATTATTGACAATCTCATTGATTAAAGTTTTGATTTATTTTTGTTATACTGCAAGTTGGTGGAAAATTTAGATGACGCAAGAATGTTATGTCCGTTTAGATTCCAGTCACAAAACTCAAAAATAACTTACATGTGGGACAGTCAAACATCAAGGGGCTCACAGTTGTCTAGATCTATTCCTAAGATCTCAAGGGTCCCAATTCACCTGTTGATTGATTGCGAAGACTGCACAGGATGTGATCAGCATTCAGTGCTCGCCATAGGAGCTTAGTTTCTCCCAAGAGATAGGTCAGGAACTGTTGGAAAACGTGTTCGTAGTTGGCAACTGGATGAACTGTGCGTACCATGGATTATCAGAAGGAATGGGTAAACAATGGGGTTGGAACTTGAAATCTTGAAACGAGACGGGAGACGGTTATTTTAACTGAGATTTCTGCGACCAGAGTGCATCTGAGCATATGCGGAAGTATCGGACAAAAAGCTTAATTAGATTCGTAGACTGAGCTTGAAAAACTGAACTTGGAAGCTAAAGTTATTTACTCGAGATTGCGTTTAAAACAATTTTCACTGCTCCAAGATAACAAAGGACTCACGTCTCGAGTTGTTTATTTCTTAAACGGAATATTAGTCTTTGCTCTAAGCGAAATAACAACACCGGTAACACTTACAGACAACGATACTAGTCGATATTGACCACGAAAGTTAATATTTTAATTCATTTTCCTTTATTTTTGCCCGACAGAATGCTCCACGTTTGCGTTAAGATGTTGTTTCGATGGCAGTTCGCGGAGCACTCTCACGAATGCAAGCATGTACCGCCGGGTGACTTCACGCCGAACGTAACGGCTGATTTCTGATGTTCTCTTTCCTTCTATCTCCACGTGTGTGAGAGGGGTTGATAGATACTTGTTTTCCCGCCAGTTCCGGCAGACCCAAGCCCGGGGTCTCGCACTTCAACGGTTTTCTATCTGACCATTAAGACGTGAGCTTGTAATTTACCGGGAAAAACCGTTAAATAACGATCTTTTTCCTCAAAGCGAATATTATGCCCCTTGTTACTTTAATTTCAACGTATATAAAAGAAATACAGTACGGGCACTACGATGGTAATAGTCGATAGCGAATTTTCAATAAATAATTTCGAAACCAAAACTTGAATTGCTTTTCAGAGATAAAGTCACCTGCTATTATTTCAGGCTTCCTTAGAGGTTTTCTTTAAGTCAGTAAGTGAGTATCGGAGGTGAACAAAATACAACCGTTACAATATACAGTGCTCGCATATAGTATACAATAAAGTAAAAGCGAAATAATTTTTTTAGGAAAAATCCTCTGTCGATTTCGTTCCATAAAAATACACATTTTGAATTGCTTCTAATTTTGCATATTTCATCTGAAATGCAATTTTACAGTTCAGCTAAATGCTGTGGTCTGTTGACGTAGATCAAATAATTCAAGGGTGTACGATCTGAGACTTCGCGGGTCCATCTATCGGTCTCCGTCTGCCAATTCACCTCATACGAAAGCAATTGTCCAGACAAACTCGAACAGGACGCGCATAGTGTGGATGTACGTCACCGTCTTGCCGAAACCATATGGTATTCACTGAAAGGTCTTTTGGCAAAAGCTCTAAATATCTATCTCAAGTGAAGGTTCCTTCAAAAAAGTTAATGGCATACTATTCTTCTATCAACTATTTCAGCCCACACATTAAGTTTTTGCTGGTCTTGAGTATGTGCCTTCATCGTCTAATGAAGCCTTACTTGACTCCAATACCTACAATTTTGACGGTTCACTGTGCCATGGAGATAAAACCTGGCGTCATCTGAAAAACGCATTTATTGGTGGAAACGTCGATTTGCAAAGGCTTTCGTATTCTGATTTTATCATCTTGTAGGTATATTAAAAGTTCTGTTTTTAAATGTAAAACTATCTTTATAACGTTACCTCTCAAAAGTCACCTTCTTTCTGTGTGGTTAGGAAGATTTACATATAATACATCTATGTCTTCACAATTATTTTTTTTAAATAGGAGTCTCTAATGCTTTTCCTTTTATGGAATTTAGAATTTTAATGACACTTTTCATAACACAATCCATTTCAGATGGTAAAGACTTTGAGGCTAGAGCTTGCTGGTGTAAAAAATACAGTGTAGCCATTTAGCATTTGGCATTACTTTTTGTAATCCGAGAATAAGACCAGATCCATATCCTGTCATAGCCTTAGCTCCATTGGTGTATATGGTAACGCATCTCGTGCAGTCAAAATCATATTTATATTTATATTGTATGAAAGTACTAAATATTTTTTCTCTGGTATTATTGGTCTCTTAATTGCGTACAGATAATATATCTTCTGTCCTGATTGAGACACACCTGGCATATAGGATAGTAAGTTGGAGTTGGGCTAAACAAATTACTTAAACCCACTGGAGAGAGTACAAAAATTGGTTCTTAAAATTCTATATCGGAAACCATATACTTGCCCTTCAGAGTTACTTTTTGCAGATCCAGACTCATTTGATACGAGACAGCTTTTTGTTCCTGTATATTTGTCAGATAACATATACACCGATGTGATCTTGTAGGAATGAACCACATTTATTACACTAGAAGTTGAGGCGAGGTAGCGCATGTAGCCAAAATTTAAAAAAAAAAAACGTAACTCAGATAAGCTACTATTATAAATATATAAATCTCTCCTGAGCTAATATTATTTTTTTACGCTAGAAGATTTATAAGTAAAATAAAAAAATGGCTTAGGACCACAGACCAACGCGGTTGATATTGAAAATTCTTACGCTGTCACAGAGTTTATATAAGTATTTGGATGGTATTTGAGGTCATGCATGCCTGCAGTGTTTCGCACATTGGTCGACATGCGACTTTCGGCGACATTGATGTAACAAGTTAAGCCGCTGGGAGATGAGTTTTGTATTGCTGTGTCAAAAAAAAAGCCTGGACGCAGCAAGTGCGTTATGGTAGTGAATTTTCATAGAAACGATCTGGCACAAAATATTTTATTATAACTTTTTTTTCTTGTAATATAGCAATCAAAATTTTGGTGTATAGTTTACTTTTTATATCGTAAACCTACCTACCAAAATTGGTTATCATAGCTTTTTTACTTTTTGAGATAAAACATTTTTTCGAATGAAAACTCAAAATTTTCCCGGTAAACATTGTCCGATTTTCCTGACTAACGAATTTATCCAAGCTATTTACAAAAGGAAGGTACATGCCAAATTTTATCAAAATCGGCCCATTATTTTTTGAGTTATCGGTGTGATACATACATATATATATATATATATATATATATATATATATATATATATATATATATATATATATATATATATATATATATATATATATATATATATATATATATATATATATACATACATATATATACAACATTTGGATACTTTTTAGTGAATTTTCGTAGAAAAAATTCACTAATAGGGAGATGCCGACTTTTGAATTTTGAAAAATGTTTGCAAATGAGCGCGAACTAGGACCACTAGAACCCATATCCAGGGTCAGTTTCAATTTTTATATGTTATATATATATATATATATATATATATATATATATATATATATATATATATATATATATATATATATATATATATATATATATATATATATATTAGGCATAATTGGTTCTCGGGTTGAACCGCGTCCAGAAGTTATGAAAACTCGACGTTTCGGCTCCTGTTTTGGAGCCATTTTCAACCCTAGGCCTCAGAGAGATCTGAGGTTGCTCCTGGGTTGAACACACTGAGACCTCACAGACGATCTCCGGCGAGATTTGGGAAGTAGGCAGATTGAGGCCCCGTAATCGAGCTACAACAACCCAACCCACCTTTGCCACCGCTCTAAGGAGTTGGCAGATTGAGATATATATATATATATATATATATATATATATATATATATATATATATATATATATATATATATATATATATATATATATATATATATATATATATATATATATATATATATATATATATATATATATATATATATATATGTTCAGAAAGATTTCAGCGGTCTTTAATGTGAGACATAATTGGTTCTCGTGTTGAACCGCGTCCAGAATTTACGAAAACTCGACGTTTCGGCTCCTGCTTTGGAGCCATTTTCAAGAGATAAAGGAAATATGTAAGGACACTCTAAGGCCTCAATCTGCCTACTCCTACTTCCCAAATCTCGCCGGAGATCGTCTGTGAGGTCTCAGTGTGTTCAACCCAGGATCAACCTCAGATCTCTCTGAGGCCTAGGGTTGAAAATAGCTCCAAAAGAGGAGCCGAAACGTCGAGTTTTCATAAATTCCGGACGCGGTTCAACCCGAGAACCAATTATGTCTCATATATATATATATATATATATATATATATATATATATATATATATATATATATATATATATATATATATATATATATATATAAATTGAAACTGCCTCTGGATATGGGTTCTAGGGGTCCTAGTTCGCGCTCATTTGCAAAAATGTTTTCAAAATTTAAAAGTCGGGATCTCCTTATTAGTGAATTTTTTCTACGAAAATTCACTAAAAAGTATCCAAATGTTGTGTGTATTTAAATGTTTAATTCGTTGCAGTTTATTTTAGTGTACAAACAAGTCATTGCGTAATTGTTGTTAATTTATTTACAATTTTTCTATTTATTTATATTGGCGTTTAAATATTATGTACCTTTCTATTTGTAAATAAAAATTATTATTACATTATTATATATGGGTGTGTGAAAAAACAGGTTTGGTATGGCTTCAGACGAGTCCATTAGCCACAGGTAAATTATTATATATCATTGCTCTTATTGCACCATACTAATGCTGTAAACTGGGCACACTAAGAAATATTTGAAGAATCGTCCAACTGTACAGAGAAGTAGTTGTCGAAAATATATTAAAGGTAAAGAGCGTGCACCAGGTACGGTCCAACGTCAGCGCCGACGCACACATGATCAAGGACGACAAGTACTGCAGCGCCGCTAGAACCGCCAACCGCCCTTCAGTAGTAGTAGCTGGCAAGTCGAGCCAGCAGTGAGTAACGGTATGAAAATGCAGGGTAGCTAAAGAACTTTCAACGCGACCGCGATTTCTTTATATGTTATTATTCGTATTAACCGTTTATATTAAAGAATGCAATATTTCTTTCTACTGTACATTTTAAACGATAATAAAGTATTAAGTTTAGATCACTTCTTTTAACGCCCCAATAACGAAATAGTTATCTTTATATGGTGCCGAATTATATACAGTAGTACTTGCATTTCTAGATATTATTTTACAGTAGAATCCGGATTTAACGAGGAGTCAAGCGGCCAGCAATAATATCTTTTAAAACCGGATCCCGTTATATCAGAACTAAGAAGTAACTACAAAAAAATGTAGGTATGTACATACCTATATGTAAGTGTACAAACTGGACTACTCCCCTGTAACCCTTTCGATCAATGTTGAAAGTCAACTGCCTAGTTTGAATAAATAATTTTATTCGCATAAAAAACACACATCACTGTATATACTGTACATTATTACTTTATACACATCAGAAAAAGTAGTCTGTGATTTTCATTTATACTGCCGGTTTTTCTGTTTCCTTCTTTTCCAAAAAGTTTCTATGGAAGTTAATGAACTTAGCTTATTTTCTGAGGTTGAGGCCCTCTCTAAAAATATTCTAAGCTTCTCGGCGGAATCTATGGCATCTTGCAGTGAACATTGGTGCATTCGGGGCTTTTAGATTCTTTGTCCCAATCGGAATCTTATATCACTTCTTGGGTAGTGTTCAAATTTGCAGCTGCAATTATTTCGGAATCTGTTGGAATACCTGAAGTTCCACAGAATTATCTATTTCCGGTGATCCATCGCATCCGACACTTGTGCCAATTTCATAACCCTAGCACATTCGCTCAGAGGTATGTCATCGTCTTCGTCGTTATCTTTGTCAGGAATAACATCTTCCGAAACATCAACATTTTCATTTCTATGATCAAAATGAAAACCAGCATGCCTGAAACAGTTTTGCACCGTTTTTTGTGAGACATTTTTCTATGCACGATCAAGAAGACGAATAGCTTCGAGGACATTTACCGAAAGTTGACACTAATTCTTGTCCATGTTGTTAATTATTTTTGTGACGAGTCGTCTCCTGTAATTACATTTTAGAGAATTGATAATTCTCTGATCTAAAAGCTGCAGTACAGATGTGGTATAGGTGTAAGAAAAACTAGTTTGATGTTCTACAAATTCATCAATTGTGGCTGCGCCACAAAAATGTCCACCACAAGCAAAATGTTTCTATTTTTTCTTTCAAGTTCTCTATCCCATTCTTCTACTTCAGTTTTAAAAATATCGCCAGTCACCCATGCTTTTTTATTAGCGACATATTTCACCGACAAACTCTACATTTTTAAAACATCTTAGTTTTTGTGCTTTGCCAATAACGAACAGTCTTCGAAACCGACAATCATCATAATTTACACAAACTAGTTCAGTCGGTCGCTCTTTGGATAACTTCCCACCAACACATTTTTCGTTTTTGAATTTTAGAATTTTGTGCGGCTACATTTTGTAAAAAAGTCCTGTCTAGTCTGCATTGAAGACATCACATGCCGGATGTAAGCCAATCAGATGTTACTTTCTTATAAGGAGTTGGCAGATTGAGATATATATATATAAATATATATATATATATATATATATATATATATATATATATATATATATATATATATATATATATATATATATATATATATATATATATATATATATATATATATATATATATATATATATATATATATATATATATATATATGTTCAGAAAGATTTCAGCGGTCTTTAATGTGAGACATAATTGGTTCTCGTGTTGAACCGCGTCCAGAATTTACGAAAACTCGACGTTTCGGCTCCTGCTTTGGAGCCATTTTCAAGAGATAAAGGAAATATGTAAGGACACTCTAAGGCCTCAATCTGCCTACTCCTACTTCCCAAATCTCGCCGGAGATCGTCTGTGAGGTCTCAGTGTGTTCAACCCAGGATCAACCTCAGATCTCTCTGAGGCCTAGGGTTGAAAATAGCTCCAAAAGAGGAGCCGAAACGTCGAGTTTTCATAAATTCCGGACGCGGTTCAACCCGAGAACCAATTATGTCATATATATATATATATATATATATATATATATATATATATATATATATATATATATATATATATATATATATATATATATAATTGAAACTGCCTCTGGATATGGGTTCTAGGGGTCCTAGTTCGCGCTCATTTGCAAAAATGTTTTCAAAATTTAAAAGTCGGGATCTCCTTATTAGTGAATTTTTTCTACGAAAATTCACTAAAAAGTATCCAAATGTTGTGTGTATTTAAATGTTTAATTCGTTTCAGTTTATTTTAGTGTACAAACAAGTCATTGCGTAATTGT
Source organism: Tillus elongatus (assembly GCA_964006375.1). NCBI lineage: Eukaryota > Metazoa > Arthropoda > Insecta > Coleoptera > Cleridae > Tillus > Tillus elongatus. Next base: position 58,245,608 of record OZ023265.1, read on the forward strand.
AGTTAATTTATTTACAATTTTTCTATTTATTTATATTGGCGTTTAAATATTATGTACCTTTCTATTTGTAAATAAAAATTATTATTACATTATTATATATGGGTGTGTGAAAAAACAGGTTTGGTATGGCTTCAGACGAGTCCATTAGCCACAGGTAAATTATTATATATCATTGCTCTTATTGCGCCATACTAATGCTGTAAACTGGGCACACTAAGAAATATTTGAAGAATCGTCCAACTGTACAGAGAAGTAGTTGTCGAAAATATATTAAAGGTAAAGAGCGTGCACCAGGTACGGTCCAACGTCAGCGCCGACGCACACATGATCAAGGACGACAAGTACTGCAGCGCCGCTAGAACCGCCAACCGCCCTTCAGTAGTAGTAGCTGGCAAGTCGAGCCAGCAGTGAGTAACGGTATGAAAATGCAGGGTAGCTAAAGAACTTTCAACGCGACCGCGATTTCTTTATATGTTATTATTCGTATTAACCGTTTATATTAAAGAATGCAATATTTCTTTCTACTGTACATTTTAAACGATAATAAAGTATTAAGTTTAGATCACTTCTTTTAACGCCCCAATAACGAAATAGTTATCTTTATATGGTGCCGAATTATATACAGTAGTACTTGCATTTCTAGATATTATTTTACAGTAGAATCCGGATTTAACGAGGAGTCAAGCGGCCAGCAATAATATCTTTTAAAACCGGATCCCGTTATATCAGAACTAAGAAGTAACTACAAAAAAATGTAGGTATGTACATACCTATATGTAAGTGTACAAACTGGACTACTCCCCTGTAACCCTTTCGATCAATGTTGAAAGTCAACTGCCTAGTTTGAATAAATAATTTTATTCGCATAAAAAACACACATCACTGTATATACTGTACATTATTACTTTATACACATCAGAAAAAGTAGTCTGTGATTTTCATTTATACTGCCGGTTTTTCTGTTTCCTTCTTTTCCAAAAAGTTTCTATGGAAGTTAATGAACTCAGCTTATTTTCTGAGGTTGAGGCCCTCTCTAAAAATATTCTAAGCTTCTAGGCGGAATCTATGGCATCTTGCAGTGAACATTGGTGCATTCGGGGCTTTTAGATTCTTTGTCCCAATCGGAATCTTATATCACTTCTTGGGTAGTGTTCAAATTTGCAGCTGCAATTATTTCGGAATCTGTTGGAATACCTGAAGTTCCACAGAATTATCTATTTCCGGTGATCCATCGCATCCGACACTTGTGCCAATTTCATAACCCTAGCACATTCGCTCAGAGGTATGTCATCGTCTTCGTCGTTATCTTTGTCAGGAATAACATCTTCCGAAACATCAACATTTTCATTTCTATGATCAAAATGAAAACCAGCATGCCTGAAACAGTTTTGCACCGTTTTTTGTGAGACATTTTTCTATGCACGATCAAGAAGACGAATAGCTTCGAGGACATTTACCGAAAGTTGACACTAATTCTTGTCCATGTTGTTAATTATTTTTGTGACGAGTCGTCTCCTGTAATTACATTTTAGAGAATTGATAATTCTCTGATCTAAAAGCTGCAGTACAGATGTGGTATAGGTGTAAGAAAAACTAGTTTGATGTTCTACAAACTCATCAATTGTGGCTGCGCCACAAAAATGTCCACCACAAGCAAAATGTTTCTATTTTTTCTTTCAAGTTCTCTATCCCATTCTTCTACTTCAGTTTTAAAAATATCGCCAGTCACCCATGCTTTTTTATTAGCGACATATTTCACCGACAAACTCTACATTTTTAAAACATCTTAGTTTTTGTGCTTTGCCAATAACGAACAGTCTTCGAAACCGACAATCATCATAATTTACACAAACTAGTTCAGTCGGTCGCTCTTTGGATAACTTCCCACCAACACATTTTTCGTTTTTGAATTTTAGAGTTTTGTGCGGCTACATTTTGTAAAAAAGTCCTGTCTAGTCTGCATTGAAGACATCACATGCCGGATGTAAGCCAATCAGATGTTACTTTCTTATTTACAAATTTCGCTTCCCCTGAAACGTTTTCTGAATTAATTTAATGTCTTTGTTTAAAAGGAGAAATCCAACTTGTAGAACACTGGAAATTCTCTCAATTTCCCATTTCTCTATCAAGAGGAACAGCTTTCTCCTGGAGCAATAGACCACTTATAGCAATGTTTGCGGGCCTATGATATTTGAACCAATCAAACCATGCTTTGTCCAAGTTCTCCATATCGTTTTTTTTAAAGACTTTATCTCTTGTTGTCAATAGCGTTGGAACCACTACCCTGGAAAATAGCATTCTCGCAGTTTACTTCCGACCTTGACTTTCAGGATAAGAATAAAAGATACCAGTATTATCTTTCTTATTGTGGATCGCGAATGTATACACCCATAGCTGTCGAGTTGAGCGTTGAGTCTAAGAACCATAAATGCGTAGTGCGTAGCGACATAGCGGTAGGGTTTAGAGTAGTGTTCTTTAGCGCTATAGATAGAGAGATATAGAAATTTAAAATACTTTGGCTATGTCAACTAAAAACCTTCATTTTTGGACTTAGATTGGATTAGATTTTATTGTGAGTGGGCTATTTCAGTCCCTCCACCGCGACCTTAGGTCTATTGTGGCTCACGTCTAACTATTTAGATTTCACCCATCAATTCCAGCTCCTTGAGGGAGTCGATATTTTCTTGAGGGTGAGAGTTTGTTTGGCAGGTGTACTGCCATCTGAGTAAAGTCGCTTGCCCGTTTCGAAGCGTGATAACCACTCTCGGGGTTCGTCTGGACCCGACATCCGTCAGTGTTTGCCTCGAGGCGGTATCATGAAGTCCCGCTCTCGAGCAGCATCTAATCTCCAGTTGTAATCCACCCCTAGAGATCTCAGCTCCCCCCAGGCCCTTCCAAACCTGACACCTAACAGTGTTAAGACTCAAGGCAACATCCCATCGAGTCCCGCTCCCGAGCATCACCCCAGCGAGGCCGTCCATCCGTTTCGTAGCACACAGTATGGGTTCCAAACTCCTGGTGTTTACCACTCATCAGAGATCAGAGCCCCCCGGTACGTCTGGACACACGACACACGCCAGGGCTCAATCCAGGGCGGTATGATCTGGAACCCCGCTCCCGAGTAACAACCAAGCGAGGCCAATAGTCAGTCTCTGAGGCCACAGTGGAGGCGCCAAACTCCGGGTGCATATCATTCCCCAGAGATGTCTGCCTCCCCCCAGCCTCACCTGCACCAGACCCCCGCCAGTGTTTCATTGACTCGAGGCGGTATCATGAAGTCCCACCCTCGAGCAGCATCCAGGCAGGGTCGTTAGCCTGTATCGATGCTCACAGAGTAGGCCCAAGTCTCCAGGTGTAATCCACCCCTAGAGACCCCAGCCACCTCCGGATTCGTCCAGGTCCAACACCTGCCAGCGTTAGCTTAAATATCACCCAACAAATCGAGCTTCCGACAGGAGACGACACTTGCGAGGTGAAACTTTGTTTGACAGATGTACTGCCATCTGAGCGAAGTCGCTTGCCCGTCTCAAAACTCAAAGAGAGATAACCTCTCTCCTAGTTCGTCTGGACCAGACATCCGTCAGTGTTTGACTCGGTGCAGTATCATGAAGTCCTGCATCCAAGCAGCATCCAAGTGAGGTCGTTTGTCCGTTTCGAAGCTCATAGAAGAGGCCTCAACTCTTAGTTTCATTCCACCCCTAAATATCTCAGCTCTCCTCTGGGTTCGTCTAGACCCGACACCCACCAGTGCTAGACTCAAGGCGACATCCCATCGACCACCGATCCCGAGCGAGGCCGTCCGTTCCGAAACAGTGGGGGCCCCAAACTCCGGGTGTTTACCACTCATCAGAGTCGGGTCGTCTAGACACACGACACCCGCCAGCACTACCCAAGGCGGCATCCATCCGGAACCCCGCTCCCGAGTAACAACCAAGCGCGGGCAACCATCCATTTCTAAGCCCAGAGTGGAGGCCTCAAAATCCGGGTGTACATCACTCCCCAGAGATATCCGCCTCCCTCCAGGCCCACATGGACAAGACCCCCGCCAGTGTTTGATTCCAATTAGTTGCCTTTTACGACAGGCAGGAGTTACCTTGGGCCTATTCTTTTAGTTAGTCCCCGGACCCACAGGGGACATTTTTGGACTTATACGGTTTTGGAACTCACCAATTTAGTTGTGTCTTGTTATTAGATGATTATTAGGTGTCATTAAGCTTGACTGTTGTTTTATTTTCTACAAATAACATTTGGTATGCTAAAAAAAGGTCCGAGAACACAATTCACACCAAAAGGAGGCCGCGCTTTAAAAAAGTTTGGGAAACGCTGCCTTATACAATCAAGACAACGCCTGATTTTATAAGGCGTGATTTGCTGCATTTTGATACAAGCATCACAGTTTTCTAATACTCTTAAAATATCTGTCATTCTTACATAATTACTGATGTAACATTTCCTTTGGATTTTTGCGACTTTGGCAACACTGCAGATGCACCGTAAGTACAATAATTCCATGCAATAATAACGGATACACGTGCACTGTAAATACAGCTATAGTTGTTTGTTTACTAATAGACATGAGGAGTTGAGTCAATGTTGCCCGATGCATAGGTCGTATGGTGTTTTGTTGCAATACTTTTATCTGTTTCGTTTTTTTTTTTTGCTTTATTGTTGTTTTCTGTGCCTCGTGTGCATGACATTAGTTTACTGATTACATTATATATTAACATTTAGCATATGGAAGTCATGGAACATACTCTTATTCAGAACAACAACTGCTACATAACTATTTGTGCCACAGAATGCCATCTGTTATTGGCGGAGAAGCCCCCACGACACTTTGACGATTTGTTGTGGAAGCTTTGTGTTATAAAGCCGAAATCTTCAAATGACGATCTTCTCGTGCTGAAGTTGCTCAAGGTCGTCCGCATCCATGACGACGGTTATGGATTCCTTCTTCAGACCACCTGAACCAACACTGTATAAAATTGAATGATTTGTATGTGAAATTTGCAAGGAACAATTTCTACAGGGCCGTACTAATCTTTTTATGTAACTTAATGATAAAGAACTCTGCAGTGGTTGCTAAGCTGGTTTGAGATTTTTCCAAAATGTAGAAATGATTTTTATTAGGCATACAATTTTCATTGAACGGAAAAATATCAAAATTCCTTTTTTTAACTCTTAGAAGGTACATACAGACTTGGAGACTACTTCTCTGGCTTCACTGTTGGTTTTCGTTTTTGTAGGTGAAGGACGTAGCCAGCGCGTAAGCTAACTGGAGCAAGTGGCCCTTACGAATTCTGGATGTTCTAGGATGTTTTTCAACGTTTCTGTGACTATAGTTTCGCTGCTTGACAGCATTCTCAGACAGGTAAAAATTGAATTAGTACGAAATCATGACAACTACAAATAAAGATCTGTTGCTATGTTGTGATATGATGTTTGGATCAAAAAATTTATCAAATTGAAAATAAAATTAAACACAGATGACAGATGAGGCTTTCAAAATGTCTATGTGATGTATGTCAATATTTAACATAAAAATAGAACTAGCATGTAATAACTATGATAACAGTTACAACAATAAAATAACTAAACAATAACAGTATAAAAGCAGTCTCTATACAACGAAAATATCGACATACATCAACTCATTATCTAATTACAACTTTTTTGAAAGAATATTTAAATTTATTTTCTTTGACTTATTTAATTAGAAAGAAGACTATCCAAGAAAGGGAAATCCATTAAATCAGTTTGCTCGTTTAAAACAAGGTTGCTATTGTCGTGTGTCTGCTTTTCGACTTATAAAGCTTCAAAAAAGTCTAGTTTACGTTTGTCATTATAAAAATGCAGTGGTTGTATGCGGTTATTTACTGTAGGTCTATGTTCAGTATCAATAATATGTTTTGCAAATGTAGATTTGTCAGCGTGGTTATTTCTAAATGCAGAAATATGTTCTTTGTATCGGGTGTTAAAATTTCTAGAAGTTTGACCTATGTAGATTGCGTTACAATGTGTACAAGCTAATTTATAAACTCCAGCTTTTGCCAGGAAACAAGATTTTTCTTTCGCGTTAAATAGCAAATCACGTGTCGTGTTTTAAGATTTAAAAGCTACCTTTGTATTTGTACAGGTATTTAAAATTTTTGAAATGTTTTCTGAAATGGTTCCAAAATAAGTTATCGAAACGTATCTATTGTCTTCTTTGTCTCTAATATATTGATAAATTCATTTTATCTATTATTTTAACAGAGTAGCCATTATTAAATGCTGTTTGCTTGATTATTGAAATTTCTTTTTCAAAATTATTTTGTGACATAGGTATTGAAAATGCACGATGTATCATAGAATGGTAGGCTGATATCTTTTGTGAAAAAGGGTGACGAGTCGTATAGTATGGTTGTGTCAGTGTAAGTTGGTTTCCTATATATTGAAAAGTCAAATGAATTATTTTCTAACTTTCTAATTAAGTCTAAAAAATTTATCGAACTGTCAGTTTCTTCTTCTAAAGTAAAGTTAATATTTGTGTGAAAGTTATTAATAAAATTCATTTAATTCTGTATGACTACCTTGAAAACATGCTCAAATATCATCTACTTATCTGTACCAAAAGACAATATTATGCGAAAGTTCTGATGTTAAAATTTGGTTTTCTAAGTTTTCCATAAATATGTTGGCTAATAAAGGTGACAACGGACTACCCATAGGTAGGGCTTCATTTTGCATATAAATTTTATTATTAAATTTAAAATAGTTTTGTTTTATACATTCGTTAAAAAGATTCATTATTTCTTGTCTTTTTATGACATTTACGTTCTTTTCTATTAAAACGTTTTCTAAGAGAGGTAAACATTCCCTATGGGGTATCTTAGAACACATGCTACAAACATCAAACGAGACTAATTTACTATTTGTGGGAATAATTAAGTTATTTAATTTTTGTGTAAGTTCATAAGAATTCTTAACTGAATATTTTGTAGTAATTGTATTATCTAATTAATAAGTGAAACCAGTTTCCTCGCTATCTTGTGATTAGGTGTATTAACATAGCTAACTTGGATAAACTGGCCTCACCGGTATATTTGGCTAATGAATTTTCAGTTAGACATACATTTTTGGTGGTTGCGGGCTTTTATATAAAAGATATTTTTTTTCTTGTTGACTAAACAGAGACACATTTTTAAGTTCATTTTAGTGAATTTTCTTTAAAAAAATTCACTAATGAGGAGATCCCGACTTTTGAATTTTGAAAAAATTTCTTCAAGTGAGCGCTAATTAGGCCCCCCAGAACACATATCCGGGGTCAGTTTCAATTTTTATATGTTTATATATATATATATATATATATATATATATATATATATATATATATATATATATATATATATATATATATATATATATATATATATATGTATCACACCGTCAAAAAATAATGGGCCGATTTTGATCAAATTTGGTGAATACCTTCCCTTTGCAAATGGCTTGGATAAGTTCGTTAGTCAGGAAAATCGGCCCAGGTTTTCCCGGAAAATTTAGGGTTTTCCTTCAAAAAAAAATTATATCTCCGGAATTAACAAAGTAAGGGCAACCAAATTTGGTACACTGGTTTATGTCATTATAGGTGAGGTGCGTACCAAAATTTAGCTCTGTAGGTCAAAAGACAAAAAAGTTATGGGCATTTAAAGAAAAATAAATTGGGGGTTTCCTCAAAACGTCAAAGTGACAATTTAAAACGTCGAAATTCGCAACATTTAGGCAAAGAACTTGAATCTAATACGGGCTCTGGAAATCAAATGTCTTAAGAAGAATGTTTTACAAACCCTGAAGTCTTAGTTTCAACCGTCATCGTCCTTTATTTTACTAAAATATTTCCAGAAAATTCATTTGAAATAGACCCTTTCTCCGATGCTTGGCAGTAGCCTTAGCTATAGAATTTATCGTTTAATGGTATATAATTTTTGTAGAATTTTCGTAAAAAATCAATAAAGCTCAATATCTCCGTTATTATACAAGATATGAAAAAATATTGTATACATTAATTATACGGTGTCTTGAGCTACACCTTAAAAAATTATTGCTACCATCACAGGGTGGCCCATAAGTCGTTGGTGATACAAATCATTTTTTTTTTAGTGGAAAACGCCTTATGTTTTTGCATTTTCCATCGAAATATAATGCATGTTTGTAAGTTATAAAATTCTGGACGCAGCAAGTGCGTTATAGTATCGAATTTTGATTAAATGCTTCATATTTGAAAAGCTCAATTTGCTATTAACCTATAAGGTTGACCAAGAAACGGATTTTTTCGGTTACATTTTAAGTTTACTTTCGGAAATTTCTGTACGTTTTCAAACAATAAAGTTATTTTGATGAAACATGGCACATTGTTTTTACTATATAGGTTATACTGATAACCAAATTTGATGCCTGCTTTCTGAAAAAAAAAACACATTTGCTATTAAAAACATTTTTATGAAAATTCACTACCATAACGCACTTGCTGCGTCCAGAGTTTTTTTTTAGTTTTGTCTGAAATGCGTTTGTTGGGTCTCTCCTAATTTCTGTTAAATTTTCTGTAGTAATAAAATCATCAATTTTAATGTTACACCCGTCCCTACTTATAGCTACAGTTGTATTTCTTTTATCAGCTTCAGTAAAAACTAGATCATTGTCTAATATTTTATGCTGAGCAGATTTTAAAATTTGAGTCGTTAATTTGACGTTCTTCATATTCTGAAGCTAAATGTCTTAAAAACTCACATATTTTTAATATTTTATATTGTCTTATAGATATGAGAGCAATTTCGGATTCAGAAGCTAATATCTCTTTAATTTTGTTTGTAAGTTAAAATTTATATCCTTTATTTAGAAAAGAAATTTCTTCAGTTGTAAAAATTGTATCGCTTAGGTTTTCAAATCTTTTGTAGAACTTATGTGTTTGTGGGGGAGGTCTTTCTCGATTATGCAAATGTTGTGTGCTTTCTAGGTTACTAATTTTGTTTGTCTGTTAAGCGTTTTTCAAATTTCAATTTACTAACTAAAATATGTATTTGGTCATCTAATATATCAAATTCTACTGGATGTAATTTATAAGTAAGTTCTGAATGTATTACCTTGATATAAAGAAGCAAACTATCACAAATTGAAAACCATTTCTTGGATTCTTCTTTCAGCCAGATGAAAATGGCTTTTCTAATAGCAATTTTTGATTGATTTGATGTTGCAGTAGTTGTTATGATGACGTACGTCGGGATGACCTTCTTTCTTATGCACTCTTGGTTAAACCATGCATTCTGGGAAGCGTTCATCTGCTTGATTTTCAATTTTCTATGCAAATGGGCAAGCTCTTCGATAGAAGACCTCTTCAATTCATTGATTGTTGTTGCCCTTACTTAGAGAAACTTGTCTATACTACATACTGAAGGTTTTTTCATTTTAAGTTATTTGAGAAAATATGAAATTATTCCTCTACAACATCGAGGTGAGTAGAAGTACCAAACTTCTGAATGCTTGAAACACGCACATTTCGTATTTCAGATTGTCAATTAAATCAATTGATACATATGGATGGGAGAGAAAATATTCCTTGATTTTTTCTTTACTAAAAATAATGATTTTTATTAGGCATAAAATTTTCATTCAACGGAAAAATATCACAATTCTTTTTTTTTAGCTCTAAGAAGGTTTTTTCATTTTAAGTTATTTGCGAAAATATGATATTATTCCTCTACAACATCGAGGTGAGCAGAAGTACACGTACCAAACTTCTGAATGCTTGAAACACACACATTTCTTGCAATTTCTACAAAAGTAACGCGACTTGTTTGTGTTTTTACACTCTGCTCAATATTTTGGCGTACCTGCTGCTACGGCTGGTTGCTGACTGTTTCCAGAAGACAATCCAGCAACTTCAATCCTTCTTTGCTGAACTCCCTGAGAGGTACATTCGTCAATATGTCGCGACGTTTCAAATGGTCGCCGAATATCGCCAACGCTATACCCTTTCTTCTTAACATATCATCACTCACGTCTGCATGGTTTGAGATATAGATTACCTGACTATTTATGCCAGCTATATTAATGAAAGAATAAAAAATGACCATTGACCAACGTCTGGTGTTACGTGAAACATTATACGTGGCACAGAGTTCATCCACTGTATCAGCGCCGCCTTTTGTAGCATTATAATATGTTATCATCTCAGGATTATATTTATTCCCGCTTTTAGTGAATTTTCTTTAAAAAAATTCACTAATGAGGAGATCCCGACTTTTGAATTTTGAAAAAATTTCTTCAAATGACCGCGAACTAGGCCCCCTAGAACACATATCCGGGGTCAGTTTCAATTTTTATATGTTTATATATATATATATATATATATATATATATATATATATATATATATATATATATATATATATATTATATATATATATATATATATATATATATATATATATATATATATATGTATCACACCGATAACTCAAAAAATAATAGGCCGATTTTGACTAAATTTGGTGGAAAAATGCCTTTTGCAAATGGCTTGGATAAGTTCGTTAGCCAGGAAAATCTGCCCAGGTTTTCCCGGAAAATTTTGTGTTTCCTTTCGAAAAAAATTTATATCTCCGGAATTAACAAAGTAAGGGCAACCAAATTTGGTACACTCGTTAATATCCTTATAGGTAAGCTACCTACCAAAATTTAGCTATGTAGGTCAAAACACAAAAAAGTTATAGGCATTTAAAGAAAAATAAATTGGGGTTTTCCTCTAAACGTCAAAGTTGCGATTTAAAACGTCAAAATCGGCAACATTTAGGCAAAGAACTTGAATCTAATACGGGATATGGAAATCAAATGTCTCAAGAAGGATGTTTTACAAACTCTGAAGTCTTAGTTTCAACCGTCATTGTCCTTCATTTTACTAAAATGTTTCCAGAAAATTCATTTCAAATAGACCTTTTTTCTGATGCTTGGCAGTAGCCTTAGCTTTAGAGTTTATCGTTTAATGGTATATAATTTTTGTCGAATTTTCGTAAAAAATCAATAAAGCTCAATATATCCGTTATTATACAAGATATGAAGAAAATTTGTATATATTAATTATAGGGTGTCTTGAGCTACATCTTAAAAAAATATTTCTACAATCACAGGATGGCCCATAAGTCGTTGATGATACAAATTTTCTTCTTTTTTTTTTAATCAAACACGCCTTATGTTATTGCATTTTTGAATATTTCAGCGATGCATGTTTGTAAGAAAAGAAATTTGGGACGCAGCAAGTGCGTTATGGTAGCGAATTTTCATTAAATGCTTCAAATTTGAATAGCTCAATTTGCTATTAACCTATAAGGTTGACCAAGAAACGACTTTTTCCGGGAACACTTTAAGTTTACTTTTGGAAATTTTTGTACATTTTCACACAATAAAGTTATTTTTATGAAACATGGCACATTGTTTTTACTATATAGGTTATACTGGTAACCAAAATTGATGCCTGCTTTCTTAAAAAGGAAACACACATATTTGCAATTAAAAACATTTTAATGAAAATTCACTACCATAACGCACTTGCTGCGTCCAGAGTTTTTGAGTCAATGGCATCACTATTATGGAAACTCGAAATTATAATTACGTTTTTGTTCTTCTTTAAACGTATGAACAAATTGTCATGTTTTCTCTATAACCAGAAAGACTAGATGCTACAGAACATGGTTTTGTTTCAGTTTCAGTTATATCTTTAGGCAATTCACGCTTGTTCTTTCTGACTGTGCGTACAAATGCAAGTTTGTGTTCTGTCAGTAATTTCTCGACAAGGTGTATCGAAGTGAACCAATTGTCGCCAGTTATGTTCCCTTTTGTTCCTGATATTAGCGAGACCAATCGTTCGACAACACTAGAAGCGCCGTTACTCACAAAAAAGGTCCAGTAGGCTGATGACCAGCATAAATTTCCAAATTCAATGTATAATACATTTTTGAGGCCACCAATGCGAATACCTTCAATCCATACTTATTTGACTTGGACGGTATGTATTGTTTGAAGGCACGTCGGCCTTTGAATCCATTTAACTTTTCATCTATTGTCGCAACGGGTCCAATAGAATAGTGCCTCCTGCAAAAAAAAAAGACGAATTGGTGCCAATTTGTCCACTTTCATCCCTGGTGGGCCGAAGCGGAGAATTCGTAAAAGAAACAAGAATCTTTGTTTACTCATAGTAAGGCAAAACATTTATTATTTTATATTTCTGCTAAATACAATACACCCATCAGAACTCGTATTTCGGTGTAATCTGTTGGCCTGCAGCAGATATGGGCAACCTTTGCTTAGCTAAGGGGCTACTAATCAGTCGCGGGCCGTAGGCAAGAATTAAGTAGGTAGTAGAAAATAAAAAAGCCACAAAAATTCACACATTTTTTTAATTATTAATTATAATAGCATAATCAAACATATAAAAATATAAAAAGCAAGTTAACAAAAAAGGATAGAAAAATCAAATTAAAATTAATCAGGTACTGGAGTTTGAAGCTGATAAACAAGATGATTAATATTGGGGCTAATATCAGTAGTAAATTTTTTAATTTTTTATTTATTTCAACAACACACCATGAGGGCTTACAGCCTAAATACTATCGTACCGTGGGTGTCGACAAGGAGGAAAGAAGCAACTTGCTAATTCTGGACTTGAAGGTTTGGATGTTCGGGGGAGAAGGAAAAACATGTGCCGGCAAGGAATTCCACAACTTGGAAGTCCTTGGGACAAAAGAGCGGGCATAACAAGATGTTGTATGTCTGGTGACCTGGACAGTAAAAGGGTGCATTCGCTCTGTTCCCCTTGTAGATCTGTTGGGGGCAGCAGGTGGAGGAACTATGGAAGAAAGCTCCTCTGAGCAGTGCCCGTGCAGATATCTATAAAAGAGAGAGAGAGAGAGAGAGAGGTCACCAACGGCACGTCGGTGGGCAAGGGAGAGAAATAGGCCTGTAGTTGTTAAGAAGCGCTTTGGATCCTTTCTTGGGGACGGGTTGTACTCGAGCAGTTTTCCAGGTACTAGGGAATATGCATCTATCGTAAGATGTCTGAAACAGACGAGTCAGGACAGGAGCAAGTTCTGGTGCACATTTTTTGAGAACAATTGCTGGGATCTCGTCAAGGCCATAGGCTTTCTTGGTATCAAGAGAAAAGAGCATCTTTCAAACCTTTTTAGTTTTGAAAATGATATCCGTCATTTTATGTGCGACATTGGGGGACTGTTGGTGGTTGAACATTTGGAGGTGGGTTGAGAGTAGAACTGCCGGCGAACAAAGAGGCAAAAAGTTTAGCCTTGTCCAGGGCGGTAGAAACAATGTCATCCCCTGAAACAAGAGGCGGGAACGTGCTCTTGCAGAAATTATTCCCAATAGATTTAGCAAGAGTCCAGAAGGGTTTGCTGCTGTTGGAGCTTGAGAGGACTTTGTTTTTGATGTGGTTATTAAAAGAGTTTTTTGCTTCAGAAAGAATGTGGACATAGCGGTTTCTTGCGTCGTTAAATGCTTGATGGTTTTCTTGACTGGGATTGTGTAGAAGCTTTTTGTGAGCTTTGACCTTGTCAAGTCTGACCTTGTCACAGGATTTAGAGAACCAGGGCTTTTGAGTGGCTGCAGAGGTTTTCTGTATACGTGGAATAAATAATTCCATGCCAGCTTGGATAATTTCGGTGACGTTTTGTGAGATATCAGAGGGGTCAGGATGAGCGAAGCAGACAGACGCCCGTGGAAATGAGAAAAAGTAATCTCCCATTTCGTCCCAGTTCGCGGAATTGTAGTGCCAAAAGATACGTGGGTGTGATGACTGTGTGACCTCGGGTTGCATTGCGCAGGAAGCAGTGACCATGCCGTGGTCTGAGCGACCCAGGGGGCGGTGACTGATATCTTATAGCAGTCAGGATTTGTAGTAAGAAGGAGATCCAAGGGATTTGAGCTGTGTGTTGGGCTGCGAGGAAAGTAACTACGTTGCTGAACCATATTGGCTAAAGAATTGCTGACTGCAAAGGCCTCCGCTGCTCTTCCCTGTGGATCGGTTTTTGAAGATCCTAGCCATTCCTTATTATGGACATTGAAGTCACCAAGAATAGTGACCTCGGAGGAAGGATATTCAGAGATCAGATGGTCGGTTTTTTGAGAAAGGTAGTCAAAGAGCTGGACAAAGTTGTTGTCAGAAGGTGACCGGTAAATGCAACAGCTGAATTTAGTTGCAGCCCTGAGAGAGAGTTTTATCCATAGTATGTCTTTTCTTCCAGCTTCTAAATTGGGGAGTCTGGCGCAGGGTAGATTGCTACGGACGTACGCGCACACGCCTTCATGCAATCTAAAAGAAGTAAGGAGCTCATACCCCGGGAAATGAAGATGATTAGTGGCTGTTTTGGCACTGATTTGAGTTTCGGTGAGGAAGAGGAGTTGAGGCCTATTAGCCTGGAAGAAATGGTGGACGGAGTTCTGGTTAGAATTTAGGCCACATATATTCGAGGAGTATATGTTAAATCTTGATGCTGGCGCCCCCTGTACACCCCTCTCCCGCAGATCCGAATGGAGGGGTATTTTACCTCAGAAATCTTTTGTACAAGGAAGGACCATCATCATTGTTGCTTATAAGGGAAACCGACTCATACACCAGAACCGGAAACGTCCGTTGGGACTTCACCGGCCCCTTAATGTAAGGGGTGGTACCACCTCGGGCGTGAAAAAGATCCTTTACTATCACGTATAGGAAAATTCCACTACCACCTACCATATTGGAAGTATATAGTAGTACATAGGCGAAAAGTGTTTTCTAAATTAACTACGATGCTAATTTTTTATTAATTTTAATGATTGAAAAAAGCTGCTCACATTTATACGTGCTTTCGAATGTGCAAATTATTTTTAGTGCGAAAACTCTCAGCTGTGGATACTTTTCTTCGGAAAAGTATGTTGTGTAAAATTCGCTTAGTTCCACATCATCAAATTTAGACTTCAAATATGAGTCTCCTTGTAGCTCGATCAACTCCATTTGTAGGTGAAGCGGAGCATCTTCCACATTACACTTACAAGGATTTGCAAAAATATTGAAAGTGCTATCCATATTCTTAAAATCGGAAAATCGATCAGTGAATTGCTCTGACAGTAGTTCCAGTTCTTCAGCATAGCGACCGTATTCAACGTTTTCGTGACTGGATAATGTTAAAAAATGAAAACAGTTTTTACTTCTCATTTGTGTTACCCACAAGCGAATTTTGTTTTGAAAAGCTTTAAGATGACTGAACAGCTGACGTACCAATTGCCCTTGTTTTTGAAGCTTCAAGTTCAGGTCGTTTAAGTGTCCTGTGATGTCTACTAGGAATGTCACAAAGCCAAGTTGGATCAATGTTTTCTCTTTCATTTCCATAAAAGCAGCTATTTTTTTCTAAGGTCATAAAAGATTTTTAGCATTTTACTTTTGCTTAGCCCACTTACTTCGCAATAATATGTCAACTCATCGTGTTCTGAAGAGAGTTCATCCAAAAATGCTTTAAACTGGCGATGGTTAAGACCGCGGGATCTCATGAAATTAATGGTATTTACTACCACATCCATAACATACTTCAGTCGAATGGACTTAGAACACAAGTTTTTTGGTTGAATAATGCAATGCAGAATTATTAAAAATCACATTCTTGCACATTCATAGCGGTTGCTCTTTCCTTCAGAATTCCGATAAAACCTTTTCGTGAACCGACCATTGAAGGCGCACCATGTATGCACACTCCAACTAATTTACACTACTGCAAACTATATTGCTCAAAAGTACTTTGCACCTCGGCAAAAATATATTTTCCAGTAGTGGTCGCTTGTGGCGGCCATCAAGCCAGTAATTCCTCTGTCACTGCAAATTATTCATCAACACCTCATACAAAAATAGCTAACTGGGCTGTGTCAGATAAATATGTACTCTCATCCAAAGCAGCCGAAAATGTTTGAAAACCAACCAATCTATCGGTCAATGTTTTTTTGGATATCACTAGCCATCATATCTATACGTCGAATAACAATACGTCGCGATAAGCTCACTTTCTCAAACTCTTTCTTCTTTTCTGGGCACAAAAGTTTTGCAACATCTACTAGGCACGCTTTAGCAAACTGTCCCTCGAAAAATGACTTCGATGTTTTCGCTATTTTGGAACTAATTATAAAACTAGCTTTAACAACACTGTCTAGATTTGATTATTGTGAATGGAACATTTGTTGCTGTTTCCCTAAATCGGTAATGAGTTTTAAAATTTTATCCTTTCTTAACTGGCCCGTGAGTAAATTATATTTAGTAAAATGCTTACTGGAGTAATGCCTCTTCATATTGGATTCTTTTAAAACAGAAATTGTTTCATTGATAAAAAGTATTCATCAATCCATTTGTCTTGGAAATGACGACATTCTGTGTCCACTTTCGGCTTTATTAAACCAGACATGTTAATAGAATTTGCTTGAATATTTCCCGTGTCGTACTCTCGGCC
The DNA here is from genome assembly GCA_964006375.1 of Tillus elongatus. NCBI lineage: Eukaryota > Metazoa > Arthropoda > Insecta > Coleoptera > Cleridae > Tillus > Tillus elongatus. Next base: position 58,262,116 of record OZ023265.1, read on the forward strand.
GTACGCGAACATGCGTTGCGAACTTTATCAGTTGTTAAGAAGTACTGAGATGACACGCGCGCTGAGCGGTTTATATATTACCCACAATAAGTAACTAGAATACTCTCGATCGTACGCGAGTGCTTCAATCGCATCGGGCGGCTTCCCGAATGTTTATCTGTTTGTCTCTTTCTAACGATTATTTCTGACTCGATCTGTGGCGTTCCATTGCGTACGCTTAATAATATTATTTATAGATTTGAATTGATATCGCTATTTGAATTTTCTGAATCTCTCGCAGGCCGGATTTAAGCTGGTGGAGGGCCGGATCCGGCCCGGGGGCCGGGGATTGCCCATATATGGCCTACAGGAACGTTCTCTGGTGTAATTTTGTGAAGTACTTTCTATGTGTTTCTTCGTATTCTCGACAATAATATTGATGCCGTAAATGAAGATTCGTACCTGTGGTGAGCACTGATAAGTACAATCTGGAGAACCCAATTCATCACAATACAGTTTTTTGACCCGACGATCGTTTCGCTAACAAAGTTAGCGTCATCAGGTGGATGAGTAAACTCAGTATTGCGATAAATTGGGTTCTCCAAATTGTAGTTACTGATAAGGTGCTCAGCAGAACAATAAATTCCAGCCTTCTAGTGAAGCCTTGGCATTTTTAGCATTCCTTAGGCTCCCAGGAGGATGCAGGATAATATTCTCAGGCGCCACTGCTTGAGGGTTAATAAAAAATCCGTATCGCGTCAATTTTAGAATAAAAAATTACATCCTGCAACATAAAAACTTCACCGCTATATTCAACCCCCTTAATAGAGATACCTCATTTGAAATCTATTGCAAAAATTAACAGTAAAAAATCCATCTGATTGACGTACTTCGCTATAACATAGTAAAAAATTAATAACTAATCGCGTTGCATTCTAGATAATGAGAAAGCAAGCAGACGCGTTTTCAATGTTATTTTTGTAGGGTATCAATTAAAAAGACCGATATAAAAGGCAAAAGAAGAAAAAGTAGAAAAGAAAAACAAAAAATCGTGATTCTCCCATAGCCAATATTTTCTACGAAATTTCGCCAAAAGGTTGGTGATACTTCATATTTCAATTTAAAAACGGAACTTTCCTATTGCCTTAATTTTAACCCACTAATTCTGTTTGCTTAAAAATAACTCAATAACCTTATAAATATTTCGGGAATGGTGTTGTCTATTTATGTGACCTCTAGGATATAACATATAGAAAACAAAGCCGGATCACGGCTAAAAATATCCGCTACACTAGGCTAGTAAATAGTGACTAACTAAATTGTTTCCTAAATAAATTTTTTCTTAATGTTTATCAAGTTTGTAAATATGTTTGTAAATCCTAATGAATTATGTTTACATTTAGTTTCAATTTAAAGAAACTTATAAAACCCATTTTCTAAATCCGTCCTAAGAAATATCAGTCTTCAAAAGAGCTGTTAAATTAGAATTTTAATGTTATACCTAGGAAAGATCTAGGTTAGTTTTTCTATAAAATGTATTTCATAATATTTATTTACAAGTGTATATTGATCTCAAGTAGGCCTGGGATCTTAGTAAGCAAAATTAAAATTGGGTGTTAAAAAAGACTTGCCAGGTAACCCAAGAGACAAGGATAGTGCCGCTAAAATGTCGGAGGTCTACGAGGAAAGTTTTCAAGACTGTGATCTTAACTACGCCGGGCAAACAAAAAGATCTATTGAAATTAAATTTAAAGAACATCTATAATAATAATAATTTTTATTGATTCCTTAAATACCCAGATGGGTGTAGAACACGTCAATAGGTACACAGCACAATATTCTGTTGTTTATTGAAACAACTCTGTGAGAAAATGAAAGATAATATACAATAAAAATTCAACAGAATAATCCATAAAATAAAAATTATAAACATTTTTACTATGACACATATACACTTAAAATAATAATAACAACAATTACTTTATCTAGTTCCATACACAATATAATGTACTGCAGCAAGCATGGAATATGTCAGAAAATAGAACAAAACACAATCTAAATAGCTCATCAATACAAACAAAACACAATTTCATAAAAACTATAAAATATGTACTATTTAAAATGTGGCAGACATCATAAAACATTTATCATTAAAAATTGGTACGATAGAAGTTTTCCACTCTATACAAAACCTAATCAGTGAGAAACCATCCCAGGTGTACCTTAAGCCTGTGAGAGGACAAGCTTCTAACCTTCTCGCTGGGGAGGTGATTTTACAGCTTCATGGCCCGATGATACACATTTCTTTGTATAGATGAGAAATGTGTCTTTGGTGCCTTCAGATCTTGCATTGCAAGTATGCTGCTCTCTCAACTACTAAAGCAACTTTTGTCATGATGATATGAAGTGCACCAAACTTTGTGAAAGTAGCTTGAACTCTGGGCATCTAATCTGACAAAGAATATGTGCACTACTGACCAAACCTATCAGTTAACACATATATAGAAGTCTAGACTCAGCAACTGCGTTATGGTAGTTGTACCGTTGATTCGGTACGTTCTTCGATAGCTTTAATTGATTACGTTTAATTGAACGGTTGCATGTACATCGGGGGTTAGATGGTAAAGAAAACATTAACGCGGGTTAATTAAATGAATTTATTGCACAGTGGGCAAAGTTACACAAACAATAATTTAACAGAAGCGGTGTAATACAAACAAAATACCTTTCTTGCATGGTACGTCGTTGATGGCTCAAGCGAAGAACAGCTCGATGTGCTTCGGGAACAGCCCTTCTTCACAGAGTAAATGACTTGTTGAACAGACAGAGAATAAAGAGCAGCCTCATTCTCTGGTACACGCAGTTTGTAGTACATAAATGGGAACGAGGCACCGCCTCGCTCTATGGTCCATGTGGTTTCCAACACTTCTCATAATGTCACGTGGCTGCTTCGGGCCTGCTTGCCCAATTCCCATGGGACAACGAAGGACTTGAACTGATGAATGAACTGCACTATAGCACGATCGTCGATGAAATGGGGCTTTTGCAGAGTTCTTGATTCCGAAGTCTTCCCGGATCTGGAGGTCGAGAAGGGGTAGGCGGCCTCTCTAGCCAATCAGACCGCCGTTCGAAAAGTTATATCTCCAGCGTAACATCTTCGAGTTGACCATCATTGCTTGACATGCTCAGGGTGACCAACTCTATTTTGGTGTCCATAGTCGGCACGTGCGTGTGCCAAAAAAGGTGTGGAAAACGAAAGAAAGATCAGTGAATGTTCCAAAACACATATTTTTGTTAAATGCTTATCTTTTTTTCTTATAACATACAGTTCTAAATTTTGGTTACCATAGCTTTGTTATTTTTGGAGATAAATTTTCTTTTCAATAGAAAACTCAAATTTTCCCGGAAAACCTTGTCCGATTTTCCAGGCTAACGAACTTATCCAAGCCACTCACAAAAGGAAGTTATCTGCCTAATTTCATCAAAATAGGGCCATTCTTTTTGATTGAGCGTTGTGATATATATATATATATATATATATATATATATATATATATATATATATATATATATATATATATATATATATATATATATATATATATAAATTTAGCATATAGGTTCTAGGGGAGATAGTTCGCGCTCATTTCCTGAAACTTTTTCAAAATTCAAAAGTCGGGATCTCCCCTTTGGTGAATTTTTTTCTAGGAAAATTCACTAAAAACCCATTCTCTACAAAATTGTCTTAATGGGCAGTAAAAACTTTTCAAGGATGTTTCAGAATTTTAAATAACCCTTTTTGAATGTCCCTTCAACCTTCAACTAATGTTGCCATTCATATTGTTACATCTTAACTTACATTTGAAGAGAATGATGTCTCTTAGTTGTTATCACATTCTCACTTCCTTATTAAGTCCATATGCCTGGAAGTGATCTCCTGTATCATGAAAAACTAGAGTTCCTAATCAAAAAGGATGATTTTATATTATAGTCATGTCATTTATTTTTTTGACGTCTTGCCGTTTTCGAAGCAGTGACCTTGCATGTCAAATCAACAGTCCATAAATTGAGTCGTCTAGATGCAAAATCGGCCAAATCCATTTTAATATAAATTGAGATATTGGTCCCATCTTGTAGCAAATAGCAAAACGAACAATCTTGGAATGAAAGTTGAGGCGGAAAAGCCGGCAGGTCCAACTTTAATTTTAATACAAAGTTGGCCTATAACTACAAAACCTTAAATCCGACCTGGGTATCACTGCAAAAGTTGGTAAATCTCAGAAACACTTCTGGGCAGCAAAACCGACTAAATCACGACGCATAGAGTTAGGTGACCTGAAGTGTAGGAGCAGAACCGAAGTAATCCATTACTGCTGGGTTTACCAGTTTATCCATTAGTCTTCTATTTTATCGGTTTAGTGTGTTTACTTTGAAACTGCCAAAAACTAGGTAGCACCTGTTTGGTTGTTTGTGAGCAGGGGGGCTACTTTGCACTCATTTAAAGATTTTTTTTTAATTTAAAAGTCGCGGTCTTCTCATCAACTACTTTTTTTACGAAGATTATAGCCCATTAAACCATAAACTTAACTAAAACTACTGCCAAAGCATCATAAAAGGGGTCTATTTGAAATTAATTTTCTAGAACTATTTTAGTAAAATGATGGTCAATGGCGGTTGAAGCTGAAACTTAAGGGTAGGTAGAACACTCTTCTTGCGACATTTTTTTGACATAACCTATATTTGTTTCAGGTTCTTTGCCTAAATGTTGCCAATTTTGACGTTTCATCGCGACTTTGACGTTTTGTCGTATATATATATATATATATATATATATATATATATATATATATATATATATATATATATATATATATATATATATATATAGGCCGCATAGCTCGCGAAGTGATTAACTTTTTAAATCGGACTAGGAGGTCACGGGTTCAAGTCTCTTATTCAGACAGTCGGGTCTTTGTCACTCGAATGTGGAAAGGCCGGCTTCTGATAAATTATGGGTGGTGTCCTGGCGGAGTTTGTCTACTGTAGTGTTTATATATATATATATATATATATATATATATATATATATATATATATATATATATATATATATATATATATATGTGTATATATATATATATATATATATATATATATATATATATATACAGGGTGTTCAAATAAGGACACGAACCGGCTGTATCTCGAAAACCATCACAGCTCCAGCTTTCGGAAAAAAATTAGCATAAGTAAAGTGGCCATGAGAAAATGTTGGAAATTATTTTCAGCTTTCTAAATCTGCCGCTAGGTGGCGAAAATGCCATGGCTTACCTAAAATCTTTAATTTCTCGAGAGTCTTGACGCATAACATAACCTGATTTTAGGTAATTTGTAATCAACGTTCACTTATCTACAACTTCTGTTTAAAAAAAAATTTCCTTATGAACCAGTGGCGGAGGTAGGGGGCGAGAATTTTTTTTTACAAACAAATGCCTATAACTTGATAACCAGTAGACATAATTTTAAGAATTTTGGCTTGTTAGAAAGAGCTTTCTTAAGAAATTCCAGGTATTAGTATTTTAAATCTACAGTCACACATGCACAAAATACAGAGGGCGCTAGAGTAGAGGAGTCTAGTTTTATTAAATTTTACGAAAATTTTCAAATGGCAGCATAGTATTATAATATAACTATCAAAAAGTGAATGAAGTTAGAAAGAACTCAGTGAAAACCCAAAACGAATATGTTTTTCAGTTTCAGAGAAAACTCGAATTTTATGTATTTTGGTGCTTATTATGCCATTTCTCAAAATTGGATATGAATATAGCAAAATCTCTATAGAATATTTGTTTTCAGGCATCGTTATACAAATTAACATAGTTACCAATAACAATTAATCACTTTAATATGAAATAAATTTATTACCTTATCATAAAACTAAGATACAAGAGCCAAGAATCGATTTTAAGGTTTTATTCGTAAATTAAGTGATTATATTATGAAACCGAAACTATATGAATGTAAAAACCTGATTTTTAACTAACATTTTATTATTTACAAATGTTCTTACTGCTGTCCGTTTTTATGTATACATTTATTAACTAATCTCTGACGAGTAGAGGCTACCGCTGTTTGAACTTCAGCCGTAGATATGCTATTAACAGCAACTTATATCCTTTTCATCATATTTTCTCTAGTTGTTGGTCGAGTTTGATATACCAAATCTTTCACTTTCCCCCATAAATAAAAATCTAAGCAAGTCAAATCAGGTAATCTGTGTGGCCATGGAAATAAGCTTCCTCTTCCTATCCACCGATTTGGAAATTGAACATTAAGATATTCGCGTACACTTTGCGCGAAGTGTGCTGGACACCGGTCGTGTTGCAACAGCATTATTAATCTTGTTTCTAGAGAAATGTCTTCCAATAACATTTTTATGCTTTGAGTTAAAAAAATTAAATACAGATCTCCGTTAAGTGGTCCGTCAAAGAAATATGTCCAACAATTTTTCCTTTAGCTATACTACACCATACGTTTAGAGTCCATCGATTTTGCCGATCTAATTCTCTCATTCAATGGGGATTACTGTCCGACCAATAGTGCATATTATGGAGATTTACTTTCCCACAATTTGAAAATGTTGCTTCATCTGTCCATACCATTTGTGATAGAAATCGTGGTGTTTCTTCTAGCATACTCAGCATACAATGGAAGTAATTCAGTCTGTGGTCACAATTAGTTTCATTTAGTGCCTGATGCAATACTATGTGATATGGGTGCATATTATGGTCTTTCAAACATTGAATACAGACCTACGGTCACACCTTAGTTTCTAGAAATTTGTCGTACACTAATATGTGGATTAGCAGTAACAAGAGCAATCACATTAGTAATGTTTTCTTCATTTTTAATCCTACGTGCTCTGACTTGTCTTCTGGTGCATCTTACAGATCCAGTTTCCTGCATATATATTGCAATGCGAATAAACACCTCTCTTGAGTAATGTCTTCTTTGCGGGCACCTTAAAGCATATTCTTGTGATGCGACAACAGGATTCCAAAAATATATAAAATAAATTTCAAGCATATCAAATGCTTCCTCGTTAGAATAAGACATCCTGAAAACGTAAAACACCAACTATTGATAAAAAACACACAGAAACACTACAAATAATTAATAAGATCAGTAATAAATTGAACATAGGATTTTGACGTTTATAAAACAAATTGTTTCAATTTCCTTACCTTCGTTGGCAACACATGGAATACATTGATTGAAGTACAAAACTGCATATGAATTTCACATGAGCATTAACAGGTGTTTAAATGATTTTAGACATTGGTTGTATTTTTACTATATTATGATAAAGATATTATGTATGGAATGAATTTTCAAAATAAATACTGAGCATTTTCTCTAAACGCCTAATGAAAAGTGTTTTATTTTCATAATATAAATTAATTTTTTCATGACTTCTACATTACTTCTGTATCGTAATTTTATAATAAAGTAATAAATTTATTTCATTTTAAAGTGATTACATAAATGCTATTGGTAAGTACGTTAATTTGTATAATGATTGTAATGAAGTTTAAGTTCATTCCGTGTCCATGTCCACTTGGCAGACATGATATTCTAATTTAAAGTAGACACCTTCTAGGATATAATCAAATAATATATATCGTATTGTTTTAGTGCGTAGGGTGTACAGATGTAAAACATTCAAAATTCTGATGCCGTTACATGGCACATTATGTTCTGAGCATAGATGAACCTGCTCTGTGGTTCTGTGTGCCGGTATGCGCGAGTCGCACTTACGCGATTTAGTCCAATCACAATCACTGACGAGATAACTGTCAAGTGTCAAAATTTCCTATTCACGCAAGGGAGTGTTCTGTGTTCACGCATTAACCATACACAGTTTATTTTCAAATTGCCTCTACTCGTCAGAGATTAGTTAAATGTATACATAAAAAAGGACAGCAGTTTGAATATTTGTAAATAATAAAATGTTGATTAAATTTTAGGTTTTTACCTTCATATAGTTTCGGTTTCATAATATAATCACTTAATTTACGAATAAAACCTTAAAATCGATTCTTGGCTCTTGTATCTTAGTTTTATGATAAGGTAATAAATTTATTTCATATTAAAGTGATTAATTGTTATTGGTAACTATGTTAATTTGTATAACGATGCCTGAAAACAAATATTCTATAGAGATTTTGCTATACTCATATCCAATTTTGAGAAATGGCATAATAAGCACCAAAATACATAAAATTCGAGTTTTCTCTGAAACTGAAAAACATATTAGTTTTGGGTTTTCACTGAGTTCTTTCTAACTTCATTCACCTTTTGATAGTTATATTATAATACTATGCTGCCATTTGAAAATTTTCGTAAAATTTAATAAAACTAGACTCCTCTACTCTAGCGCCCTCTGTATTTTGTGCATGTGTGACTGTAGATTTAAAATACTAATACCTGGAATTTCTTATGAAAGCTCTTTCTAACAAGCCAAAATTCTTAAAATTATGTCTACTGGTTATCAAGTTATAGGCATTTGTTTGTAAAAAAAAATTCTCGCCCCCTACCTCCGCCACTGGTCCATAAGGAATTTTTTTTTAAACACAAGTTGTGGATAAGTGAACGTTGATTACAAATTACCTAAAACCAGCTTATGTTATGCGTCAAGATTCTCGAGAAATTAAAGATTTTAGGTAAGCCATGACATATTCGCCACCTAACGGCAGATTTAGAAAGCTGAAAATAATTTCCAACATTTTCTCATGGCCACTTTACTTATGCTAATTTTTTTCCGAAAGCTGCAGCTGTGATGGTTTTCGAGATACAGCCGGTCCGTGTCCTTATTTGAACACCCTGTATATATATATATATATATATATATATATATATATATATATATATATATATATATATATATATATATATATATATATCTTATAAATTGAAACTGACCCCGGATATATGTTTTAGGGGGCCTAGTTCGCGCTAATTTGAAGAAATTTTTTCAAAATTCAATAGTCGCGATCTTTTTATTAGTGAATTTTTTAAAGAAAATTCACTTATAGCGGCTTTGGCCGGTTTTGCATCTCGACGACTCAAATACGATAACTTAAAAGTACGAGTTAAACTAAGACATACGAATTTTCTAAAATGCAGGGTTCGATTTTTTTTTCTCATTGAAAAAGCTGGTTCTTGGTGATATTTTCATCCCAAATGATAGTAAAATCTCCATAGATTATCGTATTGGTGAACTCGTTATGTCGATGATATTTTTGCAGTGTTTGACACAAATACATGTAAGGTAGAAGAATTTACTAAAAAACTAAATAGTCAATTTCGATTCAATAAAATTTACCCACGAAATAGAAATCAACAATAAACTTTCGTTCCTAGATGTATTAGTTATTAAAAATAAAAATAATGGCTCGCTTGAATTCGATGTCTATAGGAAGGAAACGGCTACTATTTGTTATATTCCGAATGACTCACATCATACGTTTGCACAAAAAACGGCTAGTTTAAATTTCTTAGTAAATGGATTGATCAAATTTCCGTTGAGTAAAAATAGATTTAATACAGAATTAAAATACATAAAAAATGTGGCAAGATATAACGGTTACTCGGATGGTTTAATAGACAAATTAGTTAACAAACACAGAACAAATAAGGTGATATCTGAATGTACGACATTTAAGAATGATAAAATCGAGAAAAAATTTGTGTGTTTACCTTATGAACCACGAATCACAAAGGGTTTAGAAAGTATTTTTAAGTAAGCCGATTTACATTTGACGTTTTCGATGAAAAGTAATTTAAAAAATTTGTTGGGTAATACGAAAGACAAACACAAAGTCACTGAAATGTCCGGAATTTATGAGATTAGTTGCAAAGATTGTGATCTTAAATACGTAGGCCAAATTAGGAGAAACATAGCCACCAGATTTCGTGAACACCTCGCACAATCACGATATGGTACAGTGGACAAATCATGTGTGGCACAACATATATGGGATAATAACCACCACATTGACAAAGAAAATTTGAAACTTGTCAAAAATGTTAGACATCAAACTATGCTTGATTCATTAGAAAGTATTTTTATATTAAGGTCTATTAAGAACAAAACTTCATTAAACCGTGCGGCACCTGTAATTTCAAGCTCTTTATTTTCTCTTTGCATTTGACCGTTTAAATATTCCTAATTTGTCTGGTAGAATAATAAATTATTGTCAATAACTCGACCGGTTTATACATATACTAATCTCTATGTTTCTCTTGACTTAAAGACCTGTTTGGTTTTTTGTATCTATATAAGCAATATAAATACTTTCACGTAGAATTAAAATCAATATAAATATAGTTTTTATGTAGTATTTTAGTTGAACTATTTATCCTTTGTTAGAGTTAACACGATGAGACAGACATCTGGGTTTTTAGTTTTCTATTTTAAAAAAAGATGTTGTTTATCTCACCAGATGTCTTTATCGGCATGAACCAATATCCACATAGTAAATTTCTAGATCGAAAGGAAACGTGCTGATTCTTTAAATAACTTTAGTCCTTTTAAACCTATATTAGATAAGGGTCATATATTTGTCGACCAAAAGATGAAAGCAGGTCTCCGATCTGTTTCACTGCGCAATAAACAAACGATCGTTCTTGGACGACAACTTTACTTCGGACTAGTTCGTTTACCTTGACGCGATATAAATATACGGGATCTAGTTTTTTATATTAGAATTTTCTTCCTCTGAAGATGTTGACATTGTCAACGAAACGATCGTAAGGTCTCTGAAATATGTGTTGTGGTGATTTGGGTGTTCTCCAAGTGTACTGATTGAAAAGTACTTATTTCGTTCGCCCATACGAATGCATTGTGAGTTAATTACAGTTTCTTGCACTATGAAGCCAGTTTGAAATTCCCGTTTAAAAAAATCTTTACGCTAATGTGGTCCCTTCTGTATAATTTTCTACTTTCTTACTATCTTAAAATTAAATAGATTTTGTTTATCATGTCAAAACTTTTAGTCTTGAAGTCTTTAGCAATTATTTGTGAAGATACAGTGTCAAAATTAATGTGCTAAATAAATTAAGTTTGCGTGTGTGTGGATTGAGATGGCTATAGTGAATACCTTTGGCAACAAAGTGATAATAAATCAAAGAAAACAATAAAAAAAGTAAAACTACATTTGTGTGTTGCACTTACTGGTAGAGCCTCGGTGGTATCAGGGGCAAGAACGTGTGCCTCTGAACCGAAGGGTACTGGGTTCGATCCCAGGGTTCTCCTTTCACTTTTTCAGTACAAACTGTAACATTAATATCAACCGAGGTTCTGGCATTGTATTTGAGCAAGTTGAATGTCTGCACGTTCCGCACTTCGGAGGGGGCGTAAAGCCGTCGGTCCCGTGTCGATGCGATGTTGAGAACGATAAAGATCCCTACCTTCCTTACAGAAAGGCAGGGGTTCGCCAAAATTTCCAGGATAGTGAGGTGAAACTGCTCTCTGGCGTCGGTGATTGGCCATAGTCGCGGAAATGGGCCGACGTTAAAGAAACAAAAAACACACACACACACACACTTACTGGCAAATCTTAACAGTATATCTTATATAAGTCTTTGATTAAGCGACAAGAAGCTCAGAAAAAATAAATTAGGAAATCCCTCTTTTAGTGTTCTTTTTTACGAAAGTTCGCAAATAAAACGGATACACAGCAGGGCTGTCTTAAACAACCCGCTTTACCACAAAACAGTGGGTTATTCGTTAGCTATTGTATTATTTTGGGGCAAAATGTGCTTTTTAAAGTGACGGGACAAATGAGCTGTCGATATTCAGGTAAAAGTTTAACCTGTTGAAAATAACTTATCTGTGTGTACCAAATATGCTTTATTCGTGTTTTCGAAAGCACACAAACTTAGAGAGGACTGATATCAATGGCTTTGATAATCGTCTTGTTAAGTTTCTCAACAGAGTATCCTTATTCGAAACGTTGCTAAATAAATCAAGTAGTCAAAATAAGTCTACATTCATCTTGTTATCCGAAAACATGTTGGAACTTAACGTTAGTTTGTCAGATAAAATAAGCCCTAAATGTGTCTGAATAGGCATCCCTGCTTGTAATCTTGTAAATTTATATTTGCAGATCTGTTTGTTGCGGTCGACTTGACATGCGGCACTAAATCTACGTCACTTCATTTCACAAAGTCTCTAGTGAAAGGGGGAGAAGTGAGTTTGCTGAAATTTTTGGCCTGTTTCTTGTATTATAATGATTTTGTTATAAATAATTTTGGTCTAAATTGTCATCTAAATCCAAGTGACACGGGCATGTCCATGTGCGTCCAATACAAGTTAATAATAATTAAAATAACAAACAATCAACATTAGAATCCAGGTAAAATATCCTTAACCTTTAACTACAGACAGCCTATTATCGGAACATTATAACAGATCCCTTGTATTTTTTATCGGTTATTTGAGAAGCAAACATTTGTATATAGTTATTTTTGATTATTTTATATGCCATAGGTTTATTTAGGGTATCTAAATTTGGCAGAAAAATTGGGGGGATCGTATTTGGCTAAGGCGCAAGCCATTGGCACAGTTTGACATTAGTGACATTACGTCGTTTCATCTAGTAGTATTCGACCCTTCTCTTTAAAGTGTTACATATCCTATGTTTATACTTACTCTGTACCTAGCTATTTTCTTAATTAAAAGTTAATTATGCTTATTTAATTTTTTTCTTTATTTTTTGTCTTATTTTTTTGTTTTGTTGTTTTTTTGTTTTTTGTTTTGTTTTTTGTTGTATTGTTTTGTTGTTTTTTAATGTTTAATGCTTTCTTTTCTTCTTGTTTGTTTAATAAAAGTGTACATAAACAATCTGTGTGACTTTGGTGTTATACAATAATATGTAGCCTTAGTAGATATTCAAAGACACATTCATATAAATCTAAGTTATTGGATGCAAGAAGACGTGACATGTTGTATGGATAAAGCATCTGTGTCTTCGAAAAAACTTTTCTAATTAGTTCTATTGCATAGGGAATCTTTAGTTTGCATGTTAATAATATATGGTCTAAATTTCCGTAATCTCGGCATTAACAGTGTGGGCTGTCTTTTATACCTAATTTGAACATATGGCTAGAGAAAAGGCCGTGATTAAAGCGTAACATACATATCCTAGTTACAAAATATCTATTATAGTAGCAATCCTTGAACCATGGGGTCCTGGTGAGAGCCGGCTGGATATATTTTTATTATTGACCTTTGTCACTTTGACTATAAACTTGTGACCAATTTTTTATAGCAATATGTTTTCCTGCGTGGATAAGGTCCTGAGCAGGACAATTATATCCAAGCAACTCTCCGCCTTCAATTGATTCCTTTGCTAATTTATCAGCGGGCTCGTTGCCGATAATACCACAATGCGATTTAACCCTTACAACCCTTTTGTTAGTTTCTTTAGAAGCTTTCAGCGCTGCAGATAGTTTTTGAAGAAGGTAACAGACATTCGAACCTTTATTGAAATTAAAATATGCTTTGGCTGTCGGACATTATTGTAAAGTGGTTATGGTCTGTGGTGTTTATATATTTTACGGCTTCTATCAATGCAATTAGTTTAGCTGAGAAGGATGACATGTGTGTCTTGAGCTAAAATTGTTTTTAATACTCTTTTCCTTGTCAAAAAATGCACATCCGGTATCGGATTCTTATTTGGAGTCATCAGTATAGATCTCGTAGCTGGTGGGCAGCAAAGTTTAAACGATTGATTTTAATGAAACAGCACAAGTTTTTTGCTAAAGATATATCGACGGACAGTTTTTTTCAAACATTTTTAATAGTTCGACATTAACGTTCATAAATGCCATTTGAACAAAAAACTTTGGTTCTTTTCAGCAAATAAACTCAAAATGTCTAGATACAAAAAGCATTTGCATCAAGAAATCACCATTTGTAAAAAAATTGCAGGCATCAAAGTTGTGATAAAATTCAAGAATCACACTTCTTGCATACTCGGTGTCTCGCACATTGTGTAAATATTTTTGTTTTTCTCTATTTTTTTAACTGGACACCTTCTACACGTTGGTCTTTTGACTTCTTGGTCTTGGACGGTTTCATGTTATGGAGTTTATATTTACAGTATACGCTGCATGGGAAACGTAACGTCACGAGGAACATGGATGGGCAATTTGTAGGTAGGTGGTATGTCTTCTAAGATCTGGGCATTATACAACGATGTTATGTTGCAATGTTCGAGTGTGTTTAGGTACTCCAGGATCTTTTGGCCATTTGAAGGGATTCTTACCACAAAAACAGTTGGAATTTACAGCAGCATCAGAGTTAACATTTTTGTCCTCTGCTTCTATTTCTGATTCGATAGTATATAGTCACCTGATCCTAAATCGCTCATGTCGGAATCAATTTCTTCAGCTCATTTTTCTTAACGTTTCTTCTAAATTTTTGTCTCCAAATTTTACCCCCTTTGAAGGCGCAGGATTAGTTTCACAGCCCATTTATTTACCCAAAACACAAAGTAATAAAAAAATCTCCTTCGACTGCAACTAAGTTCTCAGTTTTATTATAAAGGAAATAAACAAATGATTCCGTTAACACAGACCTCGGTTAATTTATACCAGTTGTGTTTTATGACTTGAGCTAAAACAGCGAGTTTTTACGAAACATAGTACTTACACACATGGGCTAACACAGAAACGCTCATGGGTATCTATACAGAGTTCCACTTCGCGGAAACAGCCCAGTTTTCCATATTAAACTCAGTTTTATCCAAAAAAATTCAACTGAAAGTTGTTCTTATCAATCAGCTGCATAATTCGAAAATACTTTAATTTACACAGGATGCTCATTTTCTCAGTGGCAGACTTTTTAAATAGAACACCCTGTATTTTATATCATTTTTAAAAAGATGGTATCGCGACAAGCAAATTGATACCCCACTTGATGGATCTAGGCTTAACCGTTTCAGAGTTTTTCATTTGTTTATTAAAAATATTGGTCTAGTTTGGTGCGTAAATACTTCGATTCTGCACAATGCTTTGGCTGCATATTCACTGGAGTTAATTTTATACACTCCTCACTATAACAAAATGCAACATGGTAATTTTTAATGTAACCGGGCTATACAAAGTGTTAAATTTCGCAAAACCTAAATGTTCTCGAAAATTTCAAATGGAACGCCCTGTATATTAGAACGTTATGAGATGCGCATTTTCATGGCCTTTTCAGCAATGCCATGTTTGATGACAATATTTTTAACGGTTTCAAAGATATTAAGGCTCAATTACGGAATTAGCCATTTTTATATAAATTCAAGTAAATACTTCACGTTAATATGCAACACCCTGTATTTTATATCATTTTCAAATAGTTTACGTGATATCCTTAATTCATACTGCATAAAAAAACTAAGTGTGTGTGATGTAAAAGAGCAAAACATTCAATGTATATATTAACAAGGTTTAAATCAACAAGAACAACACTAAATCAGAATTCACAAAATAAACAAAAAAAATTCAACGCAGCAAATGTTTAAGTTGGGAGCCGTCATTATCGATACAAATTTGTAATCTCTGTCTTAAATTGTTTTGCACCTTCAACAATGTTGCTTTGCGTATAGAATTGAAAGCCTCTGAAATACTTGCGCGCATGTCCTCCTTAGTTGTTGGTGGAGTCGCATACAATTTACCTTTAATGTCAACCCAGAAAAAGAAATATATTTAGGAAAGATCAGGAGATCTTGCTGGCCAAGGGGTTGGTCCACCTCGACCTATCCATCGCTCTTAAAAATTATGGTTTAAAAATGCTCTAACAGCTCCCGTTGAATGTGGAGGCGCTCCATTGTGTAGATACCAACTTTTACCTCGGAGTTGTAGAGGAATTTCTTCTAACAGCTCTGGTAGATCATTATTCAAGAAATTTAGATAACGCACACCAGTGAGAGTCCCATCGAAAAAATGCGGTCCTATTAAATACGGACACAAAATTCAAGCCTACACATTTATGGACCACCTATGCTGACGATCCACTGACCACGAAAAATGTGGATTTATATCAGTATAATAATGCAAATTATGCATGTTAATTCCTCCACAGTTTGAAAAATTAGCTTCATCTGTAAATAGCACTTTTGCCAGATATCCTGGTTCCTTATTGTCCTTCTGTAGAGCCCAAATACAAAAATTTAATCTTTGCTGCTTATCGCTTGCAGACAGCCCTTGAACTTTTCTAGCATGGTATGTGTGATACTTGTTTTCTTTAAAACATATTTGGACAGAAGTTTTGCTGATATTTAAATTCGAAGCTAATTGTCGCTGACTGATATGTGGATTTTCAATGGCTGAGGCTATGATATTTACAGACGTACCTTGATTTAGAACTGTTTTGTTTCTTACGGGAGCCCGATACTGTACACTGCCGTATGCATCAAAACTAACTTTCACCAATCTAAATGCTTTCAACTGAGGTTGTTGTCGATTAGGGTATTTCTGCCTATAGATTCTCTTTGCTAAGGCAAAATTTCCATCACTTTCAGCAATCACGTACAGCATTGACATAAGTTCTTCAGTAAAAGACATGCTGATATCAAGAAAAAACGGGTAACTAAGAAAGCTACCTGTCAATAATTTAGTTAATTTTTCAAATGTCAAGTGGCGTTGTCAAAGCCGCCCTTAGATTTATAGATAAGTTTCATAAATATTGGAAAATGATAAATTTTGTAATTAATGCTTATATCTTTAAAACCGTTGAAAATAATGTCCTCAACCGTGGTATTGCTGAGAAGGCCACGAAAATGCGCATCTAATAAAGTTCTAATATACAGGGCGTTCCATTTGAAATTTTCGAGAAAATTTAAGTTTTGCGAAATTTAACACTGTATAGGCAGATTACATTAAGAATTACCATGTTGCATTTTGTTATAGTGAGGAGCATATAAAATTAACTTCGGTCAATATGCAGTCAAAACATTGCGCAGAATCGAAGTATTTACGCACCAAACTAGACCAATATTTTTAATAAACAAATGAATAACTCTGAAACGGTTGGGCCTAGACCCATCATCAATTTGCTTGTCGCGATACTATCTTTTTAAAAATGATATAAAATATAGGGTGTTCTATTAAAAAAAAGGTGTTTGGTCTGCCACTGAAAAAAGGAACATCCTGTGTAAATTAAAATATTTTTGAATTACGCAGCTGATTGATAGGAACAACTTTCAATCGAAACTTTTTGATAAAACTGAGTTCAATATGGAAAACTGGGCTTTTTCCGCGAAGTGGACCACCCTATATATATATATATATATATATATATATATATATATATATATATATATATATATATATATATATATATATATATATATATATATATATATATATATATATATATATATATATATATATATATATATATTGGTATCTGGGTTTTACGAGTGGCAGATTTAACGAACTTCTCATTTAACGAGCAAATTTTGTTGATTTGAATGGACTTATGTAAGAGGCAACACTAAAATGTTTCTGATTTAACGAGACCGCTTTTTAGACGATTTTAGTTTTAGCGATGTAATTCTGAACCGTTCACATTTTTATTGTGATACACAAATGTGCGAAAGTAAACAAAAGGGCCTCGCCTTTCTGGGAATTTCGTTGTCTCTCTATCTAAAGAAATATGACCACTCAGACACGCTAGGACTAGACGCACATGTTTTTTGATTGGGATATGACACTAATAGGTAATAAATTGTACTGTACACAAGACAAGAGATAATATTTATGGGTTATTCCACTTATAATGAACGCTCCTTACATACATTTGTGAGGCTTTCTGTTTTTCTGTGAGGCAGGTTTCAGAATAGAGTCTTGTTTACACAATGTCCGCATCCGGTAATAAAAGAAAACGCTTTACCAACGCAGAGAAATTGTCGATATTAAAACAAGTGAAAGTGGGAACGAAAAAAAGTGATATTTATAGACAGCATGGTATTTTGCATTATAAGCAATTTTAAAGTACGAAAATTCTATTGTCCAGACCCGTGGTTCCAACACTATTGACAACAAGAGGAAAAGTCTAAATGTTGCTAATTAAAAAACATGGGCGACTGACGATATTTTTAAAACTGAAGTAGACGAAAGGGGTAGAGAACTAGAAAGAAAAATTTTGCGTGTGGTGGATAATTGTCCGGCACATCCACAATTGACGAGTTTGAAGAACATCAGATTAATGTTTCTGTTGTTGCGTAATACTACAGCTGTACTGCTGCCTTTAGATCTGGAAATTATCAACTCTTTGAAATTTAATTGCAGAAGACAACTCGTCAAAAAGATAATTGACAACATGGACAAGAATCAGTGTCAATTTTCGACAAATGTCCTCGAAGCTATTCATCTCCTCGATAGTGCATGAAAAAATGCCTCCCAAAATAACGGTGAAAAACTGTTTCAGGCATGCTGGTTTTCATTTTGAGCACAAAAATGAAAAAGTTGATTTAAGTTTTTTGTGTAATGTTATTACTGACAAAGGTATCGCCGACGAAGACGATGACGATGTTCCTATGAGCGAATATGCGAGGGTAATGAAATTGGCACAAGTACCGGATGCGATGGATTACCTGAACATATATAATTCTGTAGAGACTTCAGGTATTCCAACAGATTCCGAGATAATTGAAGCTGCAAATTTTAACACTACCCAGGAAGTAGTAGAATATTCTGATTCGGACAACGAATCTGAAACCCCCGAACGCACAAATGTTTCACTGCAAGATGGCATAGATTCCGCCGAGACGCTTAGAATATTTTTAGAGGCGGGCCTCAAACTCCGAGAATGAGCTAAGTTTATTAATTTCTATAGAAAACTTCTCGAAAAAGAAAAAAGAAAAACCGACAGTGCAAATGAAAATCACAGACTACTTTTTATAATGTGTATAAGCTTAGATTAATTAATAATGTACAATATATACAGTGATGTGATTTTTTATGTGAATAAAATGGCTTATTCAAAGTAGTTTAAGTTAAATTTCAGTATTGATGGAAAGATTCATAGGGGAGTAGTCCGGTATGTACACTTGGTACATATAGGTATGCTCAAGTGCATGGCGTGTATGTTTGGTTTTGTTTTGAGCTACCATTTTTAGGATGTAGATGCTGAGGAGTGTCGGATACTTTGGTCTTTTTTACCAGTGTGTCTATATGGAATATTAAATATGATTCTCATTACTTGTTTTTGTTGTTTAATGACTCGATATGCTTTACTTGCTCCCGAAGTATGAAGCACCAGCACATTACTAAATTAATGTCCGAAAGTAACTCCACCTATTTCGAAATCGGTGGATAGGGAGGCGAGGATCGTTAGAATGAACAACATGATCACCCGATCTTACGCTATTAGACTTCTTCTAATGGGGATATGTTAAAAATACGGCATGCAAAACTAAACCACGCGATATAGCTGACCTAAAAAGAAGAATAACGAATGGTGTTGTTTGTTTTTAATTCGATTCTCCTTGAAGAACTGCATATGTAGGGATTTATTAAATAGAAAGTTATGGCTATAACACCAACCACGCTAGAAAATATTAATGACCGGATTAGACAAGCATGTACGTTAGTGACCCCCGAAATGTTGAATAATGTGCGCTACTCTTGCCAAAGAAGAATTTTAAAATGTTTGGAGGATATTATGAACATCTTTTAGAAAAAAACCATCGTTAAACTTAAGGTATTTCATGCTAGTTCTTACTATAATTTTATTTTTTGGAAAAGTAGTAGAGCAAATGCAACGATTCTCTAGGCACATACGCAGTTCTTCACGAAATTTCGTATTTTTGGAAAAAACAACAACACCATTCCATTTGACATTTATAACGTGACAACGGTCCTTCAAAGTTAAGAGGAGGGGTAAATGTTGAGGATATTTAAAAATATGTCCCCCAGCCTACTTATCACCTCACCAAATTTTTAGCAACATACTCCAAGTGGTTTTCCAGATATGTAATTGTAACACTTTAAAATCCTCACTCTGTAGATCAATAGTGTAAACAATATACAACAAAGTGTTAATACAAGTTTATACCATGAAAAGTACACTATGTACCAAAATTTAGATGTAGTTGAAAGATACAACAGTTATAGCCGTTTAAAGAAAAAAAATAGGGCTTTTCCTCTTAACGTCAAAGTCGCGATTTTAAACGTCAACATTGGCAACGTTTAGGTAAAGAACCTGTACCGAATATGGGTTACGTAGAAAAAGTGTAGCAAGAATTGTGTTTTACAAACCCTAAGTTTCAGCCTCAACTGTCATGGTCATTCATTTAATAAACTATTTCCAGAAAAATCATTTTAAATAGACCCCTTCTCTGATGCTTTGGCAGTAGTTTTAGTTATAGAGTTTTTCCTTTAATGGTCTATAATTTTTAGCGAATTCCGTAAAAAAAATTCGTTATTGAGGAGACCGCCACTTCTAAATTTTCAAAATATTTCTTCAAATGAGGGCGAACTAGCGCCCTTAAAGCCCATATCCGGAGTTAGTTTCAGTTTTTATCTATTTTTATATATACAAGGTGACGCATTTCTACGGTAAAGCTCAATATATTCGTTATTATACAAGATACAAGAAAACATTGTATATGTTAATTATAGAGTGTACTGAACTGTATCTTATAAAATTATTTTTACAATCAGAGGGTGACCCATAAGTCGTTGGTGATACAAACTTTCTTTTTCTTTTTTTTTTTTAATCGAACACGTCTTATATTATTGCATTTTTGCATTTTGCATCGAAATATATGGCGTGTTTGTAAGAGAACTTCGGGGGCCCAGCAATTGCCTTATGGCAGCGACTTTTCATTAAATGCTTCAAATTTCAATAGCTTAATTTGTTGTTAACCTAAGGTTTGTTGGCCAGGAAGCCAGTTTTTTCGGGAACATTAAGTTTATTTTCGGAAAACTTTTGTACATTTTCAAACAATAAATTAATTCGGTTGAAATATTGTACATTGTTTTACTATATACGTTATACTGGTAAACAAATTTGATGTCTGCCTTCTTAAAAAATGCATATTTACTATGAAAAACATTTTTTTGAAAATTCATTAACATAACGCACTTGCTGCGTCCAGACTTTCTACATATACATACGATCTTCATACAGTTGTATTGTTAGTCTTGCAAAGCATTCAAGTAGGTTAATTTTCAAGATTTTCTTGTACAAAGGCCTAAAAGTTAATATAATTATTGTTAATAGTACCTCTGGGTTATTTAATTGTTTATATGTAAATTGTAATCTACGTACATTAATATATAAATTACTGTGAGCTTCTGAGAATATTTTACAAATTAGTCAACTGAATGTCTAAATATTTTTAGTGGCATTGCATTAAAGTGAGTAATCGTAATATTCCTGCCAAGTTTTTAACACTTGCGATTATATTTGTTGATAATAGATTTGTAATATCTTATCGAACTCGCTTATTTACCCCCTGGACTTCAATATCGCATCAATTAAGTAAGTCACGACAATGCAGATGATATAATATTCAATTGAAATACGTATCTCTTAAACGATCGGTTTTTACAGGATCCGTTCGATTCATGTTTATTTCCCATTTTTATATAAACATAAACACATTCCACAGTCATTTGTTTTTACATGGCGTCACCGACAGCTAGTGCTGTCGAGTATTATTAGTTGCACAGTGTATAGAGTAACGGTTTTAACCTATAAAACCTATCAGTATGTAATCTGTTCTTCTATAAAATGGGTGAGTTATATTCTAGTATCAAAGCAAGCCTATGACTTACTTTTCATAATTTGTTTATGTGCACACTACATAATAATACATGTTATTTTATTATCTGGGGTTTTAAGTATTGTCTTTATATGGGAGTAAATAAATATTTTAGTTTATCACCAAAAGCGTTATTTTACATTATTAGAAACAAGTGCGTGATACAGAAATCTAGTAGTTCTTATTCCTATAAATACCATGACCGATTAACGATCGTTGGCGGTGATGTTGAATCTATGAGGACGTCTTTAAAAGTTCTTAGCCTACTTACCCACTATAAAAGCAATCAAGACAATAAAAACATTCAATAGAGAAGAGATAATAGTCAGATCTGATATATAATAATGTTTATGTAATTCGAACTCATGAGTCACGAATCGTCACTTAGTGATTTGTATGCAGAGGCATTGTCTTGCAAAAACAAAACACATTTAGATAGCTTTCTTCGCGGGTTCCCCTATTTTTTCCGTTTATGATGTTCAGTAATAATTGACAGTTATTCTTCTTCTTAAGGTGCCGTCTTCTGTCTTCCGTCTTATAAGCAGCTTGTTGACTGCTGCTGTGAAAAGATCACTTGATGAACAGTCAAACCAGTCTCTCAGCTTCCACGCTGCGCTTTCCGATTTACGCCCTTCGGAGTGGGAGTAAAACCGTCGGCCCCGTGTCCATGCGAGGTTGGACTTGTTAAAGATCCCTACCCTCCTTACAGAAAGGCAGGGGTTCGGCAAAATTTCCAGGATAGTGAGGTGAAACTGCTCCCTGGCGTCGGTGATTGGCCATAGTCGCGGAAATAGGCCGACGTTAAAGAAACAAAACACACACATGAATAGGTCGAAAATGTCACAGATAAAATTCAAGTGGTATATAGCCGTTACTCTTATAAAAGCAGAGGGCAATTGCACTCAAAAAAATGAGGAGGCATCAGGATCTACAGAATCAACAGTTTTTGCAAATCCAAGTTATGGACGATCGTCCAAGAACGCATTGCCCGCGGTATTGAGATTCGACAATATTGTCCACGTCATAGTGGAACAGGAAAATAAAGCAATACAATCTACATGTGTAAAAAGTGTCAGGTACATCTACATCTAGATTGCTTCAAACACTTCCACACACCCTATTATTTACGTAAAAAAGTCCAAGTTTTCGTATACGCAATATTTTACTACGGCCTTTATGGCAATTTAGTCTTGTAACTGCTCACATATATGTATTTTTGTTTAAAATCAATAATAGCACTTTGAAAATAGTATGTTTTCTACTTTTGGGAATTAATGGGTTAAAAAGATGACATACTCTCGCAGGCACGCTGTCAATTGAAAATTTCATTTTTTTGGGTTGAAAATAGCAGCTCGTTTAACTAGTTATTTAATCGTTATATCAACGATCATTTCGGAAACATGTTTTGTTATTCAAACGGAAAAGTTTTATAATAGTTTAATGAACTGAATTAGAAGTCGTGAAATATTTAGACTATACATCTGTAGCCCAATATTAAACCAATTTGCTATTTGTTTTATGACGTAGATACATATGTACTTCCATAAAAATACTATAAAAGCTGTTAACGCTAATTTCGCAATCGTAAAACGTTTAATGAGCAATTTTTTTCTTAACTTCCCAGAAGTCGAACAACAGTGTAATCACCGTTATTTAGCGAATACTTGTAGAAAAATAATTTGCTTACGAGAACAGTACAACTGCGAGGCTTTCAAAAGAGTTTTTGAAATGAGCGCTAGGCCCCTAGACGCTATACCTAGCGATATATATCATATCACATTTGATTCCTTCATGACATTTATCTGCTGTTTTATATTTTCCACATATTCTTCTAAAGCGTTTTCCAATTTATTTCTCTTACATAGTCTTAATTCCTGAGTTTACCAATCCAAAAATAACACAAATTCACTTATTTTATGTACGATGTAGCACACGGAAATGGTCGACTGCTATGACGTTTATGTGCAGAACGTTTTTCTAATAGACGAATACCATGTCTACACATGGTATTAAATAAATGTTTCTAGATACATTTACAAGATTGCATCTCAGGTTGGAGGAAACACGTAGCTTTGTAAAAAGCAAAATAGGCAACCGACCATTTATTGTTAGAACCCACAACTTGAGGAAGATTGAGGAATGATGGTGGAAAAATCTTCAGGCATGAGTACGAGAAAAGTCGCAAGCAAGTTGAATGTGAATCACAAAGCAGTTTGGGATATCGTAAAGGTGTATTTAGTTTAGCCTCATCACCTACAGAGAGTGCAAGCTTTGCTACCTCAATATTTTCCAACTCGAGTTAATTTTTGTAATTGGTTTCAAGAGAATTCTTTGAAATTTTACTTTAAAAATCCTATTCACAGATGAAGTGAATTTTTGAGATATGGCATTACGAATTTTCATAATAATCGTATTTGGGCTGAAGAGAATCATCATGCTATGATCGAAATACATCACCAGCATACATTTTCATTTAATGTTTGGACAGGGATTATTGGTTATGAAGCACCTTCGTGGCGAAGGTGGCTTTGAGTTAGCCTGTAAAACGGGGCATGAACCCCAATATGAACACTGGTTGTATTCGAGGGTTGTAAGACCCATGATAACATACGCAATAGTGGTATGGTGGACGAAAGCGCAGCAGGTGGGGCGATAAGGTTTTTAAGTGGCGTAGAAAGGCTTGTATGCCTGAGCGCTACAATAAAGACCACCCCAACGGTAACGTTAGAGGCTTATTTGTATCTACCTCTATTACACATCATTGGTGCATAATTAGCTAATGAAAGGCCAAACAGTGGTAAAGCAACGGCATGGAACAAGTGTAAGGAGCTGTGCATTGAATTGAAGGCAATGACGATTATATAGGTATACTCGCTGACAGAATTGTGAGAGGATTTTTAATGTAAAAATCCCAAGAAGGGAGAAACGAGAAAACGGCCATCCTAGCAGCACTGAGTCACAGTGGTATGGTACACTGACAGATCCCAGACCGGGTTAGCTGTTGGATGAGAGATTACAGAATAACGCCAGTAGCTTATATGCTGAACAATATTCCATGCCTAAATGGCTGCGTTCCGTGAAAGACAATATTCAGCAAAGGATGACGAAACAGTCAATTGTCATATATTCGTGCCTTACGCCAAACAGTGCTTACGTCACTAGATTTTATAGAAAACAAGTCGATGATTTCATGGGACTGTCTGATGACCCTGATAGAGCTAATAAGTTAAAACAAAGTGACACCATCATGAGTTACAGCACACGAGGGTCATAAAAAGAACAATAAGGTAGACGTAGCTAGGGAATGAACGTCTAGGCCCCTGATAACTCCCTAACCTTCTAACGGTCTAGTCAGGCCGAACATAAGACAATCCAATGATGAATGGAAAATAATCAAATCATTGGCATGGTGGGAAAACTGTTTATGACTGAAGCAGACCAAAGAGTTCATAAAAGAATATTTGCCCAAATTGACATGAAACCTACTAGGCAGAAGCAGGAATGCCGTTCCAATAATAGTTTATTCACAGAATCCTGCCGCCTCAATACGCACGTGTGAGTCTGCATATATGCAGATTCCTCCAAGAGGAATACCCTAGATACAGGTATTGTGCCATTCTGAAGGCCTAACGAGATTAAGGTTCCAGACACTTGAAGACCGGGAACGAAAGGCTGAAAGCTATATGAAGGACCCTATATCAGGGGTAGGCACTCTAATAAAGCAAGATTTACATAAAAGCCTACATGGCCGCGAATGCCCAGCTACCTACCACACTAAATCTAAAATATAAAATAGCCTGAGGAAGGAAGGTCCATGGTTATATTTCTGAGCAAGCCTACGAGAAGTAGATTTGGTCTGCATAAAATACGTAGTGGTAAATTATAAATTTATTAAGACTATTCTGATGGCCTCAGACGACAAGCCAAAAATATAGCTATTATAAAACCAATATATATAAGTTTTTGGGTTCTTATTCGAGCTCTACGTACATACGGGCCACAAAGCTGATTAAGGGGCTTTTTAAAAGTTGACATTATTACTGGAAACAGCGAGTTTTCCCTTCAAATTAGGAGTCCTCAGTTGGCTTATGTAAATAAATGTTTGACAACTTTTACTATCGTCACTTTGCCATTAGCAAATGTTGATATGAAAGGTCCGTTTAAAGTTTTAATACAACATGATTTTTTAACCCGGCCAATTGTATACTATATACAAGGAGAAAGGTTAAGGGCTTATTAATAAGCTAATAAGCTTGAAACACGCGTATGCGGTTGTCTCCTTGCGGCTTCGCCCTTAACCTTTCTCCTTATGGTATAAAATTGGCCGCGTTAAAAAAAGCATCTTATTATTTTAACTCCTGGGCTCCGGATGCCACGTAGGTAAATTCTGTTCCTCCGTCGCGATTTTGGTTGTTGCCCTCTAATTGAGGGTCTTCCAAATGAAGTTACAAATGTTCACTGGTTGCTTGTTGTGACACCGTGTGTTTTTTGTGAATTATCATTTTAAAAAAATCACTAGCTGAGAGTTGACGATGGGAAGACTTTCGGAAAAGTTTTTCAAATGTGCGCGAATTAGGGCCACTAGAACCCAAATCCAAGGTCCGTTTGAATTTTTATATGTATATATATATATATATATATATATATATATATATATATATATATATATATATATATATATGCTTTATTAGTATATAATAATACATCATGTCCATATAAAGAAGTCAGAGACTTGAACATATATTACATAGTTTTGGCCCAAATGTGTTTGACGTATGCTTTCCAAAAGGTACTAACTTCAGATTTTGACGTACGAAAATTTAATTACATTTTTCTCCGATCTAATGTTTCAATCGTTGCCTACATTCATTACAGCTCCCAACCATATCAATATTCTCTTTGGATAAAAATCTGTTCTAACCATTCCTTATTAAATACAACATTTTAAAATTTTAAACAGGATCTAAATGGCATAGTATATAACTGACTTAACTTATGATATATATATATATATATATATATATATATATATATATATATATATATATATATATATATATATATATATATATCTGTGTGTGTATGTAGACCGTTTGCTGCCATGCGTAGATTGATTCATACAACAGGTATAAATCATGCATCAACGGTAACCAAACAAAATAAATAAGAGGCATAAAACATACTACCCGAACCAACAATCGCGAAATCTCGACCACAAATATCGCAAATGACAGACGACCTGAAATTAGAAATCTGCCAAGTATTCTGTTTTTTAACTGGGGAATTCAATCAATAAAAATGATTTTAAAACAGTTTGTTCTTTTCTCTTTAAACTTAAACATAAGACGTCATCCAAGATCGAAACAGTCGTTGAATGTGTTTCAAGTGACAATTCTATTAATTATATAATTAATTATTACGTTTACTTTTAATATAATATAAAATATCCGGGGCATAAAGCCTGCGTCAATATCATGTAAACAAAACTTTAGTTAACGTACCCTTAGACAACTCAGTGGTAGCGTGCTTGTTTTCTACGCAGAAGGTTCCGAGATCGATTTACCGCTTGATAAATATTTTCTTTTTACTTTGACGTTTGGAGAAACCATAGTGTACCGATTTCATACGTTTTGAACCAGATCTCATATTTGTTTAAAACGCCTGAATAACTTTGTCACCTTTGACTCTGAAATTATAATTTTCAGCAGACACTTTGTTATTGTTGATATTGAAAAGAACTGGTTTGATTAGGTTGACTAAAACTAAATCATTCAGGCCATTAATAGGGAGAAATAACTGATACTTTTATTATTTGGCAGATACTTTATTTTCCTAGATATGGATTAAGTTTCCTTCTGGGAAGCCGTTGTAACTTTAATGAAATTTGTATGAAAAGTTTATTTTAAAGAGACTTAGACTATCTATAGATATAGCAAAATTTAATTTTCTAGCTTCATCAGTGGCGGCTCGTGACATTGGGAGTAGGTGAAGCAGAATCCGCACTGCCCCTAAGGGGGGTCCAGTGAGACGAAGACCTCCCCTGCGCCGCAAGCGATTTTTTTTCAAGGTCACGCGTTCTCCTGGCACTTCAGTATTTAAATGGAAAATCCATTTGTACAAAATATAGACTCTCACAAGGAATAATTTTCGGAATAATGACCAGGAATATTCGATGAGAGGACACTGTATAGGTACTGTACACGCACGCATGCGGTAATATAATACGGCGCTTGGTACCTCTGAAAATCTTTTTATGGAGGGAAGAGCTACAAGTATATATTTTTTTCAAATTCATGGCCCTTTTTTTTACAAGTTGAAATTTTATATCTAGTATTTTATTATTTTGTAATTATTCTTTTAGAGGTGATAATAAACAAATCAATTCCACTTGCCAAAAAGAAACATGAAAAATGCAGGTTTTCAAAGTATCTAAATGTGACGCATACCAGATTATTTAACGGCACCATAGTAAAAATAAAAATACGCCTCTGACGATCCGACTCAATTTAAACAAACAACGGAAACTAAGATTTGAAGCAGGTTCAGAACGCTGCATCACGTTTGTGGCCCAACCTGCCACTGCGCGTACCGTTGCCATGGCAACCGTCTCATGTAGGCGTCCCGAAGCAGACGCAGCGTTTGTATACGAAAAAATATGGTTCAGTCAGTTCGCAGCTGCTTGACGCTCTACAGTAGTCTAGTCAGTGATCCGCAATACGTAAGTTCTGCACTTTGGGGCATGTATACATTCAATTCGGTGATCAGGGACAGGCTTGCAAATTATATCCTACCATTAATTACTATAAAAATACATTTTTAACTGCGGCGCGACGTAACAAGACATTTTTATGTGGTTGTACCATTTTGATAATAGAGAGATGTCAATGGTAACACTTTCGAAAGAATTCCTCAAATATGCCCCTACTAGGACCTCTAAACTCGTTCTTCAAGGTCTGTGTGAATTTAAACTATTAACTATTAATTTGAATAATATGCCGTATAATAATAGTGTACAATTATTGTGAATATTCGCTACTATAACGCACTTGCTGCGTACCGAAATATTGTGTTCCTTCATCCAACGTGTTTCCATCTTCAACTGACTATATACCGCAATGATGAGAGGTAATCAGCTTGGAACACGTGTATGCGGTTGTCGCCTTGCGGCTTTTCCCATAACCTTTCTCCTTGTGTGTATATATATATATATATATATATATATATATATATATATATATATATATATATATATATATATATATATATATATATATATATATATATTATAAACTGCGGCGCGACGTAACAAGACATTTTTAATGTGGTTGTACCAGATGAATTTGAGAGAATGAAGAAAAAAAATATGGTGGATTTTGAATAAAAAAGTTTATATTAACCGAAAAATATAGGTGAAGCAGCGCTTCACCTGTGTCATCTGACGAGCCGCCACTGAGCTTCATAGAAAATTGGGTTTTGGGCACTTTTCTTAAAAGTAGTTAGAACACAAGATTTTTTTATTTTTTTTTGATAATAGAGAGATGTCAATGGTAACACTTTCCAAAGAATTCCTCAAATGTGCCCCTACTAGGACCTCTAAACTCGATCTTCAAGGTCTGTGTGAGTTTAAACTATTAACTATTAATTTTAGTAATATGCCGTATAATAAATAATAATGTAGAATTATTATGAATATTCGCTACTATAATGCACTTGCTGCGTACCGAAATATTGTGTTCCTTCATCCAGCGTGTTTCCATCTTCAACTGACTATATACCGCAATGATGAGAGGTAATCAGCTTGGAACACGTGTATGCGGTTGTCTCGTTGCGGCTTTGCCCATAATCTTTCCTTATATATATATATATATATATATATATATATATATATATATATATATATATATATATATATATATATATATATATATATATATATATATAAGGAACCAGTTTGTCTAGAAGAAAATTTCTGGAAAAAAAATTGTATCACAAAAAATAACAAAGTTATGTTGATGAAATTTTGTAAGTATGTTGCCTCAGTAAGTATATGCCAAAATTAAACTTTCTAGCTTTATAGCAAATTCAGTTATTTAAATTTTAAGCATTTAATCACAATTAGCAACCATAACGCACCTGCTGCATCCAGAATTGTTTCAAATTAATTCCCTTACGCGAATTTTATAAAAAGTAAAATATTTCCAAGGCATGCAGATTATACGGTGTTGTTTTTACATGAAAAATATACTTTAAAACATTACTAAACTTGTTGACATGATAATTTAACTTCTAAAGTTTGACGAAAACAAGAGCCGTAAAAGAAAATGCCAAAGCCATTCAACCTACAGACTCAGCCATGAAAATCCACAAAGAAAAGTAATGCACGTGTGCGCCTCGAGCACATGAATGAAAAACCAATTTATAAAGTTGGCGGTCACATTGAACCAACTTTAATATATTTTTTCTCTTCCTGTCGCCCTGTCTGGCGATGCCACAAAAAAGGAAAATTGAATTTATTTTGACATATTGATGGCAACTATAAATAAAAATCCTTTGCAATATTAAGGTATGTTGATAATATAGTTATTTAGGAAATAATACAGAAATGACATATGACTTTTTTAATGTGTATGTCAATTTAAATCCAGGTAGTTGCGTGTATGTCTTTTTTTTATTTCTTAAGCTTCGGAAATGTCGAGTTGCAAAAGTGTAGTGGCTCCATGTAATTATTTATTGTGGGCCTATGTTGAGTATCGATAATATGTTTTGCAAATGTTAATTGGTCAGTGTGGTTATTTCGAAGTGCAGAAGTATGTTCTTTGTTTATAAATAAATTTAGCTTTTGTCAAGCAACATGATTTTTCTTTCGCGTTAAATAGAAAAGGAAGCGTCGTGTTTTAATAAAAGGTTTTCCATTCTGGTAGTTTGCATCTCTATATCAAGGTAGTATATTCAAAACTCACTTACAAATTATATGCCTTATGTCCGGTTTCATGAAGCTCGATTAAATATTAGCCGGTTGGTTAGTTATTCAAGGCTTCAGAAAACTAATCACAGCTTCAAAATATTTGGTTGTCAAGGCAAAAACCCTAATCATAATCTGTGATTGGTCTTCTAAAACCTTGACTAACTAACCGACCGTTAAATACTTAATCGAACTTTGTGAAACTATACATAAGAGTTCGATATATTAGATGACCAAATATATATTTTAGTTAACAAAATGACGCTTAACATACACCACCAAAATCAGAAACTTAGAATGAACAAAACGCCCTCCCACAAACACATAACTACACAAGAGTTGAAAACTAAAGCTATACAACTTATACACCTAAAGAAATTTATTTTCTAAATAAACTGTCGTCAATTCAAACTTGCAAACAAAATTAAATAAACATTATTTTCTGAATCTGAAAAACCTTTCAGATATATCTGGATAATATGTGAGACTACAAATATGTGAATATTTAAGAACGGTTATGGTTTTATTTTAACAACAGACCGTTTTAAACGACAAAATTGGTGATTTTGAAAGAGTGATTCTAAAACAAATGCGCGTTATGGAAACAAATATTGCCGATGTATATTTAACAAGGTATTAATGTTTCAATAACTATTGTTTGTCCATGCACGTACGCACGAATCCACGCAGGTATGCACGCACACACACACGCACGCTTTCAGTTATACTTTCCTTAATCTTGTTTTACCCTCCATAACTATTGGTTCCGGGTCCCGCAACTTTTTTGGGGGTTTAAACCACAAAATTTCTCTTGTAGTTTATGCATATATAGATGGTTCTAAGCATGCCACAAAAAATCAGTAAGCCGGCATCGCTTTACCACCTCATTTCTGTCCCCAACACACCCACGGTTAGCTTAAATAAAAAACTAGGGTAAGATAAAACCACATCACAATGCACCCCCGCAGAGATTTAGTGAAAGACGAAACTCAAGCCCCTACCTTTACACCCTGAAAAAAGTACGGTTTGCCCAATTAAAAAGCGTGGGGAAGGTAAAACCACATCACAATGCACACCCGCAGAAATTAATAAAAGAAGAAACTTACTACTAAATCACCTTACTCACCCCCGGAAAGTGTCGTGCAACAAAGGGGGTGGATGCCTAAGAAAGATCCTGGAATATGTATATAGAAAATAAAAAGCAAAGAATAACACTCTGCAAGACTAGAGGAAAAAAAATATGGAAACCATAGGTGATGATGACACGAAAAAATTCCATTTGCAGAGGAATAGGAAAGAAGAAACCATCATCCTGAAACATTTAGCAGGCAAATGCTGTTATGCAGACATAACAGACAGTATAAAAATAGAAGTGAGCACCGAATGTATCATCATTGGTAAGGTAAACAGGATAGGTGAAAAGGGAGTACAAATAAGACTGAAAGGAAAAAAATGAAGTCCAAGCAAGCCTTCAAAGAACACATAGCTTTAAAGCTTGAAAAAAAATGGCCCAACTGGAAGTTAAACAAAGAAAGCACACTGTTATGATCTTAGATATAAATGAAACGCTGGAGGAAACTGGCATGAAGGGATCTCTGAAAAAACAACTGAACTGTGAAAGGAGACACGACGTTAACATAGAGGTGAAATTATCAGAAAGGACAAACCTAGATGGATACAAATGTGCATTCATAACGCTACAATAAAAATTATCCCAACAGCTGGTGAGAAACATAAAAATAGGAGAAGGATGGCATAGGTGACGGGTGAAGCAAGTATACACACCGTTTAGATGCTACAAGTGCCACAGAGTCGCGCATACGGCAATTAAGTGCAATACAAGAGAAGACGGGGAAATATGCCATAGATGTAGGAAGACCGGGCACAGGAGAAGGGAGTGTCACAATGTGCAATGGTGCTATTTATGTAGTACAGATGAGCACAAGCCTGAATCAATGCGCTGTCCTGAGTACAGGAAACTTGTGCAGGCGCTGAGGGTGGAGAATACAGACAGACCAGCAACAAGAACATAATGATTATAACACAAGTAAATCTAGATAGAAGCAAGAGGGCAATGGACCTCCTCAGGCATAACTGTGCTTCAAGGAAGGTCACACTTGCGCTGGTGACAGAACCCAACAAAAATATGGCAAGACACAATAAGATGCAGCGATATATGCCTTAGATGATAAACTGAGAATATAGAAAACTGGAAAAGGTAATGGATATGTGTGTGCTAAAACTAAAGATCTTATATTATACCCCTGCTATATCTCACCGGCAGTGAATGTAGACGCATGTCAGCAACTCCTCTCTGAATTAAAAGCAAGTATACAAGAGGAGCAAAAGAAATCCTTATAGCAGGAGACTTTAACGCCAAGACATACATGTGGGGTTCAAAATTTTAAGACAGGAAGGGAAGTGCACTGACTTAACGGATAAGTGAAAATAACCTTATGGTGCTAAATTATGGCAAAGAACCCACTTTTCAGAGGAATGGTAGATCGTCCTACATATTACAATATGTACCCCTAGTGTGACAAGATATGTCAGCAAGTGGTACCTCAGCGATGAAGAAAATCCTAGCTACCATAAAAACATTCAAATGGAAATCACACAAGCGAGTAAGAAACCCCAGGCGAGAAAGCAACGTAAAGGGTGGATCTATAATGCTGAAAAACAAGAACAACTGCTGGAAAGCATCACGAATGAAATACAACTACCAAGCGATCAATACAATGAAGAACACTTAACACGTGCGTTAGAGAAAGCATGTAACTCCACACTAAGGAAGAAACATGCATAAGAAGAGGTGCCTACGGGTGGAGTGCTGAAATTGCAGAACTTAGAAGTCAATGCTGTAAACTGATAAGGATAGTAACTATAGAGCCAATAAAAAGACCAATATGGCTGAAGATTTGAAAACCAAACTGAGGCGACAGTACAAAGGTCACAGAAACCTCCTGAAGAAAGTGATAACGAAGGCAAAAAAAAACAGTCGTGACTCTCACTATGCAAGGAAGTAGACGCTGATTTATGGGGCCTGGGATACAAAATCGTTACCGGTAAACTAGGGCTACGCGCATCCACAGTTCTGACTAACGAAGAGCAGATGCATATTACTAGAGAATTGTTCCCAACGCATAAATCAAACACATCGCCTGTTTTATATATGGAACAAAACAGTATACCTATGATAACAAAGGAAGAGGTAATCACGGCTGAAAACAATTGAACTTGGAAGGACACCTGGATGTGTTGTGGTGATTTTGTTTCTCCAAGTGTACTTATCAGTGCTCATCACAGGTTCCAATTTTCACTTTGCTACTTTTTATATTTTAAGTCATGTTTAAAAATTAGAGTCTTTGTCAATGATACGAAAATAATTTAATGCGTTGTGAAAGTAGAAGAATCTTTTACTTTCCACGCTTAATAACACCTCAAAAGTATTTTTCATTTTGTATATACGAGGAGGAATTGAAAGATACTTAGCCCACAATAGATATAATTTTTAAAACAAAAATTTATTTATTCAATACAATCTTTTGTAAGACTTAATACCCCCAGATGTAATTAAAACGATCACAACACACGTGCCCGAGCTGCTTGTGCAAAGCTTCAATAGTCTTCTCATCCTTGGCCTTTTCCTGAAAACTGGAAGATAGCCAGACTGGTCAGATTGAGACACCTGATAAGAAGACCTACAGACCTTTATGCCTGATAGACGTCATCGCAAAGAAGAAATTGAAAAAAATGGAGATTTTGCGCGCACGCAGTACGGATTTCGAAAAACAAAAACTGTTTCTCCACACTGGATGCCACCCGAAAAATGCAGAGCACCGTAAATGACATCCAAAACTGTCCCGAAACCTACGTAGCTATGGTAACCTACGACGTTTAAAGTGCTTTTAACTCTGTCCCCTGGAAGGGAATAATAGATGAGCTGAGAAAAAGACAAATATCACCACACCTTGGTATGGTATGCAGCTACTTGGAGCACAGGAATGGTGGGAGAGGCAGGGATAATGTATATCACAAGCGGAGTCCCACAAAGATCCGTGCTGGATCCCACCCTGTGGAACTTCTATTGCGTTGAGCTACTGCTGATGCCGTAAGTAATCGCTTGTGCAGCATGACCTTGCCCTGATTATACGGGGTAGCACCAAAGAGGACATTGAAGAGCAGGCAGCATGGCTGAGTGGAAGAATTGAAGTGTGGCTGATGAAGAAGGGATTACAACTTGCCATCCACAAAACCGAAGTGCTAATCTTGGCAGGATGAAGGACTGTTAAGAGACTAGCAGTCCGAATTTGTAACTTGGAAATCTCCTCTAGCGTTAAACTAAAATACCTTGGAATTTACCTGGGACAAAAATGAACATGGGCTGTCACATCAAGAATTCAACGGAAAGAGCTGAGAAGATGACTGCAGCACTGAGCAGACTGATGCCAAACATCGGAGGTCCCAAGGAAGGGAAGAGAAGATTACTTGGCAGCGTTGTCAACTCCATCTCGTTATACGGTGACCCTGTCCGGAAAGACTGGTTATCCAAAATCAAGCACAGAAAGATCCTCGAAAGTACCCAGAGGAGAATCGCTGTAAGAATCGCCAGATCATACAGAACAGTATGGACCAAGGCTATACAGGTAATATCAGCAGTCCTACCTATACACTTGCTAGTAGCAGAGCGGACGTACAAAAAGAAACATGAATGAAGCGGCTGAAAGGAACAGAAGAAAAGAACTTACTATGACAAAATGGCAAAAAGAATGGGAATGGAAAAAGACCACGGTAGCTCAGTGGACAAAACGGCTAATACCCACAATCAAGCCTTGGATACAACAAAGGCACGGTGAGGTTGGAGACTACCTCACACAGTTTCTGTCGTGATATGGGCGCTTTGGCTCCTATCTGCACAGACTTGCACTGATAGAACATGACAATTTTAGCTTCTGTAGAGAACAGGATACAGCCGAGGAAAGCGTTCTGGGGTGTGAAAAATGGGCAACTGTCGGGGAAGAAGCGGTAGCAATGATTGAGGAGGCGCCAACAGCAGAAAGCACCATACCACATCCGCTGGAAAGCGACAACAAATGGACCATTGTAGATAAAATGATAGAGAAGATAATGGGAGAGAAGAAATATATAGAGAGGAGTGAAGCAGCAGCACAATAACAACACAACTGAAAACTGCAACCATCACAGACAGACCAAGAAAGGAGAACCTGACCTGGAGTAATACCATAAGGTAGTACCACGCGTGCTCCGCACTGTGGGAGGTGGTTTTTAGTTAGTAAGGCATTCTCTAGACAGAATGAATCCAACACAGCTCGGTAGACAGCAAATTGTCTTTTGAAGATTTCCCGGAACCCGAAAAATAGCCGCAACGTAAAAATAGTAAAACGTGCATGTAACCAACAATCGGTTTATCTTAAACTGAACATCGTTCATCTGCAAAATGACCGTAGTCTTAAACACTTTCACTACAAATTTTTGCAACATTATGTGGCTGGTTTTTCGATTATCACGTTATGTCCCTGAATCCTTTTCAAAAACAATAGCTGAATTTAGATTGGATTTTACTATAGTACCATAGTGATGTAACTGGCAACGGCGTCTCTTCCTACAGACGCAGCCTGTGGTGTCCCTTGTTGTTGGTCCGTATAGAAGGAGGCACAAAGGCAGCCCAGCAGTGCCAGATTCGCTAGAGAGGTGACACATTCCCAACAGCATCAGTGTGCGTCGAATGTACATTTCATATCTAAGAATTAGTATTCCATTACGATGTCCAGTTTACTTCAATAAACCTTTTATTTAGCCTTTTTACAATTGTCTTTCAGTATATATGAGCTGTAAACGGCACACTTTTAAATGTTTTGTAAAGAGAAAGCAACAGCATCTGCATATTTATTATAAAACTGAGGGAGACCGCATCGGAACAGGTAAAGATGGTTTCTGTGTAACTTTGTGATTACCATCGCACAGTATAACAATCTGTGTTTAGAAACATATTTACGAGTTTCGCACAACACACGTTGCATCAAAATAGTTATTTTCGCAGTAAATCATGATTTTAAATACCCTCTATTAAACCGCGAGTAATGATCGTTTTCATATGTTCGCTACATAATCATATGTTCGTAATAATTGAGTACGTATTTCAGTGACTTTAGTGTCAGTGAATATAAACCCACTAGAATAAGTACGTATCCAATTCAATGTCTAGGTCATTGTTGTACGGACGGATTGTGATTTTGCTTGGTCGTAAACGTATTTACGACTTTTCCTGACGCGAATATATAATCCGTAGTTTGTCGCGAAATGTTCACGCAGAGATATCGATGTTATTGTGTGTGACCCTGTGTTTTCCGCACTTCTACTCCTCATACACTTTCTTATCTAAGTTCACTGTCAGGGACGACGTACCTAGTTTTGTGTAAAAAATACCGTCAAATGTGTTTCCAACGATTAAAGTGTTCTTCAATTATAGCGATTCGCAAAAATTTCAGCAGCTGGGAGCTCAGAGGGATTGAATGCCAACTCTATAATGCTAAATAATAAAGGACTGTCTTGAGTCTAGAGGTATGTTTTAATTGAAAACTAAATGTTTAAAGAAGTTTAGATTACTTGAAAATATGTATCTGTTTTGCCATACTTAGTGACTCCGAATTTCAGGCCGTATGTATTTGTTACTGTTGGAGCTACAAACTTGGTTCAATGAAGACATTTTTGCTGTTAAAAAAGCTTTCTAGCTACCTTTTCAAATTTGGTTTAGTTTTGTTTAGATTCCGATAAGATGGAGAAAATGTGAAAAGCATTGCTTTTATAAATAGCCTGCATCTTAGATAATACAGTAGCCAGAGTTTCAAAACTTAAGCATACTTAGGAACTAATAAGTACACTTGGAGAACCCAAATCACCACAACACATTTTAAAAGACCTTACTATTAAGGGAGTTTTATTTTTTTAAATAATCGCTTATAAGTGGTAACGATTGTGAGACTTCTTTTAAGAAATGTCATTAGTTAGCACGCTTTAGAACACCAGAACCCATATCTGAGGTTAGTTTTCATTATGTATATATATATATATATATATATATATATATATATATATATATATATATATATATATATATATGAAGCTTGTTTGAATGGGTAAACTACATTATAGCCTTAGTAAATAAATAACCTACTTTGATCAAAAATTATCGCAAAGAATTGGAAAAATGTTATTGCGGTTTTTTTTTTTCAAAACATTTTATTAAAAAAGTTATTCGGAATTACCATCAAACCCCAAATCTTAAGTTTGGTGCAAAAAAAATGAGAGAAAATGTGAAAAGCATTGATTTTATAAATAGTCCGCATCTTAGATAATATAGTAGCCAGAGCTTCAAAATTTAAACAGTTAAGGGAGTTCTCTCTATAAAAAAATATTCGCTTATAAGTGGTAACGATTGTGAAACTTATAAGAAATGTCATTAGTCAGCACGCTTTAGACCACTAGAACCCATATCTGAGGTTAGTTTTCATTATATGTATATATATATATATATATATATATATATATATATATATATATATATATATATATATATATATATATATATATATAGGATGGCGCATTGAAAACGAAACAGACCGATTTGCGCCCAGAAAAATTTGTTACAGCAAACCCTTAAGGGTGGTGATAACAACCCTTATATTTTAAATAGGGAACATGGGTCGAGTGTTACATCATTTGAAAGCTATTTCTTTTCTAAATTCAGCACACTATTTTTTTTGAAGTTTTATCAACTCGTTTAAAAGTTATTCACAGTTGAAGATGTAAAAACGCATTTCACTCATTCCGATAAGAAATGTGCTGACAGTCAATGTTTTGTTAGTTTGTAAACAAAAAATTTAGAACATTTCTTATCGGAATTAGAAAAATGCGGTTTATTATTTCAGTTTATCGGTCGGTTTGATACTTGATAGTACTACCGAAAAGTAATTTCACAATGGTGTATTCTGTAGAAGAAATAGTTGAAATAATTACTCTTTTTTTCAAAAACGATGACTGTGCCAACAACCGTACCGCAAATTTGTTTAATGAACAACATCCGAACAGACATGTTAACAGAAAATACATTTTGGAGTTAGTTGCAAAGTTTCGACAAAGTGGTTCAGTAGCCAACAAAAAACGGGATCCTGAACGTGAATTTCCGGTTAGAAATGAGACCACTGAGATTGAAGTGTTAGGACAAATTGTCGCAGACCCAGCTTTGAGCACGAGAAAATTGGCCACTGTTTCAAACATCAAAAGAAGAACTATTCATTGAAGCATCATAAATTTCACCCGTATGAAATTCATCTTGTACAATAAGTGAATGAAGATGATTTTTATCGGC
The DNA here is from genome assembly GCA_964006375.1 of Tillus elongatus. Taxonomy (NCBI): domain Eukaryota; kingdom Metazoa; phylum Arthropoda; class Insecta; order Coleoptera; family Cleridae; genus Tillus; species Tillus elongatus. The sequence continues at coordinate 58,301,276 of OZ023265.1, forward strand.
GGCTGAAGTTTTGTGAAGTTATGACTGCACGAATAGCTGATAACTGGAACTTTCTGTTCAATATCTGTTTTTCAGACGAGTGTACTTTCTTATCAAACTCTACAGTGAATCGTCATAATTGTTGTTATTGGGCAGAAATAATCCAAGAAATTTTCACGAAGTCCACACTCAAACTCCACAGAAATTGAATGTCTGGACTGGCATTTTTGGAGACCGTTTAATCGGACCAATTTTTCTTGATGGCAATTTGAGTGGCGAAACATATTTGGAGTTACTAGAAGATATCGTTTACCCTCTACTAATTTACATTGTTACAAATGATGATCGTTATCAAGAAAATCAATTAGTGTTTCAACAAGATGGAGCTCCTCCACATTTTTCACAACGTGTTAAAAAATTTTCTAATGAAAACTCAAATTTTTCCAGGAAAACCTCGTCCGATTTTCCTGACTAACAAACTTATCCAAGCCATTTACAAAAGAAAGGTACATGCCAAATTGTATCAAAATCGGCCCATTATTTTTTGAGTTATCGGTGTGATATATATATATATATATATATATATATATATATATATATATATATATATATATATATATATATATATATATATATATGTATGTATATATATATATATATATATATATATATATATATATATATATATATATATATATAAACATATAAAAATTGAAACTGACCCCGGATATGGGTTCTAGGGGTCCTAGTTCGCGCTCATTTGCAAAAATTTATTCAAAATTCAAAAGTCGGGTACTCCCCATTAGTGAATTTTTTCTACGAAAATTCACTAAAAACAAACAAAATCCACCTAAACAATTTTATTCGAACTTAATAAAAACAAGTGTACAATCTAGATTAGTAAAGTTCAGTGCTCCAGCGTAATTTATCAATTTCTAATATAATGTAGGTGTCTTCGAAAAGATTACCGTGTTTTTCAGTGGTCTTTCTACACATCAGTGCCATTAAATTTATCGTTTGCTTATTTACTTTCACACAATTCATCAATGTCTACGTTTTCATACTAATATGGATAAAAGCCTGGACGCAGCAAGTGCGTTATGGTAGTGAATTTTCATAGAAATGATTTGGCACGAAATATTTTATTATAACTTTTTTTTATTGTAACAGAAATCTAAATGTTGGCGTATAGTTTACTTTTTATGTCGTAAACCTGCCTACCAAATTTGGTTATCATAGCTTTTTATTTTTTGAGATAATTTTTTTTTTCGAATGAAAACTCAAAATTTTCCCGGAAAACCTTATCCGATTTTATGACTAACGAACTTATCCAAGTCATTTACAAAAGCAAGGTACATGCCAAATTTTATCAAAATCGGCCCATTATTTTTTGAGTTATCGGTGTGATATATATATATATATATATATATATATATATATATATATATATATATATATATATATATATATATATATATATATATATATATATATATATATATGTTTATGTGTCACACCTATAACTAACAAAAATAGTGGACCGATGTGGATAAAACTCGGTGAGTACCTTCCTTTCGCAAGTGGCTTGGATAAGTTCGTTAGCCAAGAAAATCCGCCGAGGTTTTCCCGGAAAATTTTGTGTTTTCTTTCGAATAAATTTTATATCTAAGGAATTAACAAAGTAAGGGAAACCAAATTTGGTACGCGGGTTTATAAGTAAGTTACCTACCAAAATATAGCTCTGTAGGTTAAAGGGCAAAAAAGTTACAGACATTTAAATAAAAATAAATTTGGATTTTCCTCAAAACGTCAAAATCGCGATTTAAAACGTCAAAATTGGTAATATTTAGGCAATGAACATGAAACTAATATGAGCTATGGAAGGAAAATGTCTCAAAAAGAATGTTTTACAAAGCCTGAAATCTTAGTTTTAATCTTCATTGTCCTTCATTTTACTAAAATATTTCCAGAAAATTCATTTCAAATAGACACTTTCTCTGATGCTTCGGCAGTAGTGTTGGCTGTAGACTTTATCGGATAATGGTATATCATTTTTGTCGAATTTTTGTAAAAAAAAAATAAAGCTCAATATATCCGTTATTATGCAAGATACGAAAAAAATTGTATACATTAATTATAGGGTGTCTTGAGCTACATCTTAAAAAATATTTCTACAATTACAGGCTGCCCCATTAGTCGTTGGGGATTCAAATTTTCTTTTTTTTTTATGTAACAGCCTTATATTATTGCCTTTTTGCATTTTCGATCGAAATATAATTTGTAAGAAAAGAAATTCGGGACGCAGCAATTGCGTTATGGTAGCGAATTTTCATTAAATGCTTCAAATTTGAATAGCTCAATTTGCTATTAACCTATAAGGTTGACCGAGAAACCAGTTTTCTCGGGAACACTTTAAGTTTACTTGCGGAAATTTTTGTACACTTTTAAACAATAAAGTTATTTTCATGAAACATGGCACATTGTTTTTACTATATAAGTTATACTGGTAACCAAATTTGATGCCTGCTTTCTTTAAAAAGAACCATATTAGCTATTTAAAAACATGTTTATGAAAATTCACTACCATAACGCACTTGCTGCGTCCAGACTTTTTAATTTTGAGTTTAATTTGCAGAAGTATATTTTTAGCTACAGTGCTTTGTTTTAAAGGTATTTTCATTTTTATAAAGAAATATATAATTGTAAAAGTCATTATTTTCAGCAATTATTAAACTTAGAGACTCAAATTTTGAATGTTGTTCGTCCATAGCCTATATCACATTGTTGTAATAAAAACGATTTGTTTACTTATACAGGGCGATTTAAGTTGGGCACATTCTAAGTCCGAAACCTCATTTTTCCAAATGAAACACCCTGTATGGTATGTTAAGAAAAGCAAGGCCTCATCTTTAGCTTTAACTTTTACACCCTGTATATTATATATATATATATATATATATATATATATATATATATATATATATATATATATATATATATATATATATATATATATATATATATATATATATATACAGGTGTTAAGGTTGAAGTTAGCATACTTTTAGCGGTGAATTCCTTGGGTGAAAATAATAAGATTTTGTATATAAACATATGGTCTATACATCTTCGTCACCGAGATGCAGGGTGGTGAACAACATTAACGTTTTACTTCAATATTTCTAAAGCGAGTAATGCCATCGGTCTACTATTTTGCTTATTGCTACACATAATTAGTAGCTATATTCTGGTATTATTATTTTTTTATTTTCCCATCCAGTGGCGTAGATACAATTGTGCCGATTACCGTTGAATCAGTCGCCATTGGATCTATTGTCCGTTTGATAGGCAGTCTTTTGATTTGAAAGAAAAAAATACTCTTGACATGTTTTCTACAAATCATAGATTTCGAGTTATTTTGACTGGCAAAAAGTAAATGCCGAAGTGCCCTTTCCGGCGTTGGCAATTTAGGTTTAATTATAAACAGACTAATTATGTGTAACAACATGCAAAATAGTAGTCAATGTCATTGTTCGTATTAGAAATATTGAATGAAAACGTTAATTTTGTCTACATTTTAAGACGTATCTCGGTAACAAAGACCATACGTTTAGATAACAAAATCTTATTATTTTGATCCAGGGAACTCACCGTTAAAATTATGACAGAGTTAACGTTAACACCCTGTATAAATGAAAGCGGGGAAGAGGGAATCGCAAAAGAAGATATTTATAATTTTAGTAAGAGCTTCGGTGGTTCAGGGACAATAACGTGTGCCTCTGAACCGAAAGGTACTGGGTTCGATCCCAGGGTTCTCCCTTCACTTTTTCAGTACAAACTGTAATATTAACATCAACCGAGGTTCTGACATTGTATTTGAGCAAGTTGAATGTCTGCACGTTTCGCCCTTCGGAGGGGGCGTAAAGCCGTCGGTCCCGTGTCCATGCGATGTTGGGCACGTTAAAGATCCCTACCTTCCTTACAGAAAGGCACGGGTTCGGCAAATTTTCCAGGATAGTGAGGTGAAACTGCTCCCTCGCGTCGGTGATTGGCCATAATCGCGGAAATAGGCCGACGTTAAAGAAACAAAAACACACACACACACACACACACACACACACACACACATAAGTTTAGTATTAATGACTCTATAAAAACATTACGTACTATAGAATCAGCGTAAGTAGTGGCCTAGTGTCATAAAACTAGCAGCCCCAAAAAATATATAACAACTCGGTATTTAGTCTTGGTAACTAAAAAAAGCAACTGTTTCCGATAAGAACAGAACTCGGGATGACCTTCTTCGCAACTAATAAAAATTCTATCAGCACACTGATACCGCTTGCACAAATAATGCTTAAATGTTAAAGTAAACAAACAACGATTAACGTCATTCTGTAATCAAACCCCAATGTTATGGAATGGACACATTGGTAAAAACAATTTAAATATAACGCACAAGCCTCAGTATCATCCCCAGTGTGACTACAAACTGACGCCACATTAAATGACAAACAGGAAACTGATATGAATGTTAGATGAAACCCTATAATTATATCATAATATGAAAACAAACAATGCCTATATTGGGAGTGATTCATAGTGAAAATGCTCCTGTTTGTAATTATCACACGCGTTCAGTCTTAAACAAACGCATCATTCAAAAAATCTGCACGCAGCAAGTGCGTTATGGTAGTTAATTTTAATAAAAATGTTTTTAATAACTAGATAATATGTCTTTTTTTAATGAAAACAGGCATCAAATTTAGTATATACAGTATAGCCTGTATACGAGAGAAAATTAACCACATTTCATCTAAATAACTTTAATGTTCGTAAAAGTACAAAAATTAACAAATAATATAAACGAAAGCATCTCTGAGGGCGTCATTTTCATGAGATCCACTAACTATTGGTAAAAAACCGTATCATAAATCTTGATATGGGCCAAAAATGTGAAAAGTTGCAAAACAATTGAAATAACTCGAAAACGATGAACACTATAATTTTTTTTCTTTACAAACATGCATTGTAATTTAATGGAAAGTGCAAAAATGCAAAAAATAATTAGTGTTCGGTTAGAAAAAAAGAAAATTTGTAACGACTTATGGACCACCTGTGATTATTAAAATAATTTTGTAAGATGCAGCTCAAGACACCCTATAATTAACGTATACAATTTTTTCTTATATCTTGTATAATAACGAATATATTGAGTTCTACCGTGGAAATACTCATTTGAAAAAATCTTCTCGTAATTCAAAAGTCGCGGTCTCTTAAATAGCAATTTTTTCTATGAAAATTCGCTAAAATTTACAGACTATTGAACCATACACTCTGTAACTAAAACTACTGCCAAAGTATCAGGAAATGGTCTGTTGGAAATGATTCTTCTGCAAATATTTTAGCAAAATGAAGGGCAATGACGGTTATAGCTGAAACTTATGGCTTTGTGAAACAAGTTTCTTGCGACACTTACTCTGCATAAACCTTATTTGTTTCAGGTTCTTTGTTTAAATGTTACCAATTTTGACGTTTTAAACTTTGACGTTTAAAGAAGAAAAACTATAAAATTGTTAAAGTAATTTTTCCGGTGTTTTTTGACCTTTTTGCGCCAAAAAACTTAATATTGGTTTGTAATATACAATAGATTTTGTTATCCATACAAAATATTTTGGCTTAATGAGTTTCTCTAGTCACCAATTGTTTTTCTTTAAAGGCCTATACCTTTTTTCTCTTTTAACTTAGAGATCTAAATTTTGGTATGTTGTATACCTTTTATAACATAAATCTGTGTACCAAATTTAGTTGTCATAGCTTTGTTATTTCTGGAAATAATTTTTTTTTTCGAAAGAAAACCCAACATTTTCCAAAAAAAACTGATGCGATTTTCCTGGCCAACGAAACTTGGAACAGAAACGCACCCACCAAATTTAATCAAAATAGGTCGATTTTTTTAGTTATATATATATATATATATATAAGTAGGTAATGCGGCACTTTGAGCAGACAGTGACGTCACAGGAAGTGACGTCACGGCGCCGGCGCCACGCCCTGGCGCCGGCGCCACGCCCTGGCGCCACGCCCTGGCGCCGGCGCCTGCCCTGGCGCCTGCCCTGGCGCCTGCCCTGGCGCCTGCCCCGGCGCCGGCGCCTAGCCACGCCCTGGCGCCGGCGCCTGCACTGGCGCCTGCCCTGGCGCCTGCCCCGGCGCCGGCGCCTAGCCACGCCCTGGCGCCTGCACTGGCGCCTGCCCTGGCGCCTGCCCCGGCGCCCAGCCACGCCCTGGCCCAGACAGTCACATCCGTGTTATTCCTAAGGTCATTGACCTGTCTAGGAAACTGTGACGTCACACGACTTGGGCCAGACAGTCACATTTCAAAAGTGTCTAACCTATTACTTCAAATTATTATATTTTGAAAAAAACCATTTGGTGCAGGTGAGTTTCGAACCCGGGGCATTCAGATGGGGAGGCAACGATGCTACCCGTTGAGCTAAGCAGACGCTTATTAATTTATTGTTTTAGGTTGGTATATATATATACGACTACAAACAAACCATACATGTAACATAATTAAAGTTTATTATTAGACAAATGGATGATTTACAAAATAATGTTTAATATTAGAGGCTGAACCAAAACGGAGGAAAATGGCGGAATGAAAGATGGAAGCCTGTGATACCTTAAGCTGACATTATAAAAATGGCGGGCTTTCGTTGATAAAGATGGTGCAAGGATGGATGAAGACTTATTTAAAGATACGTCACTCCAACCTAGCCGACAAATGAGAGTGTAGACATAAGACATAATAATTAATATGTTTAATATTAGACAGACTAGAACGTCACAATTGTTATATGGGTAGGTTCTAAAAATAACACACAGAGGTCGCTGGCAAAACAAAAGAAGGAAGTTCAGAAACAAAATAGACAACAGGTTCAACCGTGAGATGTACGATGGAACCAATACATGCACGGTGTTAAGGAGGCCAAATCAAATTGGAATATACAATAAAATGGCCACTTCCGGTCTAAACTTTAAATCCTTGTATCTTTTCAACGACAAGTGATAGAAATGAACCGACTTTAAAAATATATCGTTTCGTAACAAGGTCTACAAGAAACCGAGATAAAAAACTTTAAACCCTTATCGCGGAAGATCCGTGAGACGTACGAGAGAACCAACACATGCACGGTGTTAAGGAGGCCAAATCAAATTGGAATATACAATAAAATGACCACTTCCGGTCTAAACTTTAAATCCTTGTATCTTTTCAACGACAAGTGATAGAAAGGAACCGACTTTAAAAATGTATGTTTCATAACAAGGTCTACAAGAAAATGAGATAAAAAACTTTAAACCCTTATCGCGGAAGATCCGTGAGATGTACGCTGGAACCAACACATGCACGGTGTTAAGGAGGCCAAATCAAATTGGAATATACAATAAAATGACCACTTCCGGTCTAAACTTTAAATCGTTATATCTTTTCAACGACAAGTGATAGAAAGGAACCGACTTCAAAAATGTATGTTTCGTAACAAGGTCTACAAGAAAATGAGATAAAAAACTTTAAACCCTTATCGCGGAAGATCCGTGAGATGTACGCTGGAACCAACACATGCACGGTGTTAAGGAGGCCAAATCAAATTGGAATATACAATAAAATGGCCACTTCCGGTCTAAACTTTAAATCCTTGTATCTTTTCAACGACAAGTGATAGAAAGGAACCGACTTTAAAAATGTATGTTTCGTAACAAGGTCTACAAGAAACTGAGATAAAAAACTTTAAACCCTTATCGCGGAAGATCCGTGAGACGTACGCAGGAACCAATACATGCACGGTATTAAGGAGGCCAAATCAAATTGGAATATACAATAAAATGGCCACTTCCGGTCTAAAACTTTAAATCCTTGTATCTTTTCAATGGAAAGTGATAGAAAGGAACCGACTTCAAAAATGTATGTTTCGTAACAAGGTCTACAAGAAACTGAGATAAAAAACTTCAAACCCTTATCGCGGAAGATCCGTGAGATGTACGATAGAATCAATACATACACGCTGTTCAGCAAAGCAAACTCTATAAGCATATTCAATAAAAATGTTACTTCCGGTAGACACTTCCGGTATAGCTATTCTTAGAGCTACATACATGTGTGACACATCAAAATAATCGTCTTGTTGAACAGAAGAAATATAATATTTAAGTAAGTTAGAACAAGCTGTATTAACACCTAAAACCAACACACACTCTCTTGTACAGGCTGATTACCCTGCCATCCAATTGTTAGTAAGGTTATGTTTGTATTTGTTATTTGAATACAAACAGACATAATAAGAAGAGTGTACTTACATACAGCAAGAGACGTCATCCTTGTTTCACGACTTAACACATACTGAACAAGTGTCTCTCTCTCTTGTATTGAGGAAACAAACTGATGTAAGAGAGAGGGGGTCTTACAAAGGATAAACAACCTTACAGAAAGGGGTTAATAAAAATGCAACAAAATAAAAATAAAACAACTGATTTACATACAATAAAAATTTATTAGGATTAATTAACTTGTACATATTGATACATAAATGACATACATAAATGACATACTATTATTACATAATGGCTCTAACGATACCCGTTAGAGGTTTATATTCCATTACACTGTCATGAATAACCAAACAATAAACACGAGTATTTTTTGGGAAGTTGGCGTGACTCATGAACTCCACCTTAATGTCCACCGTTGAAGACTTGATTGACTCGTTCTGGTACTGACAGTCAATCACAAATAGAGCTCTGTCTTTAAACTCGTCATAATTCAAGATAGGCTCCGACATGTTTTTATAACAGAAGTTTTTTTGAAAATCTGTATACATGTTATAGGCTTCTGCATATTTCGATTTCTCAAAATCCATATTCATAGATTCATAAGGGTAGCATTCTGAATTTAGAAACACTCTGAGGTCCAACATACCAATGTTATCGAAATAGTCTGACCTCTTCTTCACGTTATCCTTACGATCTGTTTGAAATGCTATAATCACATATCGAGGTCTTTCCAAGTTGGTTGCAGTTTTAACAGCCCACACATCTCTGTTGATATCTCTGAGTGCTGGTAACTCATATATGTCCCATTTGCGGTATGCGAGAAATATAGAGGTGTCTTTGGCTATTTTATCCATCAGTTCCAATTTCATTTTATCATTGGGAAATACATGTTTTACCTTTAAAAACATATTGGTTACGGTAATTTTTGCTCGTGCCGTACCTGTGCTGTAATAGCCGTTGGAATCGTTTCGACTTCTTGTAAAGCGGAAAGTATGTTTGCCACAGAGAACTCCTTTGAAATGATGAAAGAAACTGAAGAGGAACCAGACAGGTATGAGCATGTGAAACTTGTTATCATTTAAGGTGATGTGCTCCGACGACACATTCAGACCGGCGTTGCTAAGAGATTGGGCTTCATTCTTACTGAACGATAGCAGACTTTTGATGATGGTTGTGGTGTATGGGTCTCGCACTCGTTCCACTTCCTTGTTATTTAACTCATAGGTCATTGATTCAAACAGAGCTGCTCCTCCATTATTTGACAGATAACAAGCACCAGTGGCATTTTGGATTGCTACAGGTTCCAGAGCACCTTCGATTATTAGAGCTGACTCGGCCAGACATACGAACGCATCTTGTTGGTTGATGGCTATTTCAATTTCATCGCTGTTACCAAACGATTTAGTTGGTGAATAGTAAGAACGCAGCTCTTCTCGATCGATGCCATCATCAAACACGGGTTCTTTGAATATTTCTAGTTTTGACGACATGATAACCCAGGCTTTGCAGGAACTCAATATTATCGGGACGAAGCGTACCCTTTGACGTGTCTGACTCAACTGAATTTGATGTGGTAGATGCACTTGATTTTATATCCTTGAAGACCAACATACTAAGCAACTTTTATAAGTTTTAAGCGAACAGACACCTCTTCACCTTGAAAGTTGACAGGAACTGAATCTTGGTCGACGATGTCGATGCTTATATTGGAAATCTCTTGCTTGTTCACCGGCAAGTAAATTAAATTGTTAGGTTCTATGTCGATTGCGTAGCCAGGATCAACCATCGGAGCAAACTCATACAGCGTATGTGAGGGTTGTCCGTTATAATAGGAACCAGACACAATATTGGTTTCGATGCGAATCTGTCTAACATCCACTATATCAACAGGTAAATCAGATTCATAAAAGGTGTCCGGCTGAAGAACTTGTTTTGAAAAGCCCAACATTCGCCCAATCGAACCATCAAATTCAAAACTGACATTTGTATAACACTTTAGTCTACATTTGATGGTGTTCGGATTAGGTCTCAGAAGCAGAGCCTGTTGCTTTTGTTCGTGTGTTGCTGTAGCACCAACAAGTTCATTTTGAAGTAACTCTTCCAAGTGTGTTATTTCATAAGCACCGGTGGGTATCGTGATGGTTCGCCAACCGGTTCCTTCTTTTACATGAAATTTGTTTTTACCTTCATAGATGTTGGGTATGTTGTTGTAGGTGTGAAAGCCTATCAAGGCAACAGCATAATTACCATCCAAAACAATTGGTGGATGGTAGTCTGACGACAGATGGGAGCTGCGGTCTTTCAACACAAAGGTGTGCGCCATGACTGATACACACAGGCTACTGTTTAAGGCTTTTATTTAAAAATTTTAAACATAAGTGACCACAATTATAAGTATTATATTTCTGATACACATCATGATTGTACATTAAAGTAGAGTTTTTAAGGTAACGCTGCAGCTCAACTGGTGGTTTCAAGTTTCCATATGAGTCAAAGTACACGGCTGTGTCACCACGTTTCTTAACTGCAACCCAATGACTGCCAGGTTCCTTGTTTGTTTGCAAATTCATGATAAGTGATTCATTCTTGCGTGGCCCATTCGATGGCAAAGTATCTCGCATGTATACACCTCTAAAATATGGAATTTTCATTTTACCAGCAAATTTCACAAGGTCTTCATTTGTTAGAGGTCTTGCTGGTAAACATCTTACTCGTTTTTTGGTTTCTGCAGATACAACCCATAACCGGAGCGCTGTTTCTTGAGATACATGCCTGTGCCCAGTCTCTTGCATTTTGGCTTAAATTTCAAGCCACTCCCTCTCCTACCCATCGCGATGGCTTCCATTGTTTTGTTGTGCCGTTCTTCCTCCTCTAGTTTCTGTTTCGCAGACTTGGCATCGTTCACGGCTTTGGCAATACCTGCAGCACCACCACCCAGAGCTCCTAGTGCTGACAGCCCACCAAATATCAGAGGCAACAGCGGAAGGAAGCCTCCACTTTTAGGTATTGGAATAACTCGAGGTTTCTGCACATTCTTACGCCCACCAATGTTTCTAACGATTGTATGAGCTATATCAAATACGGCGTTCGCTGTTGGAATAAGATTTCTATCTTTTATAACTTCCTCAATCAGACTTAGTATGTTTTTAAAGGGAACCTTCTTCTTTGGCTTCGAGTTGATTACATAAAACCCCTCATTAAGTTTTCTGTTAACTTTCATGGTGTTTGTAACGCCCCGCAACGTTTCAGCAAAACCTGTATCTGTCTTTGTTAATAACAGCCCTCACTCTGTGACACCAACATGCATACTGACTGGGTGTCTCACTTGCATTCATATATATACACACCCAAATAAAATATAGTTTAGTTTAAGTTAAGATGCGTACCAGCAAACACGCTTCTGCCTTACCCATTACAAATATAGACGATGTTGTTACGGACACAGCTCAACAACAACTGAGGCATGGTCCTCTCTTTCCAAACACCGTTCGCTGTATCATATGTGGTCCCAGTGGGTGTGGTAAAACTAATGTCATGCTGAGTTTGTTGTTTGAAGCAAACGGTTTAAAATTTGATAACGTGTATGTGTATTCAAAGTCTCTGTATCAACCGAAATACAAGATGTTAAAGGAGGTGATGAATGCCACAAAAGGTGTTGGTTACTATCCTTATCGAGAAAACGATGAAATATTAGATCCGGAAGATGCCAAGGACAACTCTGTGTTTATATTTGATGATGTAGCTTGTGACAAACAAGATAAAATAAGAGCATACTTCAGTATGGGCAGACATAAGAATATTGATTCATTCTATCTCTGTCAAACATATACACGAATACCCAAACATCTGGTACGTGACAACACCAATGTTATTGTGTTATTCAAGCAAGATGAAACCAATTTAAAACATGTGTACGACGATCATGTGACCACCGATATGGACTTTAAACAATTTAAAACTATCTGCCACCAATGCTGGAAAGATAATAAGTATGGTGTGTTGGTGATTGTGAAGGAAAACGATGTACACAAAGGTCGATATAGAAAAGGATTCGATAGATATATATTATTCTAACAAACGATGATAGACAGGACAGTCAGCTGTCTAACACAGGTGTCTAACACAGATGTCATACAAGTGTCTAACACAGCTGTCATACAGCTGTCATACAGCTGTCTAACACAGCTGTCTAACACAGCTGTCTAACACAGCTGTCTAACACAGCTGTCTAACACAGCTGTCTAACACAGCTGTCTAACAAGACAGCCAGACATCGTGATAAATAAGAAGGCATGTACCATGAAGGAGTCAGTATATGTTAAACCACCACACAACCTGTATCGCTCAAACAAATTATTAGACCAGCTGGTAATACCGACCAGTTGTAGCACAATGGAAGTGTTGGGTAAGGAAGAGCGAAAAGTTAAGAAAAGGATTTTACAACTTGCTGACAATATTCGAAAAAAACATTTAATGCTTAAACTTAACAGAGCCGAGAATGATGATGCTCTGCAACGTTTATATAAACCACTTGTTGAGCCCCTAAGTGAAATATCTAAAAACACAGCAGCACAGCAGCAGCAGCAGCCCCAGCAACAACCAAAGGCTGAACAAATCAAAGAAGAAGTGGTACCAGAAACGAAACCCCAAGTACAGTTCCTTAAAGACCATGAAGTTTTTGAAGCTGAACCTAGGGAAGAGGCTGAGGAGACAAGTTCCGATGAGGATATCCCAACATTTGAAGAGCTTGAGGCAGATCTACAAACTGTCACATCCAACCCTGCATATCAAGAATTTTTGGAGCAATATCCTGAACGAGTTCGATATTATGTAGACAAGTATTTTACTGAACCACCAAGGCTCGCTACCATTGATCAAACGTATGGTGCTCGCTACGCTAAAGATACCGGTAGCTGGAGTCTTGGCAATAAACACTTGGATTTTACTGATAATGACATTCGACTAGGTCAACGGAGATATCCGCAAACACAAGGTCTGCTAGAATTGATATTTATGAAAACACCTAGAGGGTATACCTATGACGATCTTCAACACTATAGAGATATTCTAGAAGCAACTAGTGTGCATAAAATGAACTATGATCCTAACGCACGAACCAAGGGTTGTTCCTCTGAAAAGTACCTGACTCTAATAAAACCGGTGATAAATCCACGAGGTCGTAGATCCTCAACTCCTCAAGGTTTTGGTTACGACACACATCATAACGCAGAACAAAAAACTGAACCTAGAGCTCAGAATGTAAGCAGCAACACTAACAACTATATGCTACAAAATAACAAACAAATAGAATATGTCTATTGGGATGACATAAATGAGCTGGTTGATAGACTTAGACTTTTAGTAGCTTCCCAGGCTGCTGGTAATAATGCTCATAACAATGAAATTCAGTCAATCATTGAAGAACTGAAGGAGGTTGGTGTTATCGCCTAGTATACCTACATATATCAAAGATATACCTACCTTAGTGCTTAGTATAAAAATGTCTATCGATAAGTTCGGACGTTCCCAATCCAATAAAGGTTCTAAGTTTAAAATTATTGAAAGAGAGATTTTCCCAAGAACTACTAGTGGTGATTTTGATTTGCAAAGCCATAGATTGTGTAACATAGCTGATCCAGTCGATGCAACAGATGGTGTAAATAAAAAATTTGTTGATGTATGGATAGACGACTATCAGAAGAACAAAGATGAGGTAACACAAAGAATCATTGCCATACTACTTGAAGCTGTACACAAACCTGAGTTGGAAGATTTAAAAAACGAATTTGAAAATAAATTGAAAATTTTAGCTAAGAACATAACTGCTCAAGTTTTAAAAGATGTTGATGTATTAAAGAATAATAAGCTAAAGAATAAGCTGGGAGAAATAGACAGCAAACTAAAAGATTTACATGATAAGTGGATACTTTTAAATCCAACATCGCCATGAAACAAACAGACATCTATCTGGTTGAACGCATCTTGAGGAAGAAAGGCAAGCAGCTCTATGTAAAATGGCTGGGTTTTGATAAATCTCAGAATTCTTGGATAAATTCAGATGATGTTAAATAAGCTTATATATTTAATGTATTAATGTACTTAGAATAAAATAAAAGTCTTTATTAAAATAATGTTATTTTATTTTTTCATCTGGTTACATACAATTAAGCTAAGTGAACAATTACAATTTATATCGTAAATCAATAATATCCTGAATAAACTTCTCCTGAGGTACATCTGCTATCTGTAGATCGTTTCTCTTCGCCTTGAGGTATTCGACTTCGGTCTTTATTCTGTTAAAGAGATTTACAGAATTTGGATCATACAACATGTTTAAAACTACTTCGGAATCAGGGTGTTTATTTTTAAAGTTCTTGACAGCTCTTTTAAAACTTTTCTTCTGAGTCCTTACAGCATGATATGGATAGGTAGTATCCTTCTCATTTCTTGAAAGCAAACCAAAAACACAAAGTTTTCCAGGGTTGCTTGGTTTTGGAGATATATCTTCTAAATGTTCTGTGATTTTAGCATTTGTTTCTCGCATACGCTGCACTTCATCATCTATCTCCATTAATTTCACTTCAATTTCTTTGAGGTTATCCTTGTATTTTTGATTAAATTCACTTACGAAAAAATCAAAAATAATTTGGTTGCACTTTTCATAGAAACTATTGGATATCCAACAAGCCAAATTTAATATCAAATCTTTACAGACATATGTACCAGATATCAAGTTGTTTTCAGTCTGTGTTCCACCAAAGTCCACCAAGTATGTAGCGGTTGTAGGTGTTAGTTGAGATGTTGCTTCCAGCACATCTAGGGGGCCGGAATTCCGGCCCCCTAGATGTGACTCTAAGTGGACATCTTCGGTTGAAATATTAAGGTAATCGGTATTCTGGCTACCTAAATGTTTCTTCGCCTGACCGTTGTAATAGGTAATCAACTCTTTAGTTTTCTTATTTTCCAACCAATGTCTGAATCTTTTCTCACCATCTTTACACAGCTTAGTCGCATTAAAATAACCAGTGTTTTTATCAATAATTAATTGAAAGTCTGCAAATAAACCATACCAGAAGTTGTCTTTAATTTGCTGGTAGCACACATCATTTAATGTAGCCATTTTAAACACACTACTGAGCACTTGGATACGTTAGAGTTAACTGAAGCACGTCTTACCTCTACGATAACTAAATTTTGAATGAGTTTAACAGTGTGTAGTGAACAATTTACATGGATGATGTCATCCTTTCGGTTTGTACTAGACAAGCTCAAACACGAGTAATGGGGGTGATTGAACAGATATAACACAAGATAACATTCACCAAAGTCATCAACTGACACGTTATTTACCCTAAGCGGGCCTCTCTCTTGCGTATATTAAACAGATACACAGACAAGTTCAAACACAAATAATGGGGTGATGTCATTCAACGGAAATTACACTAGATAACAACCGTACAGACAAAACTCAAACAGGTTTGTGGAACAGGTTTGTGGATGATGTCATACTTCTAACGGCTGTATTCTAGACAAGCTCAAACACGAATACCATTTACCCATCAAGGGGCCCCCTACAGTATGTTTCTGAACTTCCTTCTTTTGTTTGCTAACGACCTCTGTGTGTTATTTTTAAATAAGTCTTCAACCATCTTTATCAGCGAAAGGCACCATCTTTAAGAAAGAAAGCCGCCATTTTTTATAATGTCAGCTTAAGGTATCACAGGCTTCCATCTTTCATTCCGCCATTTTGGTTCTTCCGTTTTGGTTCCGCCTCTAATATTAAACATTATTTTGTAAATCATCCATTTGTCTAATAATAAACTTTAATTCTATTACATGTATGGTTTGTAATTAAAAGTCGTATATATATATATATACCAACCTAAAACAATAAATTAACAAGCGTCTGCTTAGCTTAACGGGTAGCATCGTTGCCTCCCATCTGAATGCCCCGGGTTCGAAACTCACCTGCACCAAATGGTTTTTTTCAAAATATAATAATTTGAAGTAATAGGTTAGACACTTATGTGATTGTCTGGCACAAGTCATGTGACGTCACTGTCAAAGACAGGTCAATGACCTTAGAATGTTTACATAACAAGACTAAATGTGACTGTCTGGCCCAGGGCGTGGCTGGGCGCCGGGGCTGGCGCCGGGGCTTGGCGCCGGGGGCCGGGGCGTGGCTAGGCGCCGGGGGCCGGGGCAGGCGCCGGGGCAGGCGCCAGGGCAGGCGCCAGTGCAGGCGCCTGCGTCAGGGTAGGCGCCAGGGCGTGGCGCCGGCGCCGGGGCAAGCGCCAGGGCGTGGCTAGGCGCCGGCGCCAGGGCGTGGCTCCAGGGCGTGGCGCCGGCGCCAGGGCGTGGCGCCAGGGCGTGGCGCCGGCGCCGTGACGTCACTTCCTGTGACGTCACTGTCTGCTCAAAGTGCCGCATTACCTACTTATATATATATATATATATATATATATATATATATATATATATATATATATATATATATATATACACACACTAGCTGTTGCCTGCAACTTCGTCCGCGTGGAATTCAGTTATAATAATAATAATAATAATAATAATAATACCCATATTAGCGAATTTTATTTTAAAAAATCGCTAATAGAGAGGTATCGATGGCGAGACTGCAAATTTTTTTTCAAATCAGTGCGAATTTGGGCCCCTGGAACCCGAAACCAAGGTTTGAATTTTTATATGTCTATATATATATATATATATATATATATATATATATATATATATATATATATATATATATATATATATATATCCACAGGATAACTCAAAAAGTGATTAACCGATTTTGATTAAACTTGGCAATAATCTTTCTTTTATTAATGGCTTGGATAAGTTCGTTAGCCAGCCCAGCGGATCAGTTTCTCTAAAAAATAATAATAAAAAAGTGATGAAACTTGGTTGATATGTTGCCCTCGTAAATTCCTTACTACACACCAAAACTCAAGTTTTTAAGTTTATATAAAATTGAGTTATGCAAATTGGAAGGATTTAATTCGCCAGCATAGCGCACTTGCTGCGTTACGAATTTTTTTTTCAGCCTGTAAACCACGGTTAATATTGCAGAAGAAGAAACCCAAAATTTCAAGTCAGTAATTAGAGATGAAATAAAAAAAGAAGAACTTATTGTATGTAATATATATATATATATATATATATATATATATATATATATATATATATATATATATATATATATATATATATATATATACATACATAAAAAAACTCAACGTGGATATGTGTTCTAGGGGCCTACTTCGCCCTCATTTGAATATTTTTTTTAAATTCAGAAGTCGAGTTCTCCTCATTAGTAATTTTTCTTAAAGAAAATTCACTAAAATGGAACAGGAAAAAGTAGTTACAGTCTAAAAATAACTAGTGGACCAAGCTGCAATAAACTACCACCATAATTCACTAAAACTTTCTCCATTCTATCGTTTTTGCACCTCTTATAGTTTCCGTGACAGAAATACTGTCATTATCACACGCTGTATGTATGAGTTTTGGTCCATAGCTAATCTTCACTACGCTAAGCGTATTGTTATTTAGAATATTAAGAAGCATGATTAGCTCATTTTATATGTTTAGCCTCAGTTTTCCCCAGATTGTTTTTACCAAGTTCGAGGATTCTGGCTAACTAGATTAAAAGCGTAGGATTTATTACTTTAATGAACATTTGTGGCGTTTCTTTAAATCTAAACCAATAAATCTGTCAATGTCAATATAAATTTCAAATACTATGAAATATTGCAAATTTAAATGGATTTATCTTTTTTCAGATCATCCTCAAATCTGTGTGTTCGTAAGGAGAGTCTACACATTTCATAAGCGAAGATAAAATTATTCAGGACGATATTTACGGTAAGATGTACATTTTTTTTCATATAAGGGTGAATATCAAATAGTATAAAATTACTAAACCCAAATTTGCATCGTATTACATATTATACTAGTTTGCCTGCAGATTTACAAACGTTTAAAAATCTGCAACATATTTATCTTAAGATCAGTTGCAATTTAATAATAGAAATTTTTCCAACATGGCATTTTAATAATAATAAGAATCATCATGAATTAATAATAGTATCGGGCAAAATTAACTTGCTATTAATTAAAGGTCTGGACGCAGCAAGTGCGTTGTGGTTGTGAATTTTCATTTAAATGTTTAGTAGTAGTAGTAGTAGTAGTAGTAGCAGCAGCAGTGGTGGGGAGGCCAACGCCAAGCAAGTAGGCCACAATGGACCCTTTTTGCCAACCCCAGCAACCATGCTCTACTCTTCCTCGGTTCCGTCGCCAAACCGCCTCGACCTCGAGATGAAGGCCGTGACGGTCTTCAATTGGACGGTACTTACCTGATTCCTCTACAGAGTCCTCAATCCAAACAATTCTGCTCGAAGACTCCAAAAGCCTCGCATTCACACATGTAGTGGTAGGACGTTTCTCCATCCATGCCGCATTCCTGGCAAATGGGATCCCTCTCTACGCCTATCAATGTGATGTGTCTGCTAAGGGTGCAGTGGCCTGTCAGCACCCCAAGGATGCGGCGAAGCGTAGGTCGACTCCTTCCGAGTAGCCAGACAGCTTTATCTCTGTCCGGCCCCTCCACGAAGTCCCTCGCCTGCCTGCAGCCACCAACCGACCCCCAGTGCCTCTCCATTGCTTTCTCGGTCCACCTGTCTAAGGCGACAGAGATTGTCTTCCTACTTATGCCTATCGCAGGCTCCGGGCCACAGAACGGCCGCCGGGAACCGAGACTTGCGAGATTATTCGCCACCTCATTCCCCGCTACGCCACAGTGTCCCAGAACCCACACCAGTTGCACCTCCTTCGTCCTGGCTAGCCCTCCGAGGGCGTCAGCGTACTCCTGAACCAGTGTTGACCTGATTTTGGCCGCGCAGACTGCCCGGAGGACCGCCTGGCTATCCGAAGAGATGTGCACACATTTCTCGGGACTCCTTTTCACATCCTGTCTATTGGCCACAGACAGGATAGCATACACCTCTGTTGCGAATGCCGTGGTATGTGCGCCAAGAGCATTGCTCTCGCGCACCCCCAGGCCCTCGATGTATATTCCTGCCTCGGAGGATTGTTGGTCCTCCAGCCGCGATCCGTCGGTGAAACAGACCAGGCTTGCGGGCTGGAATGCAACCACATTTTCCCTCCACTGATCCCTACTGGGGATCCTAAGGTTGTATGACTTAGTTAACCTAATATCGTCCTCGGCATCCCGCACCTTTATGGCGGAAATCGGATTTCCTTTTTCACCTCCTTGGCGACTCTTGCATGCCCTATTACTGCTCCCTCTCCGCACCAGTTTCCTGAGTCCCGCATTCTAAGATGCGACGCCATAGCCTCCCTTCTGATACAGATGGGAAGGGGTGGCAGCATCAACAGGACCTCTAGCGCGGCTGAGGGTGTTTGGTTCACACCACACCACCAGACCAACGCCCCATAGAGGACTCTCGGCCTGACGATCGCAGTGTAAATCCAATGAAGGATCCGAGGATTAAGTCCCCAGGTCCTCCCTATCACTCGACGCAGCTGTCAGAGGGTCGCTACTCCCTTCCTCACTACTTGTTCTATTTGCGACCCCCATGTTAGTTTGGGGTCCAGGATCACCCCCAGATATTTGACCTCCCGCACTAAAGCTAAAGGTTTTCCAAACATCACGGGCGCCCTGAACCCCTCTACCTTCCTCTTCTTGGTAAATAGAATCATCTCCGTCTTCGCCGGGTTTACGGAGAGTCACTGCTCACCACACCACCTTTCGATTATGCTACAGGCAGCCTGCATACACTAACAGACGACGCCGAGGAATTTGCCGGTGACTAAGACCAGCCCATCATCAGCGTACGCCTGGGCGTAGAAGCCTTTCTCAGAGAGTCGCTCCAAGAGGCCGTCCATGACCAGACACCATAGATGAGGCGAAAGGCAGCTGCGCTGAGGACAGCCGCCCGTCACCCCAACGTCCAGCCCTCGGCCCCTCAAGGTCAGCGAAACTCTCGTGTCCTCCAGCATGCTCGCCACCCAGCTTATTAGGGATCTCGGCGTTCCCCTCTCCTGTAGGGCGGCACAGACCGTATCTGTTCTTGCCTTATCAAAGGTCCCTCCACATCGAAGAACGCAGCTAATGTGCTCTCCCCGTAGTGTAGTGCCCTTTCCACCTTCCGCGTCACAGCGTGGAGCGCCGTCTCCGTCGATTTCCCCTGCTGGTATGCGTGCTGACGTTTGTGGAAGGGATGATCATTGAGGATCCCTCCCAACATAAACCTATCTACTAACTTTTCCAATGCCTTGAGTAGGAAGGATGTTAGGCTGATTAGCATGTACGCCTTGGCCAGCGTGTAGTCCTCCCTTCCCGGTTTGGGAATGAAGACCCCCTAACCCGGCGCCAGGCCTTTGGGACGTAGCCCCACGCCAGGCTGGCCCGAAAAACATCCCTTATGTTGGGAAGCAGTATATCCAGGCCCCCCTGGAGCAGGGCCGGAAAAATCCCATCACATCATAACCTTAAGCCTAGTATTACTCACCTTATACTCCAGCACAGCTGCTGTGGCGTCGCTGGACCCGAGCTGCGGTTGCAACCTCACGTCCAGGTTCCTTGACGCCAGTATGCATGTCCTTGGTTGTTCTTCCTTTGCTTCGCCACCAACTAGGGTGTTGAAGCCGATTCCTCCAAGCACTCTCACTTGCTTCCTATACACATAAGGCTCTTGGATCAACACAACGCCGCCTGGACCGCCTGCGAGGAGCTTTGCCAGCTCCCCAGTGGCATCCAGGCTATGCTGTATGTTGATCTGGCCCACCCGCAGTAGCCCCGCGAATTTAATCGCGGCGCCGCCCGGGCGGAGACCTCCCCTGGTCAGAGCACGTCCGTGGCCCGCCCATGTCGGAACTCTGGTTACACTCAGAGTCACCAACTCGAAATACAGTCGTCAGCCTTGCCCGTCCAGCTCGCGAGCCACCCCGGGCCCCACAGAGAAGACCAGACGCCATGCCCCAGGTCCTCCTGCCGTCTCCAGGTGCCGCCACTGCCCAACATTGAGCGAGCGGTCCTGGAGCGCAAGCATCCTGACAACATCCTGTAGGTCCACCTCTTGACTTCTGAGCCAAAAGCCGATCCGGATCGGCCATGGGGCACCCCCTGCCCTTAAGGCACTGAAGGCGATCTCCCCCACCGCCGTCCCGGACCAGCCGTTGAGAAGCTAACTCAAAATGTTTAGAAACTGATATTCAAAAAAAATTATATAAAAGTCAAGAGAAAAATGTCAAAATTACTGTGGCTAATTTAAAACATTTTTAAGGAATTTTAATATGTTGTATGAAAAGTTGCTTACTAAATACAAACTGGTGTCCTAAAGTGACTGCACAAGAGTTTTCTGCTAAAGTTCGAGATGTGACGGTTTTTACAAAAATAAAAAGTGACAGATATCAGAAGATTGCTTTGGACTAATTTAAATTGTGTGATGTAGATAAAAGGACAAGCAATATAGCATTTTCGTATAGCATGTATTAATTACTCCTAAGAGTCAATAAGAACATTCAGTGAGGCATCACTTCCTATCAAACTTTTTAATCGACCTGGTCAACATTTGCTATTTATCGGCGATGAGATAGCTGGCCCATTCTTCATGGAAGGACATTTGACATAAGAAATTGTCTTAGTTTATTAAAAAATAGTTTCATGTCGGAACAACAAAATCGCTATGGTGACTATCACGATATATGGTTCCAATGAGAGCCTCTCCTCATTTCGGCATTGAAATTTGATTTTTTTTTAATTACAGTTACCTGATCAGATATATTGGACATCGGGGAGAAATATAGTGGCCGGTTTGGTCCACTGATTTAAACCCATACGATTTTTTATTATGGGGGTTATCTAAAAAGGAGGTGTACAAAAAGCAGCCAAATAATTTAGATGACTGGGGCAGCTAGAGTAATGAAGCAAGAAGCATTAGCAAAGTTAGACAATCGTTTTTTAAAAATACTCGATTAATGTTATAAAAACATTTTGGACATTTATTTTGAGATCTTGTGATACCCTTTTATTATTATTTTAATTTATCCGTGGTTTTATTGTCAGACATAAAAAAAATGTTTTTTTCCAGAATTTTTAACAAACCCCACTTAAATTGGATGACCTATAAGCAGAATAATTCATAGATTCAATAAAGTGTAGGTTTTGTTTTGGGCAAAAAGTTGATTGTTACCGGGCAATATAAACTGTTATAAAATTTGAAGGTCATACAAATATGTCAATAAATTAGTTCAAAAACTTTTATTCGAAACATTTTTGGATTATTTTTTTCTTTTTTAATGATTCTCATTCTAAATATACAGGATGTGAGGGAGTTTTAAAACTTTTCCTAATAATTGGATAAGCAGTGGTGCTCATATCCATTGGCCTTCAAGATCACCGGACTTTAGTCCTGTGGATTACCACATTTGGGGACATATGCGTTTATTTTACTTCCATGTGTAGTACGGATGAACTATTTACTTGAGAAAATAGACTACACCTGCCAAGAGATGAAAAATAACACGGATATTATTAGAAAATCTGTGAACCAAATTTCAATAAGGGCAAAAATATGCATCTAAAAGAATGGAGGTTATTCTCAACAAGTGTTGTAGTAATCACAGTTTTTGTAAATAAATAAATGAATAACATTTGTTAAAACCTGTCTGATGCCAAAATGTTCAAAAACAACAATTTTGACTTAAAATCTGGGTAGTACGATCGTCTGTGCTAAAAAAAAAGTACATTGTTCATTCAGTTTTTTACGCCCTTTTTAATTTTGCAAAAAATTGTGGAAATTTAATTATAAGTAGTGTTGTTTTCGAGCACAAAGAATTTGTAAATTTTTAGTGAAGCCGTACCTGGATTTTCTATTGTTAGTACGTCAATCGATTTGACAGGATATGGTGAGTACGTGTATCAAGCATCAAAAAATGGTGCGATAAAGAAATTTGCAAAATTGATAAAACACCCTGTATCTCGGTTATAAGGGGTCGAACACCAATTAATTATGGGTTATTTAGAATCACCTCAGTTACATCTATCCACAGTTAAACTATTTACTAAATACAGACGTGGAGACTATTTCTTTGGCTGTACCCGGAGATATTGAAACTGATAAACAAGAACAACCTCGACTTACTTGTCTCCCTGTTTAATAAAATTTACGAGACAGGAAGAACACCAGACAAATGGATGGAGTCGATCTTCGTACCCTTGCCAAAACAACCACACAGATGCGAGGACTTTAGGCTGATAAGTCTTATGAGCCATACCCTTAAGATACTATTAAAAATATTACATAACAGGTTATTTAGAAGATGCGAAGCAGAGATAGGAAATGATAAGTTCGGTTTTAGGAGTGGTATGGGGACAAGAGAAGCACTGTTTAGCCTACAAGTGTTGTGCCAGAAGTGTTACGATCAACACAGGGACATCTTTCTCTGTTTTGTCGACTTTGATATGGCCTTAGACCGAGTGAAGCATCCGAAATTGATAGACGCCCTACGAAATATAGGTCTAGCTGGAAAGAGCTTAACATTAATCAAAAACTTATACCAGTACCAAGTCGTCAAAATTCTAATAGAGGGCGAAACTTCTAACAGCATAAATATTGGGAAAGGAGTAAGACAGGGATGCGTATTGTCACCCATGTTGTTTAATCTGTATTCCGAGATTCTGTTCAAAAAGGCTCTTGAGAAAATTAGTGACGGTATAAAAGTAAATGGCGTTCGGATAAACACGCCGACGACACCGTATTAATGGCAGATACGGATACCGGCTTACAAAATATTCTAGATCAGCTAAATGAGACATGTTCGGAATTTGGAATGCGGATCAACGAGAGGAAAACGAAAATCATGGTAATGCAGAGGAGACAGAATGTACCTATTGCCTTAATTATAAATAATAATATATTACAAAAGGTCAATCATTATAAATACCTGGGCTGCTGGATACACCAATTAAACCCAGAAAAAGAAATAAATTCCAGAATTGCACAAGCCAAAAGCAACTTTACAAAAATACGAAGCCTTCTTTGCGATTCGCATCTCGACATAAACCTAAGGCTAAGGTTAGCAAAATGCTACATGTGGTCAGTCCTTCTGTATGGAATAGAGACATGGACCTTAAAAATAACGAGCATGAATAAACTGGAAGCTTTCGAGATCTGGGTCTATCGGCGCATACTAAAAATACCATGGACAGCAAGAGTGCGAAATGAAGAGGTCTTACGCAGAGTGAACAGAGACAGAGAGCTCCCCCAGGTTGTCAAGCGGAGGAAGACATAATATCTGGGCCACTTATTGCGCAATCCCAAATATTATATCCCCCAGCTCATAATTAAAGGTAAACTAGAGGGGAAAATGAATGTAGGAAGAAAGAAACTGTCATGCCTGAGAAAGATAAGATATTGGACAGATCTGGGCTTTGAGGACTTGATGAGAGCGGCGGAGGATAGAGAGGAGTTTGCTGTTGTAGTCGCTAACCTCCATTAGTGGAGATGGCACCCAAAGAAGAAGATATCAATTATTTACTAATTTACTACTTAGCCTCAAAATAGAACTGTCAAAACATAATAAATAAACAAGACATACTACCCCATCTGGTTTCTACTTGAAGTAGCTGATATAAAACTTCCTTATTTTCCCCTGTCACTTTCAGATCAGGATATTTTTGAACATTTTACAAATTCGTGCATCCGAATATACCCGAAGGCGAAAATTAGGGTAGAATCGCCACAGTTTGGGTGTGAACGTCCGTTGCACATTAGGATGTTGTGGCAATCCCGCCTTACGTGTGTTATTTCGTTTGGTTATCGCTGCATTATAATTATGTGGTATATGTACCAACCTACGCGTGGCAGGTGACTACTCTGTCTTTGTCTGGGATCAGGCTTTAACCACTTAAATTGTTTCAATTCATGTCTTTCAGATTTTATTTTCAATTTGGGAAAAACTCCAAATTTTGTGAACCAAATACTTATAATTGACGACAGAGGTTTATTTACTTCATTTCTAGCTACATGTAAAATCGCATTCCAGTTACTTTAATATTTACAAGAATATAGCGTATTTAAAAATATTTTTGTATATTTTTTAGGGACGATGTGGAAGTAACATAGAACTCGGTATTGACGTAAAATTGCAAACGTTTAAAAGCAGGAATTACTTCGCACTTGTTATGTAATTAAAACTTTACTATTTTAACTGGAATTATCTAGTTTTTCCTTTAAATATAATTTATGGCTTCCTGTAAACCCAGTAAATAGATACGTGTTTGATGCAACTGTTTATTACAGAGTCCTCCAAGTTCATACAAATAGATTATAAATGGAGAAATAGTAATTTATTGTCTTAACACTGATTGTTTATGTTGAACGATAATCATTCAATCAATAATAGAACAAAGTTTAATTTTAATTGTTTATTGAAGCGCACGTTGCAAATATACTGGAGTCGTAGAATATTCCAACTAAACATGTAATGTGTACGCTTTTCTCGTTTAATTACTTAGATAAAGAGATATTACAGGGTTCCCACTCGTTTGGAAAACAGGGAAAACCGCTAAAAGTAAGTAAATTTGTGGAAGGAAAATTTTTGTCAGGGAAATCAGGAAAAAATTGAGAAAAACTGTGAAAATTGACTGAGAGTCGGGGAATTTTTGTCTGTGTCAGGGAAAAATTATTTGTTTCCATTTTATGATAAATAATTAAAACGCAATGATAAGCACACTTGGGAACCCAAATCACCAAAACACATTTAAAAACCTGTCGATCGTTTCACTAACCACGTCGGTGTCATCAGAGGATGAATAATTCCAAATCCGCAAGTCTATTTATATACTTTTGCAGGTCGTCGGTCACTAACGATTTAGGGAGGTTCAATGAGACCAAAATTCACATATTTTGTTTGACGGAAATATTTGTATTCTATTATTATCTATCGGAAGTGCTTCTACCGGTATTTATTTTACAAAGAAATCTATCAGGAGACTACTCATAGGCGACGGAGCGAGATTCATACATTTTTTATTATTACTATATTTAGCAATATATATATATATATATATATATATATATATATATATATATATATATATATATATATATATATATATATATATATATATATATATATATTAGCTGTCCTGGTTTTCTAACATTTTTTATTAATTTTAGATTCTCCTCATTACCGTGGTGATTATGATGCCAAATATGTCGGGCATCGGAAGATCTATCTATAGTACCGTATCTTAATTGCGCTAAATGTTCTTTGAATCTAATTCCAATAGATCTTTTTGTTTGTTCGACGTATTTAAGATCACAATCTTTACAACTTGTTTAATAAATTCCCGACATTTTGTCATTATTATCCTTGTCTTTTGGGTTACCTAGCAAGTTTTTTTAAAGTATTTTTTGTCGAAAACGATAGTTGCAAATTGGATTTTTTTAAATGCTATCTAGACCCCTCGTGATTCTAGATTCAAATGGTAAGCAAACAACGTTTTTTTCGACACTCTCTCCTCTAAAAGTCCTTGATTCCGCTAACATTTTGTTCGTTTGGTTGTTTGTTGATTAATTTCTCCAAAAGGCAAGCAGTGTATTCGTTATATTCGGCCACGTTCTTGATATACTTTAATTCTTTGATATATCTATGTGCATCTTTGTATAAGTAGCGTTCTCGTTTATTTATAATGAAAATTGTGTAGGTTTTGTAAATGTGATTTTGAAGAAGTGTGCTTTCCTCCATTAGGCGAAGACCTACTGTATTCTATAGTAGTATGTTACACCTTTTTGGGGGGTAGATTGGAGAATATAAAATGCAGGGAAATAGGTTTTGGCATGTCGGGGGAATCAGGGAAAAGTAAGGGAAACTGATATGTTTATAGTGGGAACCCTGTATTAATATTGAACTTAAGAAAGCACATATTAAACTTAAGCAGTTATACGAGGGGGTATGGAAAAATACTTAGCCTACAATACAAAACGCAAAAATGGCCCTGTTTTGCGCCAGCAGACGTTTGTATACGGAATTTTTTGGGTCGTGTAGAACCATAATGCTTCCACAAGCGGTTACACAAAAACCATTGGGGGGGGGGGATAGGTTTTAAATTACCTCCACCATCCTACCTACTACTCCCCTCCTAAGCGGTGGTTTATAAGACGCTTTTCAAAATTCGAAGCTCGTATACATTTGAATGTCTGCGTAAATAATACTCTAATGTAAAATGACAAAACAAAAATTCAATGAACGTCTACTATTTTGACGGAGCGAAAAAAATCAATTTTTTACTCGTTTGACATGCAGGAAAAGGGGTTTCATGCTTTCATGCATGAATTAAGAAAAATGTTTTTAATTAAAGGTATTTCTAAACGTAAACAATAATAGAATATAATACTACATACACACTGGGAGACTACTTCTCTGGCTTCACTGTTGGGTTTCGTTTCTGTAGGTGAGGGTCGTAGCCAGCGCGTAAGCTAACTGGAGCAAGAGGCACTTATGAATTCTAGATGTTCTTCAACGTTTCTGTGACTAGTTTCGCTGCCTGACAGCTGCTTGTCAGAAACTAGTCACAGAAACGTTGGGGAACATCCGAGAACATCTAGAAACTAAAAACATTTCTACGAAAACTTTTCAAATTCAGCCACTATCTGTATCTGTATACGGCAGCTCGATTTTTTCGACGAGTAATACAAACAAAAAGCTCTCTAAATTCGTCATTTTAATGGGACTCTGCTATCTACATTGTTAAAAACGTATCCCAATTTGTAATATGTGTTTGTGATATGTGCCAAAAACCATTGAAATAACTCGAAAACGAATAACGATATCATTTTGTTTTCCTTACAAACATGCATTATAATTCGATGTAAAATACACAAATGCAATAACATAACGAGTTTTTATTTAAAAAAAAAAAGAAAGTGTGTATCACCAACAACTTATGAGCCATTCTGTGATTGGCAAAATAGGTTTGTAAGATGCAGCTCGAGACACCACCCGATAATTAACGTATATCATTTTTTGTGTGTATAATAATGGATATATGATATATTTGAGCTTTACCGTAGAAATGCGTTACCTTATATATATATATATATATATATATATATATATATATATATATATATATATATATATATATATATATATATATATATATATATATATATATATAAACAGACAAAAACTAAAACTGACTCCGTATATGGTTTTTAGAGCTTCTCGTTCGCGCTCATTTGAAGAAATCTTTTTAAAATTCATAAGTTGCGGTCTTCTCAGTAACGAATTTTTTCTACGAAAATTTGCTAAAATATAGACTATTAAACCATAAACTCTATAGCTGGAACCACTGCCAAAGCATCAGAAAGAGGGTCTATTTGAAATGGATTTTCCGAAATTATTTTAGTAAATTGAAGGACAATGATGGTTGAACCTGAAACTTAAGGCTTTGTAAAACACACTTAATATGGCATTTCTTCGACATAATCAGTATTTGTTTTAGATTCGTTGTCTGAAAATTGCAAATTTTGACGTTTCAAATCGCGAATTTGACGTTTTAAGAAGGAAAATTATTAAATTTTTAAAATATTTTTTCTGCTCCTTCTTGACCTTCTTGCGTCAAGAAAACTTAACCGTTGTGTGTAATATTCAATTGGTTTTGTTGATCACACAAAATATTTTGTTCTTGTGCTTTCCACTGATCACCAGTGGCACCCAAAATTGCTTTCTTTATATGCCTATAACTTTTTTTCTTTTAACTCAGAGATCTTAGTTTCGGTATGTAGGGGAAGTTTAATAGTAGAAACGTATGTGCCAAATTTGGTTGTCATATCTCTGTTATTTTCGGAGATACAAAATTTTTCCGGAAAAACTGGTGCGATCTTCATGGCCAACGAACTTATCTAAGCCACTTACAAAAGGAAGGTATGTACCAATTTTCATCAAAATCAGCCTATTATTTTTTGAGTTATCGGTACGATATATATATATATATATATATATATATATATATATATATATATATATATATATATATATATATATATATATATATATATATATATATATATATATATATATATATATACATATATATATATATACATATATATATATATATATATATATATATATATATATATATATATATATATATATATATATATATATATATATATATATATATATATATACACAGATCTCCTCATTAATGAACTTTTCGATTTACGAAAAATTCGCTAATAGAGAATGAAGAGATATTTCAAATGAGAATTCACATGCCCCTACTTCCTGTTTAATTTTTTTTAATCTAAAAGTGACGTGTTTCGGATTTTTAATAAATATGCACTAATTAATTTTTGTTTGTATTTGTTTCTGTAACGTCCATCCATTTCCGCGACTGTGGCCAATCAGCGACGCCAGAGGCCTGTTTCACCTCACTATCCTGGAAATTTCGCCACACCCCTGCCGTTCTTTAAAGGGGGTATGGATCTTTAACGTGCCCAACATCGCATGGTAAACGGGGCAGACGGCTTTACGTCCCCTCCGAAGGGCGCAACATTCAACTTACCTAAACACAATGCCAGAACTTCGGTTCGCTGCTAGTTTTACAGTATCTACTGAAAAGTGAAAGGTAAATACTGGGAATCGAAATCATAGTACCCATTGGGTTCAGGGGCATACGTTTTTGCCACTAAACCACCGAAACTCTCACAATGAATGAGATACTGACATTATTCCATTTGGTTGTTGCACTTTGTATAAAGTTATGTATAACATAAAATATGGCAGTGTTTTTTTTTCTGCTGTGAAATTAAATTGATTAGTATGCAGTTTTTGAAAGACCATTCACGGGGGTGTGACGACGCTGCTATTATTAATACAACGATGTAAAACTTGCTGCAATCCTCATTAGCATGATTGAACAACGAATGACGTTAATAACTTGCTGTTCGCCAGTGTAATCTCTTAATACAGCTACCTAAGCGGCTGACGTCGCAGTGCGGACGCTACTTTTGGAGACACCCTTCTGAGAGCAATTAAACATCCTGACCACTGTCGCAATACGGACTTTCCCGGAGAATTTATTTAAGTTTTAGTGAATTTTCGTTAAAAAAAATTCACTAATGAGGAGATCCCGACTTTTGAATTTTGAAAAAATTTCTTCAAATGGGCGCTATTTAGGACTTTACATGTTTATATATATATATATATATATATATATATATATATATATATATATATATATATATATATATATATATATATATATATGTGTGTGTGTGTGTGTGTTTGTGTGTGTGTGTGTGTGTGTGTGTGTGCGTGTGCGAGTGCGTGTGCGTGTGCGTGTGCGTGTGCGTGTGCGTGTGGGTGTGCGTGTGCGTGCGTGTGGGTGTGCGTGTGCGCGCGTGCGCGCATGCGTGCGTGCGTGCGTGCGTGCGTGTGTGTGTGTGTGTGTGTGTCACACCTATAACTAAAAACATAATGGACCGATTTTGACAAAACGTGGTGACGTTCCTTTCGCAAGTGGCTTGGATAAGTTCGTTATCCAAGAAAATCCTCCGAGGTTCGAGGTTTTCCCGGAAAATTTTGTGTTTTCTTTCGAAAAACATTTATATCTCCGGAATTAACAAGGTAAGGGAAACCAAATTTGGAACGCGGGTTTATATCATTATAGGTAAGTTACGTACCAAAATTTAGCTCTGTAGATTAAAGGACAAAGTTTCAGGCATTTAAAGAAAAATAAATTTGGGTTTTCCTCAAAACGTCAAAGTCGCGATTTAAAACGTCAAAATTGGTAATACTTAGGCAATGATCCTGAAACTAATAGGATATTTGGAAGGAAACTGTCTCAACAAGAATGTTTCACAAAGCCTGAAGTCTTAGTTTCAATCGTCATTGTCCTTCATTTTACTAAAATATTCCCAAAAAATTCATTTCAAATAGACCCTTTCTCTGATGCTTTGGCAGTAGTGTTGGCTGTAGAGTTTATCGGTTAATGGTATATCATTTCTGTCGTATTTTCATAAAAAATCTTTAAAGTATAATATATCCGTTATTATCCAAGATACGAGAAAAAATTGTATACATTAATTATAGGATGTCTTGAGCTACATCTTAGAAGATTTTCTACAATTACAGGGTGGCCCATAAGTCGTTGGTGATTCAAATTTTCTTTATTAGTGAATTTTCTTTAAAAAAATCACTAATGGGGAGATCCGTGTTTATATATATTTTATATATATATATATATATATATATATATATATATATATATATATATATATATATATATATATATATATATATATATATATATATATATATATATATATATATATCGTACCGATCACTCAAAAAATAATGGACCGATCGTGATCAAATTTGGTGAGTACCTTTCTTTTGCAAGTGGCTTAGACACTTAGCCAGGAAAATCAGACCAGATTTTCCCGGAAAATTTTGTGTTTTCTTTATAAAAAAATTATATCTCCGGAAATAACAAAGTGAAGGCAACCAAATTTGGTACGCTGATTTGTATTATAAAGAGCGAACTATGTACCAACATTTAGGTCTGTAAGTTTAAGGACAAAAAATTTACGAGCAGGTAAATAAACTAATTTAAGAGTTTTCCTCAAAACGTCAAACTCGCAAATTAAAACGTCAAAATTGGCAATGTTTAGGCAAAGAACGTGAAACAAATACGGATTGTGAAAAGAAAATGTTGCAAAAAGAGTGTTCTGCGAAACCCTAAGTTTCAGACTCAACCGTCATTGCCCTTCATTTTACTAAAATATTTACAGAAAATTCATTTCAAATAAACCCTTTCTCTGATGCTTTGGCTGTCGGTTTAGTTAAGTTGATGCTTTCGCTGTAGGTTTAGTGAAGTTTATGGTTTACCGGTCTATAATTTTTAGCTAATTTTCGTAGAACAAATTCGTTACAGCATTTTAGCATTTTTTATCGAAATATGATGCATGTTTGTAAGAAAA
Organism: Tillus elongatus; assembly: GCA_964006375.1. Lineage (NCBI taxonomy): Eukaryota > Metazoa > Arthropoda > Insecta > Coleoptera > Cleridae > Tillus > Tillus elongatus. The sequence continues at coordinate 58,333,633 of OZ023265.1, forward strand.
CAATCTGGACGCAGTAAGTGAGTTTTGGTAGCAAATTTTAATTAAATCCTTCAAATTTCTATAACTCAATTTGCTATTAACGTAAGTTTTGTTGGTTAGGAAACCAACATTTAACTTTATTTTCGGAAAATTTTTGTATGAACGCAGCAAGGGCGTTTTGGTTGCGAATTTTCATTAAATGTTTCAAATTTCGATAACTCAATTTGCTATTAACCTAAGATTCATTGGCTAGGAGACCAGTTTTCTCGGAAACATTTAAAGTTTATTTTCGGAAAATTTGTGTACATTTTCAAACAATTATTTTGATAAAATATGGTACATTGTTTCTACTATATAGGTTATACCGGTAACCAAATTAATGCCTGCTCGCATTAGAGCGATATATTTGTTATTAAAAACATTTTAATGAAAATTCACTTCCATAACTCACTTGCTGCATCAAGACTTTTCTTTTGGCCTTACAAAATTTGATTCTGATTTAAAATTATCGGTATTTTTATTAGAAACTATTTTCTTAAGCGCAGAGTTGTGTGTAGGTCACGTACACGTATTCGCATTTATACAGAGAAAACTTGTAGAATAAAAATTAAGAAGTCACAAAAAAATTAAGTAACGCATTTACATGAGTTGCTTTCTAGATGTTATACAATATATCTTCTTGTACTTGGCAAGAATAAAAAGATAATTTTCAGCAACCTTGTAATAAATTCTGTAATACCTGACAGGACCTCTTTGCACTCAAGTCATGTTTAAAGTGCTTCCGTAATGTAAATCCTTTTACAAGTGTTGATGTGCGTTTCCTAAACTCATTTAAATTTTGCCGACCTAAATGTAAAAGTGGCTCTTTACCAGTCTTTTAAACTTTTGTTTTGACAGGCTTAAAAATTAGCTTTCTCAGTAATGCTAGTTTGTCGACTTTGTACCAATATTTAGGTCATCTTTCTTTAGAATTCATCTTTTGAAAGCATATACATCAGAGTATAAGCAGATTTACAAATAGAAGCTTTATCATCAGTCTTTAGTGAATTTTCCTAGAAAAAATTGACTGCTATACGAGGGTCGCTCCTTATGCCCCGACCATAACCTATATAATGAAAGGCCAGAAACAATTGATTATTTTTACGGCACAAGATAATCCTTTTGAACTCTAATACACTTTCCTCATCGATTCTTTGACATTTGTACAGCTTCTAAGTCAAATGTTTTCTCGTATAGTTCAAACCACTGATTTATACCCACCTCTACTTCATTGTCAGTCAAAAATCTTCTCCCATTCCGGTTATCTCTGAGTTTTGGAAAGAGTGTGTAGTCGCTTGTTCCCAGATCTGACGGATAAGGTAGATATTTTAATAGTGAGAAATCAGTGTTGTTGGTGGCTCACATTGCACTAACTAAATATACATGTAGATCCTTCTTCAATGGCTTGACAAGTCGTTGTTTTCTTTTCTGAAACCGGTTTATGCTTTTGTGGCAACGTCAGGCAGGGAAAAACTTCTCCTGCCTGACGATGCCTTAAAAGTCTAAACCGGCTGCAGAGAAGAAAACAAGCACTTCACAGAGAAGTCTTCGCGCCTGTATTTAGTTTTGAACGATTTCCTCAAATCAAAGCTAAGGGAGTTTAGCCCACCATGGTTGAATCGCATGCTGTACAACAAGACCATCACCACATCGTTTCGGGGAGAGGTAGTCAGCTTTAGGAGCCCCCCGCAAGGAGGACTCTTATTCCCTTGTTTTTGCTTTGATAATTCTTCGTGGATGATTTGCTGGGCATCCTTGAACTTTGAAGGTTTGAGGTCCAAGTGTATGCGGAAGATCTCGTCGAATACGACCAACCTAACCAATAGGTTAGAGGTAAATCTGAAGAAGAGCTGTTTGGTACTCTTCAAGAGACACTAGATGTAATGAACAAAATCATCATTTTCCCATTCACCAGAAGCAGAGAGTTGTGCAAATTGAAACCGCCAACTCTTATGAGGGAGACACTTCCATTTGTGTAAGGGACGAGCTATTTGACGGTTACTCTGGATAAGACGCTCAACTCGAACATACACAATGCGAAGAGCCAAGTTGTTTATGTGCATATGGCAAAGGATTTGTGGGAAAAACTTGTGAACGAACCACCAACAAATGTATTGGATATATGTATTTGTTTTTATGGGTGTTGTATGTGTGATAAGACAAGCCTGTTTCTTCTGCTATCTCTTTGAATCTAGTGCGTCGATCATCCAGATTAAAATCGTGGATTTTTCAACATGTTCTTGAGCTGTGACTTTTATGGGAGAGTCACCGGCATATTCGTCACCTCCGTAAGAAGTTCTACCACACCTGAATTTTCAACCCCAACGTTTGGCTCATCGTAAGATATGTGAAATAACCCTAATGTTTCAACCAAATCTGTGTGAGTTTGAGCTGGACCCTCAGAAACTGCTCTCTGCTCAATTATATCGATTTACAACCGATAAGGGGTAATTAGTTAAGGTAGTGCAGAATAATTATTGTCTAGGATTAGAAATTTCATACTTCAACAGGAACGTCAATAGATACGCTAGCATTGGAATGTCAAAGGATGATAACTATGGAGCCCTTGTAGAGATCACGACTTTCAAGTTTTAAAGTGATCTCTCTACGGTGGCATGATTTTTTTCTTTTGCAACTAACGTTACCAAATAGCTTTGTTTAATATTACTAATCAAGACCTGTTAGCCGTATCCAGTTGTTAGAAAGCTCAAATGACAAACTGAAAGCCCAAAGTAACTTTACGGCAATTTAATATAAATCACTCACGCTGTGACCCGAAACCACACTAGTTGAGTTTTTCGGTGTTGAGGGGCCTTTGACAACCGCGCTACAGCATAACGGTAACATCATTATAAGTTGGGTGGCGAGCATGCTGGAAGACAGGGGAGTTTTCCTGACTCTGAGTGGCCGCAAATGGACGTTGAAGAGATCGGTGGATGTCATCAGTCCTCTCGCCTCATCTGTGGTGTCTGTTCATGGACAACCTCACGGAATTACTCTCTGACAATGGCTTCTTCGCGCAGTCTAATGATGAGGATGAGCTAGTCTCAGTCACCGAAAACTCCTTAGCGTTGTCTGTGCATGCATGCAAACTACTTTCAGTGTAACTGAAAGGTGGTGTGGTGAGCTGGGACACTTCGTAAACCCTGGTAGAGATGATCGTATTCACCAAGAAAAGTAATTCGGACGCCGGTGATATTTGGAAAGGTTTTAGCCTTAATGCGAGAGGTCCAATATCTGGTGGTGGTCTTCGACTCCAAGTTTTCATGGGGTTCGCAAAAAGAACGTGTAGTCTGGAGGGGAGTAGCGACCTTCTGACAGTTACGCTGTACGACATGGAGGACCTGGGAACTTAATTGTCGGATCATTAGTTGGATTTATACCGCGATCGTCAGGCTGGGGACTCTTTATGGGGCGGTAGTGTGGTGGAGCGAGATGAATCAAACTACTACCCGGAAACTGGCCAAAATTGAAAAGTTGGCAAGTCTGTGTATTACTGGCGCTACCAGGACGACACACTCACTCGTACTATAGGCCTCGCTGAGGCTGCCGTCGCTTACCGTCTGCATTAAAATACGAGACTCTAACTGGTGCGGTGAGGGTGTAATCACAGGACATGCAAAAGTGCGCAAGGAGGTGGAAAAGGAAATTCGAATTTCCGTCATCAAGGTCTGAAGTGGACGGTTATATTAGGATGACTGAGGAGGTACCCCTAGCATCGCCAGCAGGAAATAATAGAGATATATTGAGGTTGATTTCGAGCCTGCCAGCCTGGTCTATCAGCGTAGCCTTGTCTTGCTAACGAATGACGGAGTGAGGAGCAGCACTTCTCCGGTTTGGGAATATACATCGACAGTCTGGAGGCGAGCAAGAGTTTGTCTCTGGGCGCATATACCACGATAATCAAAACGGAGGTATACACTATCGTGTTTGTAGCTAGTCGACAGTACCTGAGGACGAGCCAGCTGTTATGTTATTGACGGTTTTTTGAAAATCGCTGTTTTATGAAATTTCTGTAATTAACATGGAAATAAATGTCAGAAAAAAATTACCACAGAGTAGTCAAACTAGCTAAGTAGTATAGTACTGAGAGTTTCCTGTGTATATTTTTGTATGTTCAATTTATTATGGCACGTTTGGGTTATACCAGCGAAGACTACCTAAATTTAATCATTATTTATTGGGAGAATGCCATAAAGTTGCAACGAGAACGTGTGATACTTTTGCGTCAAGATATCCTGATAAACGCAAGCCAACCAGAAATATGTTGAAGACGTTAATCGAGAATTGCCAGAGCCTCGGATCTTTTAAATCGAAACCAGTAAGAAACAAGCCATTTGTAAACAACAAAGAAAATGAAATATTAGTTTTTTCAGCGCCATTCCACGAGCACCATTAAGAGACGCCGAGAGAGAAACTGGTTGTCCAAAATCCTAAATATACACAGTATTGAAAAAACGTAATTACAAACCGTTAAAATACGGTGACAAAGTAACAGTGCTTTACACAGACGGAGACTCCCTAGATATTTTTGTTGAAACATTTACAACATTAAAGACGACATCAACCAATACGATAACTAACTATGCGGCTGACAACCCGAAAGTGTGCTTGGAAGAATGGACGGTGAATATAAGGGCAACATTTTATATGAAATGATTGGGACGGGTACTAAGTCGTATATGGTTGATGGGTAGGGTGTTTTAACTAAGAAAAGCGAAAGGTGTGCGAGAATGTGTGACTGGGAAGGATTTCAGTGTGGATGATTATCGAAATTTTGTGGACAGTATGGGTGATACTAAGATGGATGTGCCTGGATGTGTGTTGGTACTGGATGGTCGGATTTTTAAAAGTATGATTTTTAAAAGTATGAATGTCTTTCTTACCAGCCTACATGAGATTTACACTCAGCTCGTAAATAAGGTAGCCTTATCATACTTTGACAATAAACGCTACCTTATTCCAAACTGTGACAAGACGCTCGCTTGGGGGCACAAAGACATCGTGAAAGAGTAACGCGGACTTACTCTTTTACGACTCGTTGAGTTTAGAAGTATGTATCTCAACACATTGCCAAATTAAGAGGGGCGTCAACTTTGGTACCAACATGAGGGAGCACCACCCCATGGAAACTATTCTGTAAATTATTTCTTCCAAGAGCAATTTGAGGACTTGTGGATCGCCAACAAAGGTCCATTCATTTGGTCCTCAAAATCTCCTGATTTGACACCAGTGAATTTTTATATATGGGGTTACATAAAAAATGAAGGATATTCCATAGCTCCGACGACAAAAGAGGATTCAAAAAAGAGTTCGTGTTGCCTTTCAGTTCCTACCACCAAGTAGTATCCGAAGAGAAGTAACAGAGACAATGCTTCACAGATGTGTAAAGTGTTTGGGCGATAATGGTGCTACATTTGAGCACTTACTATTTTTCCCCAATGCAAGTATTTTCTACGTTTTGTCGTTCAGATAACTATTCACTTAATATAATTTAACAATAATTGCAGGTTAATTCAGGCTAAACTACTTAGTTACTTTGACAACTCTGTAATATTTTTTTTACAATTTATTTTCATGGCCATTATTTGCAAAATCTCATGAAACATCGATTATGCAAAAAACCAGCAATAACATAAAAACTGGCACATTTAGGTATAGGGATGCACAAACTTGCCCTTTTAATGAATTTTTATTACAAAAAAATTAACTAATAGAGAGGTATCGATGGTGACTTTGCAAAAATTTTTTCAAATGAGCGCGAACTAGGACCCCTAGAACCCATATCCGGGGTCAGTTTCAATTTTTATATGTATATATATATATATATATATATATATATATATATATATATATATATATATATATATATATATATATATATATATATATATATATATAAGTGTATGTATGTATGTATCAGTCTGATAACAAAAAATAATTAACCGATTTCAATGAAACTCGGCAAGTGCCTTTCTTTTATTAATGGCTTGAATGAGTTCGTTTGCCAGGAAAATCGGATGGGGTTTTCCCGGAAAATTTTGAGCTGTCTTTCAAAAAAAAAATATTTTCTCCGAAAATAACAAAGCTGTTTTAACGAAATTTACTATGTATATTGCCTCGGGAGAGCTTACTACGTACCAAAACACAATTTTCTAAGTTTATAGAAAATTGAGTTATTCAAATTTTAATAATTTTTTTTTCGAAAAAAAATTCTTTTTTCGAAAATTACAAAGTTATGTTAATGAAATTTGGTGAATATCTTGCCCTAGGAAAGACCTTACTACATACCAAAACTAAACTTTCTAAGTTTATAGAAAATTGAGTTATTCAAATATGAAGCATTTAATCAAAATTCACTACCATAACGCACTTGCTGCGTCCCGAGATTTTTTTTTAGTTTGGCAGTCCAACGAAATAAAACAAAATGGCTGATTATATTTTTAAAAATTAAGATATTCTATATTTTTGGTTTCAAACTTTCGAATTTGGACATTTTTTCCTTAAATGAATGAATATCTAGAAAACCGTAATATTTAGGCAGATGGTATGTTTCATAAAGTCATATCCAAATTTCGTAAGCTATCGATTGTAATGAAAAAAAAGTTGGTATTTCATTTAAAATAACGAAGATTGTGTCAACTTCCGGTCTAACGGAAAGTGGCAGAACTGTCAACATATTTTGCTTAAATAGACTGCATTCTGTTTGTTACATGTGCAAAGTTTTAGAAGAAAAAAACGATGAGTGATTCCTAAAATATGTATCTGTAAGTTCTTGGCTGGGTAGCCTGTAGATATGTCGAATACCAATGTTTAATAACAAATAAATTACAATAAAAAATATTTTTTATGGAATTTTTTTGATTACAGTTCCGTTTTCATCATCTTTTGTAGTGTCTATTTTTATAACGTACCTTTAAGTTTAATATGTTGCAAATTAAATGGCCAGAGCGATGATTCCGTTCCTTGTATCCAGTCGTAAATAACTTTAGGATATTAATAGCATTCTGCCTTATAGCAATATTTTTAAAACGGCAAAACAGTGTTATTAGTGTTTTGGTTTCTGTTATTCTCAGAGTAACACAATAAAAATTTATGCTATTTTAATGGCTATTCTCTGTGGCAAATTATAAAAACTTATGTTGTGTTTCTCAAAATTTATTTATTTTTATTATATTAGTGAATTTTCGCAGAAAAAATTCACCAATGGGGAGATCCCGACTTTTGTATTTTGAAAAATTGTTTACAAATGAGCGCGAACTAGGACCCCTAGAACCCATATCCGGGGTCAGTTTCAATTTTTGTATCACACCGATAACTCAAAAAATAATGGGCCGATTTTGTTCAAATTTGGCACGTACCTTCCCCTTGTAAATGGCTTAGATAATTTCGTTAATCAGGAAAATCGGGCTAGGTTTTCCGGGAAAATTTTGAGTTTTTATTCGAAAAAAACTCTTATCTCAAAAAAATAAAAAAGCTATGATAACCGAATTTGGTAGGTAGGTTTACGATATAAAAAGTAAACTATACACCAAAATTTAGATTTCGATGTTACAAGAAAAAAAGCTATAATAAAATATTTTGTGCCAGATCATTTCTATGAAAATTCACTGCTATAACGCACTTGCTGCGTCCAGGCTTTTTTTCATATGTAAAGACGCTAGCTGATTTTAACACAGTTTAGCTTTTATTCTCTGTAGTCGACTACGCCTAGTGAATTAAATACAAAAATAAATACAGTGACCACCTAAAATACGAAAGAAGTTTTTGGTTTTGATAGTTTATAGTTTACACACCGTTAGTCGTTTTAGAGTAATGACGTATTCAGCATATTTTAACGGCAACCTCCTCATTTATTTTTTGATTTTGAGAGACATTTCCATCGTTGAACCCATAGTATAAAACTCTTGCCATCTTACATAAGAACATTTTCGAGTAATTGCAATAGAAACATATTGTTTGAAATTAATGACAGTGTGTTTTATCTAAAATCATTGCATGTGCATGTAAGCGATACAATTTTTGATATAAAAGTCCAAATAAAAATGTGAAAAACCTTCGAAACTCACCTCCAAAATTTCTTTAAATTTTTAATCAGAAGAACACTCTTATCTTTCTTTCATTGATTGTTGTTGCCCTTACTTTGTCCATACTACACACAGGCTTGGAGACTACTCTGGCTTCACTGTTGGTATCGTTTCGATAAGTCAAGGACGTAGCCAGTGCGTATGCTAACTAATATTTACACTGAATCCATATTTTTACGTCTTTAATTCGGGAAAAACTTTTCTCATAGTGTAGTTTTTCAAAAAATATAAACATAACTCACATATACTTTACACATATAATAAGGAGAAGTGTAATAACGTAAGATCGGGTGATAATTCTGGCCATTCTAACGATCCTCGCCTTCGTATCCGCCGATTTGAAAATATTTAGTCGAAATGCTGCAGGACATTGATTTAGTAATGTGTTGGTGTTCCATCCTGCTAGAACCAATCACATTCGCTGAAATTTGTGATTCGCTTGACCAGAATATAAGTTTGCCAAAGATGGGATGACATTATTTTGGAGCGGTGCTAACTAATTATCTTCATTCAATTTGCCACCAATGAAAAAGGGATCAAGGACATGGTTTGCAACTATTCCTGCCCATTATTATATTATATATTATTATATTATATATTAATATTAACCTTTTCAGGGTATTGCGTATGTTCTTCTCTTATCTACTGTGAATTTTCTTTAGATTAGTAGCTGGCAATTTTGACGCTTAACGTGGCCGTGAAGTGTAAATTTGCATCGGAAAACAAAAAATGTTCCAGTTTGATAACACTGTTATCTAACCTTTGCATCATGTGTTGACTAAAAGACGTTATTCCCTGACAATCGTCTTTCATGAGCCGCTGAGTTTGTATCAATTTGTAGGGATGCACTATCTTCTAATATTCGAATAATCGATGAATCGCTAACATCCAACGTTGTGGCTGCTTGCCGACTCGAAGTATGTGGGTTTTCTTCAAATTCAAGCAATACATCTAATTTTGTATCATTACTCAGAGCATTAGAAGTTTTTTTGTATGTTGCTTAGAAGTTTTAAACTGAAAGTTTACGTTACTATGGATACAGCAAAGGTTGTCAACAGCAGTTTAAATTGTCATAACTTGTCAAACAATATTATTTTTTGCGTCGGTTATTAGACATTATGTCTTATAATTAGCATGGTTTAAATGAATTGGCTGACATGCATTTAGTATATGTATCCATAGTAATTTCCAATTTAAGCTGCTGTTGACAACTTTTGCTGTATCCATAGTAACGTAAACTTTCAGTTTAAAAATCTAAATTATTACTTATGCGTCCTTAGTGAACAAACAATTTTAACTCCATTTTTCTCGAAAACTGTACATCCTATGGACTTTCTACCGGTATACCATATTTTTATATTAGTTTTTGAGTTTTTTAAACCCGTTGGAAAATTTCAGAAATTTTTACTTTTAACATATTTTTTCTAAATTAAAACCCTCACAGTGCCCCCACGCGCGCCACTGCTTCACAGAATAAATCGGATTGTGCGTTTTTCTTGATATATTTTCTCATGTAGAAATTTTGAAAATATTATCTTAAGCCGTTTTAAAGATAATTAAGAGAAATCGCTTTAAACGTAACAAATTTAACACCCAGTATCGCAGTATCACGACCTTAAAATGAAAAATGTTATAGTACGAACTACCCCCGCTATTTTTCAAGGGCAACTCACACCCCAGGTTTTTTGAGGTATAATCAGGACACCTATATAATATATGTTCTTCTCTTATCTACTGTGAATATATATATATATATATATATATATATATATATATATATATATATATATATATCCACACGATAACTCAAAAAGTTATTAACCGATTTTGATGAAACTCTGCAAGAATTTTTCTTTATTAATGGCTTGGATGAGTTCGTTCACCAACCGCACCGGACCAGTTTTTCTTTAAAAAAAATTAATTTTTCCGCAAAAAAATTCGTATCTCAAAAAATAACAAAGTTATTTCGATGAAGTTTGGTTGGTATGTTGCACCCGTAAATACCTTGCTACATACCAAAACTCAACTTTCTAGGTTTATATAAAATTTAGTTATACAAATTTGAAGCATTCAAGAAAAATTCGCTACCATAACGCACTTGCTGCGTCCCGCAATTTTAATATAATGTAGAGGAATTTCAATATAAATCAATTCGCACCAGTTTCTAAGTGAATATTGATAGTTTATAATTTCACGATTATTCTGGATGACAAAGGAATAAAAAACGTGGAGAGTTTTTGCATCCAAAAATATAATTCTTGTGTTATTACGGAAAAGTTATTTTTATTTACATGGTAATTTAGTACTCGCTAAAAATACGCCACAGCAACCTACAATTTTTTTTCCGAACCACCTAATTCTGAAAATATTCTTGAACCAATTGGCGGTGGTCTAAAACAGTCGAATTATGGATTGAATGAGAAGCTGCGTTTAGAAATAGCTACATTGCAACTTTATATTTTACTTATGAATGGTGATGCTATTTTCATTCAATGTGTATACAAATAATCTATAAAAAAAACCTTATTGACCTATATCGAGATATGTGATAATTTGTTAACTTGACGAAAACCTATAGTTACTAAATGTGTTTTAAGCCTGCTTTGAGTTTATATACAAGGTGATTCACCGAACTCGTTAGTTAAAAGTTTTCGTACTTCTAGCTGAAATTTTTTTCTGAAAATTTGGTTGTAGCCATTATGGCTGAAATCCTATCCAAATGTATTAGTTTTAAAATGGCTGCTTTTCCGGTTACGCCGGAAGTTGCCATCAACTGTTGTTATTTTAAATAGAATACCCTATATATATATATATATATATATATATATATATATATATATATATATATATATATATATATATATATAGTAGAAATGTCAAAATTACAGTGATGAGAATTTTAATATTAGTTAAACAATGTGGTGTTATAATTGGAATGAGTTATCTTATAATGGTAGATGAATACTAGTGGCAGCTGACGAGTGTTATTGGTAGAAAGGCTGAAAAAGAAACGTACGCTGAACAAAATTTCTAAGTGACATTTTATAAAAATATTTTGGCAGTTTAGTTTGGAACATAAAATAAAATTGTGTTAACTGCAAGCACAAGCTTATGCTTATTTGTTGAACATACTGTAAAATTTAAATCAATAAACATACTATACTATACTACTATAATATATATATATATATATATATATATATATATATATATATATATATATATATATATATATATATATATATATATATATATATATATATATATATATATATACAAGTTGCCTCTTTCCTCCTATTTATTTCAACAACACGAGGGCTTACAGCCTAAATACTATCGTACCGTGGGTGTCGACAAGGAGGAAAGAGGCAACTTGTTAATTCTGGACTTGAAGGTTTGGAGGTTCGGGGGAGAAGAAAAAACATGTGCCGGCAGGGAATTCCACAACGTGGAAGTCCTCGGGACAAAAGAGCGGGCATAACAAGATGTTCTATGTCTGGTGACCTGGACAGTAACAGGGTGCATTCGCTCTGTTCCCCTGGTAGAAGAAAGCTCCTCTGAGCAGTGCCCGTGCAGATATCTATAAAAGAGAGAGAGGTCACCAACATCACGTCGGTGGGCAAGGGATGGCAGCCTTTGGGTGAGGGTAGGGTCACCGATGAGATGTATAGCTCTCTTCAGAATGGAGTCCAGGATAGCGAGTGTAGAAGCGGGAGCAGCACCACAGATGCGGGAGCAGTATTCGAGGTTTGGTCTTATTTGTGAATTATATAAGGTATAGAGATTAGCTGGTGAAAAGTATTTGCGAGCCCGGAAGAGGACACCTAATTTTTTAGCAGCCGCTTCTGTAATCGATGTGACATGTTGATGCCAATTGAGATTTCGATCCACAGAAATGCCAACAAGTGAAAAGGACTCATTACTTTGAATAACTTGGTTGTTTATTGTGATGGGTCTAAGGCTGGTGTATCTCTTATGAGAAAGAAAGCAAGACTGTGATTTGGTGGGGTTGAATTGTACAAGATTTCTACTTCCCCAGTCTAATATTTTTTGGAGATTCACGGAGATAGAACCCTCCATGAGTCTGCGATCCTCATCTAATTGGGCTAAAGAGACAGGCTTAGAATATTGTATATTTGAGTGGAGGGTGCTGTCGTCCGCGTAACTGTGAACTGGGTTGGATGTGCTAGAGAGGAGGTCATTGATGTGGAGAAGAAACAAAGTAGGGGCTAAAGCTGAACCTTGAGAAACTCCTGCATTAATTGGATACAGTTCAGAGAAATGGCCATCCACGACAACAGAAATGCTCCGGTTGGAGAGGAAATCTGCTGTCCACGTACAGAGTTTTGGCAGTAGGCCATATACCGGTAGTTTATTAAGCAGCGCTGCGTGCCAGACCTGATCGAATGCTTTGGATATGTCTAGAGCGACAATCTGGGATTCACCGTGTAGTTCCATAGACTTGTTCCAAGAATGGGCGACAAAGGAAAGGAGGTCGGCATTTGATCTGCGCTGACGGAATCCATACTGCCTGTCGTGGATTAGACTGTGTTTTTCAAGAAATTTTAGTAATTCGGTGTTTATATACTTTTCCATCACTTTAGAGACGACTGAAAGGATGGAAATAGGCCTGTAGTTGCTAGGAAGTGTTTTGTATCCTTTCTTGGGGACGGGTTGTACTCGAGCAGTCTTCCAGTTACTAGGGAATATGCCTCTATTGTAAGATGTCTGAAACAGACGAGTCAGGACAGGAGCAAGTTCTGGTGCGCGTTTTTTGAGAACAATCGCTGGGATCTCGTCAAGGCCAGAGGCTTTCCTGGTATTAAGAGAAGAGAGAATCTTTCGGACATTTTTAGTTTTGAAAATGATATCAGGCATTTTATGCTCGACATTGGGGACTGTTGGTGGTTGAACATTTGGAGGTGGGTTGAGAGTATAATTGCCGGCGAACAACGAGGCAAAAAGTTCAGCCTTGCCCAGGGCGGTAGAAACAATTTCATCCCCTGAGACAAGAGGTGGGAACATACTCTTGCAAAAATTAAAAAATTATTCCCAATAGATTTAGCAAGCGTCCAAAAGGGTTTGCTGCCGTTGGAGCTTAAGAGAACTTTGTTTTTGATGTGGTTATTAAACGAGTTTTTTGCCTCAGAAAGAATGCGGACACACACACACATATATATGTATATATATATATATATATATATATATATATATATATATATATATATATATATATATATATATATATATATATATATAAATTTTTGAAACGTACGTAAAATTCTAGCCTAAATTCATATGGGACATTATTGGTAAACAACGGGATTTTTCATATATTTCAATCGCAACACTGATAATGGAGTTTCCTACCAAACTTTCCGAGGAATATTTGAAAGTAACTTCAATATATCGTTTGGATATCCACGCAAAGAGACGTGCAGCACGTGTGATTCCTTAAAAGCCGACATATCTTCACTTGCTCTAAAATTAAATTCCATCTCGGATGATGAAACCAAGAAGACTCCAAGCAATGATTTGAAGAAAAAAATGCGTGAAAAGGAGCTACATCTAAGAAAAAGTGAGCGATTCTACAGTCGAAAGAGAAATTACCGCAAACGTGCCGCAAAATCGCTGACTATTGAAAGTATAACCATGGATTACCAAAAAAAAAAAGTACAATGCCCAAACATTACTACCAATGATGTATACTATAAACGTCAATTAAACTTCATCAGTTTCAACGTTCATATTTTGTCAAATTCGAGATCTGTATTTTACACCTACGATGAATCTGTTGCCAAGAAAGGAGCTAACGAAGTCTGTTCCACGCTGTTGCACTTTTTTTATAACATCCTGCCCATGGAAGTAAAAGGACTGGCAATTTTTTGTGATTTCTGCGCAGGGCAAAATAAAAACTTTACTGTTATTCGATTCCTGCATTACTTAGTTACCAAAAAACCGTTTCGATACTGTGAAAGTAATATTCCCGATCAGGGGGCATTCATACCTCGAGTGCGATCAAGACATGAGTCTTATAAACCAAAAAGCATACACTGAGGTACCAGATGACTGGTGAGATGAATTAAGAAATTGCCGTGTGAAATCTACACCATTTGAAGTCATTGATTGTGGCAAAGATTTTTATTTTCAAAATTGGAGTACATTTTTATCGCCGCTTTATACAAAGAAGTGCCCCTTCCCGACCCGGCCCATCAGGATGCTGAAGTTTCGTAATGTGAACCACTGCTTAATTTTCCACAAATCCACTTATATGGGTCTATATACTAGTTCTAAATTCGACCAGAAACCACTTAAGAAGAACCTAAGAAAGAAGCAGGGAGAACATCAGAAAAGAGAAGAGCCAACGTTGAGAAAACTTTACCATGGCCCAATCCCAGTTAAAATGCTGAAATTGAAGAATTTACAAGATCTAACCGCATTCCTTGATAGAGCAGAAGCCAGGGTGTTTTATCAATAATTAACATTTGCCGAACAACCGGAAGAGAGCGATGACGAATTTGTGGATGACCCACCAATAGACGGCTGATTCAGGGGAAAGGTGGCACGAGTCCAGGAGTAAACCTTTTTTTTTTATTACGTCACTAATTTTGAATAAATGTTTATTTAATCATTATATTTTTGTCAATAAACACATTGTTTGCCAAAAATACTTTATGAAACTTTTTTTTAAATTAAACTTTACTTTCTAACGAGTCATTGAACTTATATTTTCGATTATCTCCAAATATGTTCAGGTGGACTATAGCTGTTCTTTCCCTGTACCTTTCATATAATATTAGTGTATAAATCAGGATTATTTTAAAATTTAGTTTTTCCTTGGGCATTTATTAAATTTTCGACAGCGCTAATAATGAATCAGGTCCGTCGGTTCGCTTATCACACACTTCAGCGATGTTTTAGTAGCTTGTGGCGCAGTATCTGCATGTCTGATGATGTTTAATAATATTGTTTACATTCCTGGCCCAGCTATTATTTATGTCTGGGTGTTTCGTTCTTATGTGCCCATAATAAACACACGCACAGCTGTGTTGCCAATCCTGACAAAAAATCAAACAAATCACCTGTAACTGTGTTTTTAAATTGTGCGACTCAATGTGAATAACAAGCTCTCCAAGCAGGGCAATAACCTAGTTATTGATACTTACCAGTGTTTGTAAACAGAAAAGTTAAAGAACCTCCTAACTCTGTTCATCCCACGTTTCGTGCATCTGTAAATTTGTCTGTTTGAGAAAGCTGGTAATGATAGTCTTCTGATGTTATCATGAACAATGAATCAAGACAATGGCTGACTTTACCAGGCGCCAACAATTGAATTTAAGAGCTCATCGGCTGACTACCGATACATTTCAGCGGTGGGGGATTAATGAACGCACTGTTGACTTCAAGTACTATTTTGTGACGTTTGTCTGTCATTGCGCTTTGACAAATCGGCAACAGCTGAGTTCCAACAGAAAATCAGCGGGGCTGATGAATGCATACGTTGAAACTACTATGCAACTGTTTGCGCCTGGTGAACTTGGCCAAAATTTCCATGTAAAGTAAAATAACAACTAATCAATGAAAAGTACATATACAACCAGTTTTTCACATACTCCTATCGCAGAAGGATGTCGACATAAGGAAGGAAGCTAGCCTTACTGAATACTGTCATAGTCTTCGTAGTGTGGTTTTCCCACACTCTTAAGGGTTATACCCCAAACTCACGCTTTTTATTTCCTAGTTACACAACAAGAAATCTTAGCAATGTCTGTCCTTGTGCACGATGCTGGTCTGGTTACTTTTTGGGCTGTTTAATGAGGCATATAGGCCTCTGGATACTTAGAGCTGCGACACTAATTGGTCTTTTGTGCAAGACTGTATTTTATGACAGTTGTCCAAAATGTTCCAACTTATGTTATAGTCTACCATCTTTCTGGGGTCTATTTTACCTATTTGTTGGGGTGTTAAAGTCACACCTCCAAGGTATTTGAGCCTTCTGTAGAACTGGGCCGTGCAGTCCCATAGCAAGTGTTCTGTTGTTGCTGCTGCTTCAGTGCAGTATCTGCAGTTTTCACTCTCCGCCTTGCCCATCTTCATAATGTGATACCTTACTGGGGAGTGTCCTGTGAAAAGTGCTGTGATTATTCTCAAGTCGTTCCTGCTCAATTCAAGAAACAATTTCAACTTCTCTGTTGATATGATGATGAATCGTTTGCCTGCCTTAGGCCTGGCGTTTTCCTCCAGTAAGGCAGCATTTGGTTCCTTTCCCAAATGTCAAGTTTATTTCTTACATGGTGGCTTCTTGTTAGGATAGGACTCTGGACCATCAAATGGTGTTGTTGCTTCCCATTATGCTAGGCTATCCTACAATGCCTTGATACAAACATTTTTTTATTAGTCAAAGAACTTCGGTTTCAAATTTGAATAACTCAATTTTCTATAAACCTAGAAAGTTGAGTTCTGGTGTGTAATAAGATCTTACCAAATTTCATTAAAATAGCTCTTAACTTTTCGGAGACAAAATGTTTTTTTCCAAAAACACAAAATTTTCCCGGTAAACCTTCTTCGACTTTATTGGCTAATGAACTAATCCAAGCCATTATTAAAAGAAAGGTTCTTGCCGAGTTCCATTCAAACTGGTTAATTACTTTTTGAGTTATCGTTTGGATATATATATATATATATATATATATATATATATATATATATATATATATATATATATATATATATATATATATATATATATATATATATATATATATATATATATATATATATATAACACTGAAACTGACCCCGGATATGGGCTTTAGGGTTAGTTTGCGCTCATTTGAAAAAATAGAAACGAATTTTATTGAGGTAAAAGTTAAAGCGTATAGAATATATATATATATATATATATATATATATATATATATATATATATATATATATATATATATATATATATATATATATATATATATATATATATATACAGGCTGTCCCACGTAAGGCGTGCATTAGAAGTTTTCGAACTAGTACTGGGATTTGGAATCTGAAAATTTGCAATTGCATGTATCACCATCCGCTCATTATAACTAAAATATTTTGGTGACTGTATCACTTCCGGTTGTACCGGAAGTTGCCAACCACTTTCTTAATTTTAGTGGAATACCCTATATATTATTACATATTCAGAATGACCATGCAATTCTGAGCAACATGATATGCCACTTGCCTATGCTGGTGTCAGCCGTTCTCAAGATATTCGATTTTCTATTGTTTTTCCGTCATAAAGTTGCAAATCTTTGATATGGCAATTCTCAGGCATAAAGTATGTCATGGTTCTGAAACTTTGCACAACCGTAGTCCTAGTGGTCAGAATTCTTCTCATTGCGAGAAAAATTACAAAAATAATACAGGGTGTTGTTTAACGAAGATCAAATATCGATGATTTCAAACACGAAAAAGTATTTTTTTCCAAATGGAACACTCTGTATATTTTCATCGCATATCATTCGGAATGATATTTTGCTTCGATCTGTATCAGCATTCCCTATACCTATCTCGGATGATTCCCGAGTTATGATGGGAAATATGTGAATTTTGTATTATCCGAGATAATACTCTTTTCTTTTCTTTGTATTGATGATAATAATAATAATAATAGAAATTATTATTATTATTTGTATAATCACAATAGTAATAATAAGAATGATAATAATAATAATAACTCGTAACTATACAACGGTATCGGGGAATGTTAATAGATACCACTAGTAAGTTTTGGGTATAGGGCAAAAAGAACCCAGAATTTTTCATGTAGGTATTCCATTCATATTCTGGACGAGAAGAATGAAAACCTGTATTATGTTTTATTATATTAATGTCGCTCTTTAGATTAATTGAATAACTCTGAAGAAGTATTTTTTCCATTTCATTTTTCCATTTCTGTGTGTTCGAATACGTTTTCACCTCTTACCCTTTAAAAAGAAGACATTCCGATTCGACTTGCACTGTTTTACAAATTATAAATCATCTACTCAATCCAGCATAGTGAGGCATGTTTATGAATCGCCCTGAAACTTAATTACTCAAAATGAAAACCAGTTATAGAGCCATCTATCAGTACGAAAATATATCAGTGAGCTTTAATACAGAAAATAATCAACGAAACAGTGATAGAATTAATTTAAAAAATGCGTATGAGTTTCAATACAAAATATGCTCTATACGACCACCATTGACTTCAAGACACTTCAATAATCTTCTTTGCAATCCAGAATTAGTAGCCCTTCGGATCATTTCTGGAGCGAGATCATTAAAAGCTTGTCGCACTTTAGTCTCCAGTCCTTCTCGGGGGTTATTTGGCTGGAATAAACTTCATTTTTAATGTAACCCCATAAGAAGAAGTCAGGTGGAGTCAGGTCTTGTGACCTGTCAGGCCAAAGCCATGGACCGCCGGGTCCTATCCAACGATCCTCAAACATTCTTGTCAACTCCTGGTGTACAGCTGCCGTAGAATGTGCTGGAGCGCCATCTAACTGGTACCAGAATTCCGCATCAGGCAAACCAGTCAAGATACCAGCAACAACTTCACGAAGTATTCTACGATAACTTTCTGAGGTCAACATTTCCTCGTAGATATGGAAAAAAGCTCTTCCATTTCCAATAACAGCGAAAACATTGAAACTGAATTCATACTGGAAATGCGCTTCACGCATAAAGTGAGGATTTTCATCTGCCCAGAAATGACATCGCTTCCGATTGATGATACCTTTTCTTGTGAATTTTGATTCATCCGTCCATAAAATCCTATCTAAGATATCTGGGTCTTCCTGGACCCGTACCATCAACCATTCACAAAATGCAACCCTTCTAATGTGGTCACCCTCCCGTAATCCATGCACTGTCCTTTGGGCATATGCATGCCATCAATACTTAGAAAGAATTCTTTGAATTGATGTTCGAGTTAGTCTTAAATCTTCTACTGCCTGCCTGATGGAGGCATGTGGATAGGCCGTGAAATAACCCAACACATTGATTTCATTTGTTTCATTGCCGGTAATGTTACTGGAACGATTTCGATTTAAATTACCATTCCAGTTATTCCGAAAATTTGACTCGATTCTGGAAAACTTTGTCCTATTCATAGGTGACAAATATGGAAATCTCTCATTAAACAAGCGGCACGTTCTACTCACGATTCTCCTGCATTCTCCGTGAATGTAAAATAAATTTAGAATGAAGTCAGCAGAATATTCTTCAACAATATTTTCCATTGTGTAGCTCACAATACTTTCAAAGAAATAGATCACTCTATTGCGATGACAACTAACGAGACTAATAATACATCTCTTTGACATAAGTTTTCATATTATGTCCAAAGCCTACTCTCCGACTAGGTAGATTCCCAATTTTGTAGTATATTCCTGTTTTATTCATATTCCTTCTTATAACTCAGAAATAATTCAAGATAGGTATAGGGAATGCTGATACAGATCGAAGAAGAATATCATTCTGAAGAATATGTGATAAAAATATACAGGGTGTTCTATTTGGAAATAAATACTTTTTCGTGTTTGAAATCATCGATATTTGATCTTTGTTAAACAACACCCTGTATTATTTTTGTAATTTTTCTCGCAATGAGAAGAATTCTGACCACTAGGACTATAGTTGTGCAAAGTTTCAGAACCATCACATACTTGATGCCTGAGAATTGCCATTTCAAAGATTGGCAACTTTATGACGGAAAAACAATAGAAAATCGATTATCTTGAGAAAGGCTGACGCCAGTATGCACAAGTGGCATATCATTTTCCTCAGAATTGCATGCTCATTCCGAATGTGCAATAATATATAGGGTATTCCATTAAAATTAAGAAAGTTGTTGGCAACTTCCGGTACAACCGGAAGCGATACAGTCACCAAAATATTTTAGTTATAATGAGCAGATGGTGATACATGCAGTTGCAAATTTTCAGATTCCAAATCCCAGTACTAGTTCGAAAACTTCTAATGCACGCCTTACGTGGGACAGCCTGTATATATATATATATATATATATATATATATATATATATATATATATATATATATATATATATATATATATATAACTGAAACTGACCCCGGATATGGGCTTTAGGTTAGTTTGCGCTCATTTGAAAAAATAGAAACGAATTTTATTGAGGTAAAAGTTAAAGCGTATAGAGCCATGATTTAAGAATAATTCTTGATATACGGGACCACCCATAACGACCTTCTTTTTAATTTATTTGTTTACAAAATAATAATATATTTTATCAAAATTACTACAATATTTTACAATTTAGTGAAAACCTATAAGAATATTCATTAAATCTAAACAACAATATCACTTAAGTTCAGAAGAACTAGCTGAGACAGCACAGACACATTCTGAGAATATACCAGGAATGTTTCGAAAGAATATTCAAACATCCCCAGAACATTCTCACAAGGTACAATATATATTCATAGAACATTCTATGAACATGAGAATTGGACAGATTCTGTCATACTAATAAGGTTCTTAGAATGTTATTAATAATATTCTTAGGAGCTCCCAGTAACTTCTGAAAATGTTCCACGAACATTCAATGAATCTTCTCAAAATGTTCATACATATAGTCATTTTTTAACCTATCGGCGGATCTATAAAATTATTATTTCATTTTATGGGGAAGTAAATTATAAAACCTTTTAACTTTTGTTATTTTTCAAAAAACCCGAATAATTCAAGACACGTATATTATCAATGTTACTTAAAATCAGCAGAAATTCAATAGATGCCTGTGAAATTATCATGTTGAAGAATTTCTATAACTTATCAATAGCAATTTTTGTATTTCTGTTGTTTGAGTTGTCTGTTTTCTAATAAATTTTACTTATTCACACTTTTTTCCTGATTGTCAAATTTGACCTATACATAAGTTTATTGGCAAATATTTAATTTTCGATGATTTTTGGTAAGATTGATAAAATATGTTTCTTCACTTATTCGTGTTTTTCTTGAAAACAACAGTTTTATGAAAATAACAGAAGTAACAAAGTTTTAGAGCTAAATTCCTCATAAAATGAAATATTTTCTTAAATCCACCAATATGTTAAAAAAATTGTGACATTTTAAGAGTGCATCGTCCCTAATCGACCCGTTCAAATGCCTTAATTGAACTCTACTTACCATTGATTAAGGCTCTTGGTATACTCAAAACGGGTACTAAATTTGGTTTTTCTTAGTGATATTGATTTTTTCGAAGTTTGAAACCTCACTTTGAAGGCCTATAACTCCTCAGGGGTGCAACTTAATATAGGGGTAAGTTGCGTTAAATCATCATATTTTACGTTTACCTACATGCCCCTGTCCTGTGTCGGTTCTTATGCGAAACACCCTGTATACATTTTTTGAATTATACAGAAATTAAGAAAATGCAAAAATATGAAATATTGGATTTATCTTCAAAATTTACTGATTTTCCACCATTTAATTGGCGTTTTATATATTTTCCTATAAGCAAGCCCAACAGGCTTGAATTTCAACTTCAATCACTCACCCTTGTGTAGGTTACCATATTGTTCCAGTGGCTACACACACCTGTAAACTCAAGTTTAGGTACGTATTAAGTCAGCAATTCGAGTATTGCACATTTATTTAGATTAAGTGTGTACATATAACAAATACAAAGAAATCTCTGAATAAAATATTCATAAAACAATTAAAATTTCAATAACATAAAAATCAAATAAATAAAGATACAGTTCTTGGAGTTGCCAGAAAATTTAATAGCCAAATACAAAGTTTCCGTTATGAATAATCGCGATTACCCCACTGAAGTAACTTGAAATTTGGCTAGACTATTGAACCTACAGGCTTTCAGTGTGGCATTAAAGGAATTGCATCACACAATAGTACTTACACCTTTATAGAATACAACTAAATTGGACAGAACACGTCACAAAATCACACTCACTTGCACTTACACAAAACTACAACTGAAAGTCATCGATCAGACCTTTTGACTCTACCCTTGTATTGTTGATTTCTGCTCTGCTCCCGAGGACTTGATTTTTACTTCTAAAGCTATTTCCATATCCCGATGCTTGTCACCAACAGCTTGGATATTCTGGTTGTAAAGGCATACTTTGGCAAAGTGATTCCGTATCTGATAAATTGCAAGTTTTCTTGTACATTCATCTTCCTACCATATATTCAGGTCCACATTTTCTGCACTTTATATTTCTCACAGCCATTAACTTCTTCCACAGGAGTAAAAAGCCCGAGATGTTTCTTAGACAATTCTATAGATTTGTAGTATTTTTGCACTTTTCCAGTCCATCAGTCCATCCACATAAAACGGTAGTGGTGGTTTATATCGCATGACATAGGTACTACTGAACGTAACACAAATTTTAATTATATATTATACAATGTAGGTGTACCTAATTCGTAAGGTGATTCAGTCTCAAGCAAAATCGGCGAATCCATCGTCAGTGTCAACTACAGGAGATGCTTTAAAACTTGTTTCTTTACTGGGTGCATTTTAGATGTCCTGACACCATGTTTTAGTTGCTTCTGTGCTCTGGATCCATGTTTGTAATTACATACCGTCCTCTGTGTTCACGTCACATTATTATTTTTAACTAATTATGTTAGAATAGAACCTTATACAACATTGACCACAGACCATTCATTTTGATATTAATTTTCATTTACGTCTAGCTGCCATCTTGCCATTTGCCATCTTTCCTTCCCGGCGGCATGGACATGCGCTCTATGCCTAAAGAAGGGATTGCCTAAATATACAATGTGTTTACCATAGACAGGTAACAGAATCAAACATGCAAAATAGTTAGTATTTTAATTATCACCACTATACCGCAATCATCTTTTCCATTCAAATTTTAAAGTTATATAAAATTATAAGGACATCTCAAGCACATTCTAAGCGAATATTCGGAATAACAATCTATTCAAATATTCTCAGTGATGAAGAATTTTCTTAGGATGTGATTGAATGAACGTATTCAGAATATTCAAGGTTGAAGTTTAAAATTCCATAAATGTTATTAGAACATTCCGAAACAAATATTCTGAAAAAAGAATGTTCTCACATTGTGGTATACTAATTGCAGCGAAAATACACATATAAAGTAATACGGCTATGGTAGCCAGCCTTCCAACACTTAGTGAGTGGTAAGACACGAAGCACGTGCTGCCACCTCGTTGCGGAACCAAGTAGTATGTTGTCACGGCAGCTCCAAATAACACAAAATGTTAAAAAATAGAGACTGTATACAACCAACTAACAATTTTGTA
Organism: Tillus elongatus; assembly: GCA_964006375.1. NCBI lineage: Eukaryota > Metazoa > Arthropoda > Insecta > Coleoptera > Cleridae > Tillus > Tillus elongatus. Next base: position 58,357,063 of record OZ023265.1, read on the forward strand.
AATTGTCAGTCCTGGCCCATTTCGGTAAATTTGCAGATTAGCACATCGGGGGTGTTTAGAAAAATATTTCCAGAAATATGCTTAGAACCTCTTCTGGATGGCCAAACCACAAGAAGGATTTCTTGCAAACAGCCCACAAGAAAGTTACGGGACCAAGAGTGAATATAGGGGTGCTGGGCAGAGAAGAATATAAAAAGGAAATGTAAACGGAAAGTGCGACATAAACAGCTTAGTTGGACCTCCCTTGAGCTGCATTTATTCCATTTTGCAGTTATACCTCCTTAAAATCCTATTTACCGCACGCAAAACTTCTATATTCACCGCAGGTTCCGTAAGTTTCTTAGGGGTTGCTCCAAAAGAATTTCTCTTGTTTACATTGTTCTTGTTTATGCATTAAGGGTGATTGTAGATATGCGGAAGGGGAAGGAGAACCCTCACGGCGAAGCAGCAATCCAAGATTTTAAATTTATATTTAAATTGTTATCTCGTTTAACTTTTTTTTTAAATAATTCAAATCCGATAGCTCAATAAATTTCCCATTAAGTTAGAATCTTCAATCTTGAACCATAGCAACACCTATGTAAACGCACCGTGGCTACTAAATTAAAGAAAAATAACATAATGAGCTTCGCGGATAACTACAAATTTGTTAAAAAAACCTTTTTTGTTGTTTATTGTTTGCAAAAACTGGATGGGTTGACCAAAACAAAACTATCCAAGCAATTAAAAAGGAAAAATACCTGCCATATTTATAATTTGACAGGTACATTCAGTTTGTAAATAATTAATTTTTTTCTGAAAACTTTTTTAAATTTAACGAAATTTGTAATACATTTTTTTAAAGACCTTTTTGTAGTACTTACATATTATATCTAAGACAAAGTTTTAATTTTTTAACTCTATATAAAATAGAAATTTTTTCAAATAATCTCTAACTGGGGCTCTAAAACCGATGTTCAAGGTCCATTTACGTTTAAAGAATTGGTTTTAATAACATATCTTATTAATAGTGTACAATTCTTATGAAAATTCACTACTATAGCGCACTTGCTGCGTCCCGAAAGTTGATAAATTTTGACACAGAATTCGTAGCAAAAATGTGATCGTTATTAAAACATGTTTTAACTTTAGTCCTATGTACAATTTGGCAACAGTGATGTAAGTTTAAGCGACTGCGGTCGATCTTTCCGTGGCGCAGTAGCCCATTCATGGTATTGAGTATGAGTATTGAGCTGCCGCCGCCAGAGGAGGCACTGGAACACACCGTTGTTTCTTCCGTGTCTAATTTAGTGACTAATAATAAAGAAGGGAAACAGTATTTTTCTGTTATATATTGAAGATAAGTAACGGAAGTAATATGAACTTTCGTTCTCTGTCAACAGGTAAAAGTGGCATAAACAAAAATGTATAACTATGAGGTACAGTTTACCCAGTAATGTGCCGAATTCACACACATAACAACCGTTAACGTACATCTGACAGACCCTGCTTTTTAGCAAATTTTCGTAGAAAACAATTCGCAATGAGATTGGTATTTATATATACAGGCTGTATTTAAATGAAGGGACAGTAATGATACCAGATATTCTTTTGGTGAAAATAAGTTGATTTAGCCTAAACTAACTATATCCCAAGTCGCATAATATAAACGATACACGCAGTGCAAGTGACAATTATTTTACTTCAGTTTTAGTCAGACATGTTTCAAATTTTACAGCGAACATTTTTTTTAGGTTTAGAAAAATAATATAGTACTCATGTATGCATATCGCTCTTGAATGGCCTGCTCGCTCTCCTGATTTAAAGCCATGTGATTTTTTACTTGGGGTCACTTGAATAATGTTGTCTACAAATTAAATCTGGAAGACCTGAAAGCTAGAATTATTGGCGAAACAAGACTGATTGGGCATTCCAGCTTGATTAATGTAATAAATTCCTTTGAAAGGCGAGTTCAATAATTGTGTATTGATACTAATCGACAACATTTTCAACATTTAATTAGTTAATAATTATTATTGCTGTTTTATCTTATTTGTAGTTGTCAGGTCCTTTTAGAATTAAAGTTAATGTTTTCTCCATTTTTTCCTTATGGAATCCGACTAAAATTTTAAAGTGCAGTACCAAGAAAGAGACGCTCTTTCGGAAATTGCAAAAAAGGCATATCAACGAGGTTCCTTACGCTAGAAAAACTTTAATATCGCCAGTTCGTAGAAAAAAAGTCCAGAAATGTTTATAAGGCTAGATGCATTCTCACCACAATTAGAACCGTAGACCGGTTTTGCTCTAATTAGAGCTTGTCAGTACGGCATACTAATTGCAGAGAAAATACACCTATAAAGTAATACGGCTATGGTAGCCAGCCTGCTGCTTTATAAGTGAGTTGTAAGCAAGAAAAAAAAGTTCGGGATGCAGCAAGTACGTTATGGTAGTGAATTTTTATTTAATTCTTCAAATTTGAATAACTCAAGTTTCTACCAACTTAGAAAGTTGAATTTTGGTGTATAATAGGGTCTTACCCAGGGCAACATATCCACCACATTTCATCAAAATAACTTGTAATTTTCAGGGATTTTTTTTTCATAAGAAAACTCAAAATTTGAATACCTCAATCTTCTAAAAATGTATAAAGTTGGATTTTAGCGTGTAGGAAGGTGTTTTACAAGGAAACATATCCACCAAATTCCATTAAAATAGCTTTGTAGTTTTCGGAGAAAAAGATTTTTTTTAAACACGGCACTTGCCGAGTTTCATTGAAATCAGTTGCTTATTTTTTGAGTTATCGGTTGGATATATATATATATATATATATATATATATATATATATATATATATATATATATATATATATAACATATAAAAATTGAAACTAACCCCGGATATGGGTTCTAGGGGTCCTAGTACGCGCTCATTTGAAAAAATTTTTGCAAAGTCTCTTCATCGATACCTTCTATTAGTGAATTTTTTTCAATAAAAATTCACTAAAAATAAAGAGCTCGCCTATTTTTACCCCGAAAATGTATTATAAAAAAACCTACTTACTAAACTAACTAAACTTAATAATTATTAACTATACTTACCAAGTTTTCCTCTAGTAAGTTATAGGTTAAAGTCCCTTAAAAAGTTAACCTTTAAATTTAAAATATCCACTGAACTAATCACAGTATCACAATTATTTTGTCCACTTATTAAGCAACCCGACTAGTAGCCATCATAATAATAATAATTGTCTTGTTAGAACATGTAAACAACAACGAAATTATCTAATTAAAATCAATCCGACGCGCAGCACTACACGAAAATTACAAAACACATGCTAGACACAGACACGCTCTGCCAAAATTCCACTGCAAACTGAAAGTGTGGAATTTGAGAGCGCACACCAGATTGCTTATTCGGTCGTTTTCGACGATGATACTCGATCATTTCGCACTGAAGTATCGCATTTCCTCAAGAGCGCCGAAAAATACATACCGCCGGCAACTGATGTGTATATGGATATTTGGATATGGATGTATATAACGATAAGGTCTGCAACCAACCAATAACACTATACATATTCTGATGCTGTATTAATGGCTACCGACTCTGCGATACTCGATATACTAATTTTGTTTGTTGAATGCAGGAATGCAGGAGATAAAAAAGCAAATAAAAACTTATCAAAATATAGCATAGCAAAAATTGTTTTTTCCACGGCAGGCGGTAGTGCGCGCGCATGGGCGCACTTATTGAGGAGCCGCCCCTGGTTGTAAGACACGAAGCACGTGCCGCCACCACGTTGCGGAACCAAGTAGTATGTTGTCACGCCAGCTCCAAATAACACAAAATGTTACAAAATAGAGACTGTATACAACCAACTAACAATTTAGTAAATTGTCAGCCCTGGCCCATTTCTACCCTAATATAGGGACAAAGTATGTAAGGCTAGATGCATTCCCACCACAATTAGAACCGTAGACCGGTTTCGCTCTAATTAGAGCTCGTCAGTACGGCATACTAATTGCAGCGAAAATGCACTTATAAAGTAATACGGCTATGGTAGCCATCCTTCCAACACTGAGTTGTAAGACACGAAGCACGTGCCGCCACCTCCTTGCGGAACTAAGTAGTATGTTGTCACAGCAGCACCAAATAACACAAAATGTTAAAAAATAGAGATTGTATACAACCAACTAATAATTTAGTAAATTTTCAGCCCTGGCCCATTTCTACCCTAATATAGGGATAAAATATGTAAGGCTAGATGCATTCTCACCACAATTAGAACCGTAGACCGGTTTCGCTCTAATTAGAGCTCGTCAGTACGGCATACAAATTGCAGCAACGAATATCTCAGGAATTACAAGTGTCCTTCCATACATTTTACTAACCCCTGTATATACCTCACCAACAATATGTGGCTAAAAACTAATTAATGTCATAGACATCAAAATATCAACAAACCAACCATTCTATTTTATATTCTTATGGGTCTACTACAGATGTTATCAAGCTGAAAATTGCCTTGGAAACTTTAGTATTTTGGGATAAACGTGTGTATTCGCGTCTCTTCACCAGAATAACCTCTAAATCCCATTTAATAAGCCACACACAGGTTAAAGACGCTATTAAACAGTGGTTACGTACGCTCTACTAAAGTAAACTTTTCCCTTGAGGAAATGTGATTTCCTCATATAAGGTATTTAGAAGCTTTAGGGTTCAGTATGTACAAAGGTTGAGCAACAACGATAATGAGTTTTCTTATAATGCTTCAGTTTAACAGTTATTGTACACGTGAACCAATTACCAGAACCAAAAAAGTAGAATGTGTATAAACGTAAATCGGAAATCGTAAAGGCACTCAAGTTTTAAAAGTATTTCATTACCATGCTTTTATTAGCACTTGGTCCCTGATAATGAGAGAACACTAGGCAGGAAATGCTTATCAAAATAGATTTAACAAAAAAGAAAAATGTAAACATTCCAACGTGGAAAACCACCATGCCCAAAAATTCTGGGCGCAGCAAGTGCGTTATGGTAATCAACCAAACGTCATCAAAATAATTTTGTGTTTAGATTTTTAAAAAATCGGAAAAAGTTTTTTTTTTTAAAAACTAGTCCGATCGGTCTGGTTAACGAACTCATCCAAGCTATTAATGAAATAAAGATACGTGCCGAGTTTCATCAAAATCAGTCAGTGTGTGTGACTTTTCTTTAAAAAATGCACTAATGAGGTCGCGACTTTTGAATTTTTAATTTTTTTTTAAATGATATATATATATATATATATATATATATATATATATAACCTAGTTCGCGCTCATTTAAAAAAAAATTAAAAATTCAAAAGTCGCGACCTCATTAGTGTATTTTTTAAAGAAAAGTCACTATAAAGTAACTGACTGATTTTGATGAAACTCGGCACGTATCTTTATTTTATTAATAGCTTGGATGAGTTCGTTAACCAGACCGATGGGACTAGTTTTTCAAAAAAAAACTTTTCTCCGATTTAAAAAAAAATCTAAACACATAAAATTATTTTGATGACCTTTGGTTGATTACCATAACGCATATATATATATATATATATATATATATATATATATATATATATATATATATATATATATATATATATATATATATATATATATATATATTCAAATGATAAAAAGTTTCAAACAATATTTACAGTTTGCAGGAGATGTGGATGTACTCTTTTTAGTAAATTGTATGTCCTGTCATTGAATATCCAAAGCCATCCCAATACAAATTATCCATATTACACCACACTAGACACATAAAAACCATAAATAACAACACGTTGTTACAAGTCATATTCTTTGTTGCTGTTATTTGGTACTAAATGCATGAAATATCAATAAGCTGAAAATAAATTTTCTTTTAGATCATTGTTGAAAAGTTATATATAACCTATATAATGGGGACAATATTAGTAAAGGGTAATCAAGCTACATACCTTTTATATATATATATATATTCTTAATCTAATAATATACATACAGGTGATCCTAAAAACTAACTATATACAATCTAAAAATTACAAAACCATACAAAGTAATATAAAAGTTATATAAACATACTATACTTAAATAACCCAGTATAACCATATATATATATATATATATATATATATATATATATATATATATATATATATATATATATATATATATATATATATATATATATATATATATATATACATATGTATATGTATATGTATATGTATGTATGCATGTATCACACCGATAACACAAAATAATGGGCCGATTTAGATCAAATTTGCTAAGTGTCTTCCTTTTGCAAGTGGCCTAGATAAGTTTGTTATCCACGAAAATCTGCCAAGGCTTTCCTGGAAAATGTTGTGTTTTCTTTCGGAAAAATTTTATATCTCCGGAAATAAAGTAATGGCCATCAAATTTGGTACGCGTGTTTGTATTATAAAAAGTAAACCGCCTACCAAAATTTAGGTCTGTATGTTAAACGACAAAAAAGCTATTATGGAAAAAAATTCAAAGTCGCGATTTGAAACGTCAAAATTGGCAACATTTAGGCAAATAACCTGAAACAAATACCGATTATGTAAAGAAAATGTCGCGAGAAGAGTGTTCTGCAAACCTTTAAGTTTCAGCTTCAACCGTCATTGTCCTTCATTTTACTAGAATATTTTCAGAAAATTCGTTTCAAATAGACCCTTTCTCTGATGCTTTGGCTGTAGGTTTAGTTAAGTTTAACGGTCTTTAATTTTTATATAATTTTCGTAGAAAAAATTAGTTAATGCGGAGACCGCGACTTTTGAGTTTTAAAAAGATTTCTTCAAATGAGTGCAGACTGGGCACCTAGAATCCATACCCGGGTTTAGTTTCAGTTGTATCTATTTACATATATACAGCGTGATGCATTTCTACGGTAAAGCACAATATAGGGTGTTACTTAATGATAGGGCGTAATCTCAAAGGCGCGTTCCTGAACCAAATTCAAGTAGAAAAGTCCTGGAGAGTCTGGTTTTCAAGATACAGGGTGTCAAAGTTTAAAAAAGAATTGTTTTTTTTTATTAATATCTTAATGACCCTTTTGTCTATTTTGTTGAAATCTGGCAGGGTTATTCATTGTAATAAGGCGCTAAGTTGGCACTTACTAAAAGATAATTATAAGTTACAGTGGCGTCTCGAAGGGCACTCTCACGAATAATATTGACTAAAAAATGTATGCTACTGAGTTAAAAAAATTTTTTTTTAGATTAATCACATAAAAATACAACTTTTTTGCCTCTTAATATCTTTTCGTATATTACTTCCTTTTCGAGGAAAAAAATAAAAACGACTTCATTGCATGTCGAAAAATTGTTAAAATAAAATCAAGTTAATTGTGATCGTTGCTAGGAAACGTTGTTTTATAATTATGAACATAATGTTTTTGACTCTTTGTGACAGTTTGTTATTATATTCCCTCTGGTCAAAAGGTTAATTGGCTTATAAAAAAACGGTAAATAACTATTCTAATTTGGAAATGCATTTCCTTTATGGTCCTGTCAATGATAATTCGGCGGAGGCTCGGCGGCTCTATCAGGAAAGGTATCCTGATCGTGTCCTTCCAGTCGTCTGACTGAATCTGGCAGTTTTAAACGCAAGACCTCTCACGGAAGACCTCGTCCAGCAGTAACGGACAATCTTACAGTCATTTTCTACAAAATGATTTGCCTCTGCTTCTTGAAGATGTTCCTTTATATTTACGTTAACATAATTGGTTCATTCATGATGGTGCTCCTGCCCACGTTAGCATATTAGCTCGTAAGTATTTGAATGGAGCTTACCAAAATCGTTGGATAGGTCGTGACCACAATTCTGGCCACCTAGATCTCCAGATTTAAACAGCTTAGATTTTTATTTGTGGGCGCACCTCAAAGCATTAATTTATGTTACACCAATCGAGACAGAAAGACAACTAAGGAATATAATTATTGACGGATGTGAAACCATACGTAACACTAATGGAATTTTCGAAAGAGTTCGTCGCTCAATGAGAAGGAGAGCACAAGCTTGCATAGAAGCGGGAGGTAGTCATTTCCAACATTTTTTGTAAATAGTTATTACTTTTCATTCGTTAAATTTTAAAAAATGGCTTAGAAATAAATATTCTGAACGATCACAATTAACTTGATTTTATTTTAACAATTTTTCCAGATGCAATGAAGTCGTTTTTATTTTTTTCCTCGAAAAGGACGGAATATACGAAGAGATATTTAAAAAGCAAAAGAGTTGTATTTTTAGGTGCTTAACCTGAAAAAATTATTTAAATAAGAACTCAGTAGCGTGCAGTTTTTTAGTCAATATTATTCGTGAGACTGCACCCCGAGACGTCACTGGAACTAATATTATCTTTTAGTTAGTGCCAACTTAGCGTCTTATTACAATGAATAACCTTGCCAGATTTCAACAAAATGGGCAAAAGGATCATCAATATATTAATAAAAACCTTTTTTTTTTAATTTTGACAGCCTGTATCTTGAAAACCAGACTCTTCAGGACACATGTTTATATGAACTTTTCTACTTGAATTTGGTTCAGGAACGCGCCCTTGAAATTACGCCCTATCATTAAGTAACACCCTGTATAATTGGTATTATCCAGGATACGAGAAAAAATTGTATACGTTAATTATATGATGTCTTGAGCTGCATCTTATAAAATTATTCTGACAATTACAGGCTGACCCATAAGTTGGTGGTAATATCTAGATATTTTTTTTCGAACATCTTCTATTTTAATGCATTTTTGGATTTTTCATCGAATATGATGCATCTTTATAAGAAAAAAAATTGAGACGCCGTAAGTCCGTTTTGGTAGCGAATTTTCATTAAATGTTTCAAATTTCAATAACTCAATTTGCTATTAACCTAAGGTTCGTTGGTAGGGAATCCAGTTTTCTCGGAAATATTTAAAGTTTATTTTCGCAAAATTTTTGTACATGTTTAAACAATAAGTCATTTTGGTAAAATGTGGTACATTGTTTCTACTATCTAGGTTCTACCGGTAACCAAATTGATGCCTGCTTGTATTAGAGAGACATGTTTGCTATTAAAAACATGTTTTTAAAAATTCACTTCCATAACGCACTTTCTGCTTCCACGCGGTTTGAGTTATCGGTTGGACACACATATGGTTTCTTCATAAATGACTTGGTGTATGAATTTAAACATGCCAATTGCCTTTTATTTGCAGATGATCTGAAACTTTCCTGTGTTATTGAAATGGTTCATGATACTAACATCTTACAAACTGACCTGACTTCCTTGTTGAGTTGGTAACTATTAATTATTATTAAACATTTCAATGCGTAAACGTATTACCTTCTCTAATAAGAAGCCTAACACAATTTACACGGATTATCGGATTAGTAATCAGATTCTTGAGCGAGTTAATCATATCAAAGGTCTGGGCATTGTTTTTTGATAATAATTTACGATTTGATAACCACATTGAAGATGTAATGAAAATGGCTTTTAGAACATGTGGATTTGTAAAGATGCAGTGTAGAGATTTTACTGATGTTACCTGCATCATTACTGTAGCTTTGTCTGGAAGCGTTTTTACAGGAAAGATATTGACGGACTTGAAAGAGTCCAAAAGCAAATTATTGGTTTTATTATGGATAAGCTGTATATAGAATGCGCGCCAAAATTATGGAATAAACCGGTTGGTTGCAATGCACAATACACTCCCAATCGACCTAAGTTATTAATATATAACAAAAAGAGCCCAGGACCTAAGACCGATCCCTGCGGAACTCCCAGGTCACTGCTGATGAAATCTCCTCTCAAAATCTGGGGTGGAACGTTATACTGGGTTGTTACGTCTTCTACAAGAAAGTTATGACGTCACAAAGTTAAACATACAAAGTAATTTGAACGTTTTCTGAAATTCAGAAAGCCGTTGCCTTTCCATAGTGACATTTTATGTATGAAAATGCGCTAAAAATTGTTCAAAAACTTTTCGAATAAAAGATGTTGGACACATTTTTCGACGTATGTGTGAGCTTGAAATTTTTCAACAGTTGTCACCTTGATAACAACCAACTTTTTTTGAAATGGAAACCTATATTTTTTTATTGGATTCCAGGAACATAATTGAGGTTAAATTGGCGCCAACTGCAAAAGACTGCTACTACTTACTTGTACATATAAAATAGTTATTTTTCATTTCTCAGTATATTTTCCAAGCGAATTGGCTTCCTAGAAGTAATTATTTACCCTTCATGTTCCTGGACATTCAGAATGACGTAAATGTCATGAGTTTTCAGGTTAGATCATCAGTTACGTCATTGCATTATTCACAGAACGAGAAAACTAAAATACATTATAAAAGATTTCTCTGGCAAAATGGATAAACATCTCCACCTTCCTATAAAAATTGGATGAAAATGTCATCTTCACCACCACGTTTATTATCTCTGGGGATTTCGCTTTAATAAGAAAAGACAAACATCATTTCTTATGCAGTCGCAACTGTAGTAATTTTAAATCTGGTTACGTCGAACGATACTCATTTGACATTTCGTTCTGTCCCATCTTGCAATAAACAAGATACGAGTATTTTTAATTCGTTCAGAAATTCATTGGAAAACCGAACTTCACAGTCTTTCTTTATGCCAGAGTTGTCAGATTGGGCGATTTATCGCAAATTGGGCTATCTTATCTTTTGTTGCGAGTTTTTTTTCAAAGAAACCGCTGAGTCGCAAACTGGGCTACTTTTCTTATCTAAAAGTCGCCAATTGGGCGATTTTCAAGGAACAAACTCTGTTGTAAAACTATTCAGTTTCGCGAAAGTTTGATTTATGCAGAAGTAACATAGACGAACATTCTTTTATCCATGAGTGGCAATGACATCCGTGCTTGGATAGATAATAGAGAAAAGGTGATAGATCACAGGTGACAGGGACAAAATGTTGTTTATGTATATATCCACTGTTCGAGGACGAGACCCGCGAAACGCCAGAGAATCTACTGGCTGGTTATATGACAGAACACGGACCAAACATTCTCAAATCCGAAGTTCAAAAAGCAATACACTAATCAAAAGCAAGAAAAACTCCAGGAACCGACGAAATTCCCATAGAACTAATAAAACTACTGAATGACGAAAGCATATCTGTTTTAACGGCATTCTTCGACCAAGTCTACCAAACTGGAAAACTTCCCAGCGACTGGCGGAAATCGATCTTCATCGCCCTACCCAAAACCAACAAAGCTAGCAGGTATAATGACTTCCGATCAATTAGCCTAATGAGTCACACTTTGAAAATGCTCTTAAAGATACAATACAATACACAATATTGACAAGGAACAATTCGGATTCCATAGCGGACTGGGCACACGCTAAGCCCTTTTCTGCATGAGGACACTATTACAAAAAAGCTGTGAGTTCCGAAAAAACATACGTATATCTTTATTGACTTCGAAAAAGCATTCGACCAAGTCAAACACACAAAACTTTTCCAATGTCTAAAATCATATAACGTAGACTACTATGATATGCGCCTTTTGATAAACCTATATTATAGTCAAACAACTGTGTGTGTGTTTTGTTTCTTTAACGTCGGCCTATTTCCGCGACTATGGCCAACCACCGACGCCAGGGAGCAGTTTCACCTCACTATCCTGGAAATTTTGCCGAACCCCTGCCTTTCTGTAAGGAGGGCAAGGATCTTTAACGTGCCCAATATCGCATGGACACGGGACCGGCGGCTTTACGCCCCCTCCGAAGGGCGGAACGTGCAGACATTCAACTTGCTCAAATACAATGCCAGAACCTCGGTTGATGTTAATTTTACAGTTTGTACTGAAAATCAAACAGCTGTAGTTAGGCTAGATGACAGCGTTACAGGTGAAATACCAATAAAAAGCGGCGTATGACAAGGGTGTGTTCTATCACCCCTGCTGTTCAACCTTTATTCAGAGAACATATTTCGGGAGGCTTTATATGGTAGGACAGAGGTAGTAAAGATAGGTGGTGAAATTATAAACAACGTAAGATACGCATATGACACTGCCATCATTGCGGAGAGCATGGAATGCTTGAAAATACTGCTGGATAGAGAACATGAGGCTGGTCGAAGATGGGGCATCAATATAAATATCAAAAAATAAAATAGATGATCGTAGGCAAAATAAACATAGAACCAATTCCGATTATAATCAACGGACACAACATCGAACTGGTACCACATTTCAAGTATTTGGGTAACTGGCTAAACAATGAAATAACATGCGACGAAGAGGTGAAAGCGAGGATTGAAATGACACGTGGGGCATTTAGCAAATGGAAACCAACTCTCACTGACAGAAACCTCACAGTTCAGACGCGGTTACGTATAGAGCATTCTCTTGTACGGATGTGAGACATGGACGCTTAAAGTTGATACTATGAATAAAATAGAAGCGTTTGAGATGTGGTGCTACCAGAGAATCCTCAAAAATCCTTGGACTGCACATACCAGTAATGAAGAGGTTCATTCAGACAGCTGAATAAGAGTCGAGAACTTCTGAACACCATAAAAATAAGAAAGGTTAGTTATTTCGGACACATAATACGAGGCCCCAAATATCACATCCCTCGCCTGATTATTCAGGGAAAGGTTGAGGGTAGAAGATGGATAGGGCGCAAAAAGATATCATGGTTACGGAACATCAGAAATTGGACAGGACTGGGAGTGGAACAGCTATTCCGAGCAGCGAAAGATAGAGACCAATTCAATCAAATGGTCATGGAGATAGCCCACACCTGAAGACAGGCACGGCCCCGAAAGAAGAAGAAGAAAGTATATTTTCAATGTCTTCTTATATAAAGAAACTATTTTAGTTTTGGATCCTTTCAACGCTGCTGGTGAGTGTATGCTTTGGTATTCTATAAATAAATTCTTGTTCTGGCTCCTTTTTCTTTTTAAATTGAATGACCAAAGGTAAACCGTTTACATGTGATTTTGATGCACCATAGATATTTTTTTCATTCTTTAACGTTATTTCCGCGACTATGGCACCGACGCCAGGGAGCAATTTCACCTCACTATTCTGGAAATTTTGCTGAACTCCTGTCTTTCTGTTGGAAGAGTGGGCATCTTTTGCCGAATGGTACACGAGACCGACGGCTTTACCGCCCTCTCTCCGGAAGTACACAACATGCAGTCATTCTACTTGCTCAAATACGATGCCACAATCTCGGTTGATTTAATTTTATAGTATGTACTGAAAAAGTAAAAGGAAAACCCTGGGAATCGAACCCAGTACCATTGGGTCCAGAGGCACACGTTCTTACCACTGGGCCACCGAGGCTCTATACACTATAGGTCATTATATTAAGGCTGCTCGTCAACATAAAAAAAAAAGAAATTCCCGCCAACAACTTCAGAGTTTGGACGATTTGCACTTGACAGTTCTTACAGAAAATGCGCGATTTTGGGCGCTTTTCCATAGATGGAAAGTTCGCGATTTTGGATCTCGTTCGGCAAAACGGCGATATTTAGTTTTAAAAACCTGGCAACCCTGCTTTATGCCAGAACACACGCACGTGAATTCCTAGGATGATGTTATTTTTAAAACTGCATCTGTTTTCGCGGTGATATACGATAAACTGATAAAATATATTCCATAAAAGAAAACCAAGTGATTAATATTACTAAGAATGTGTGATATACAGGTATATACAAAATAACCTTCTTGGAGTGAAATGGGGTTTAAGCATATGAGAGGAGTTTTAATTTTTTTAAAGTCTGGACTCAGAAAATGCATAATGGTAGCAAATTTTCATAAAAATGATCTCCAGTATTTTACTAAAATTATATGTATCTACATTTGAAACTGACCTCGGTAATCCCATATATTAGCCGTGCTTACAGGCCAGATTTTTGCGCACAAGAATTTCTGTGTTCGATTTTCCAGTTACTTTCTCTATATCGACTTAATTAATTAGGTATTATAGAATACGTATTATGATTAAATGGTAGTCAATTAGCTATACAGAGTAGTCCCGAGGTAATAGGCCCAAATACATGAGTAGATTCCTTAGGTAAACATATTTCGATTTCGCCGAACTTAGTTTAGTCCAAAGGTTGACAGTTAAAGAGGTAAAGGGTGTGAATTACGGTTTTATTTTAGTTTTTTTATTAAGAAATGCTAATATCCATACAAAATTTTGGCGGTTTGTAATTTTTTGGGTTGAGGAATTAAAATCTGTTTACAGTTTGGTTATAGTTTATAGAGGGCGCTAGCTGCGGTATACCGAATATGTTAAAACGACTTACTACTTTACGGAATCTCATCTTTGGTATCAAATTCTTATTGGACGATTTTTTTTACACAAAAATTTTTTGCTTTATGATAGTCGCTGTATCGCACCATTTTCGAAATATCTAGCGTTGAAACTTTCAGTGTTGTTGCATTAAACGTCAATTACGTATTATTAATTTAGCGATAAAATTTTTTAGGTAAGCTTTGGACTAAAATCAAATATTAACGTTTTCCACTTGTCTTATTCGCACTTGATTAAAATAACATCTTAAGCTATAATTTAAATTGTATGTACATAAAAGTGAGATAGAATGCCGAGACCTAATTTATTTTCAGATGAAAAAATGCGCGATATGGTCTGCGTTTACGCGCAATCAGATTATGTTGGGCGTAGAGCGTTTCGTAGGTATTTTAGAGTTATATCCAAATAGAAGGCATCCAATCGAAACCTATTTCAAGACCTTTTTAATCGACTTGAAAAGACTGGTACTTTTCATCCTAAAAGTGACAAGGTGAGACACATCAGGCCAACTATTACAGTAAACCATAAAGAAGAAATGTTAACTTGGGTGGCAGAAAATCCAACTGACCTGACCTGACCTGACCTGTAAATGTTTATTTTTAGCCTACTGTCAAATAATAATAATAATAATAATAATAATAATAATAATAATAATAATAATAATAATAATAATAATAATAATAATAATAATAATAATAATAATAATAATAATAATAATAATAATAATAATAATAATAATAAACACGCACACACGCACGCACACACGCACGCACGCACAGACGCACGCGCACACGCTCACAAATTGGGACTGACCCTGAATATAGGGGCCCTAGTCTTAGTTCCATGGATCTCCTAATTAGTGATTTTTTTCTACCAAAAACATGGATTTAAGAACCCCCTTTTTTAAATTCACTAAAAATAGTGCAGATTAAGATCCACGTTTTAACAATTTTTTAATGGACGTTGGCTGATGTGATGATAAAAGAAATTAAAAAAAATGCATTACTGGAACTCCAATTAGAATTCTTTCATAAATAATGTAGTTAGGGCAGGGATATTTTGTATACAGGTTGCACTATAAGTTCACTCTAGTACACCAAATTACAATCTGGCTTTACAATAATTATTATTTAAGAAGTTACATCTGTATCTAGTAGAGCCCTTCTTATTAGCAAATATAATCTTAATTATTTAGCGGTTTCATTAAAAACCTTTCATTAACTCTACTTGTATTTTTTTTAATTTTAAATAAACCGAATACTAACATGCATGTGTTTTTTTTTCAGGTATGTAAAACATTTCGATTTACCTACCTTGATGTTCCTAGGTGAGTTTATTTGCTTTTACTGGTTTGTCTAAAAAATAACAGTAAAATTCCCTAAACAAAATTCAACAGGATAGCTGAATATGTAATGTAAATTGTCTGGAAGTATAAAATTGTAATAAACAAAGCGTCGATTGTTTATAAAAAGCTTAATTATATATTTCTAAATTTACTTATTGAGAATAGAAACAAACAAAATTAGGCATTTATGTACTTGATGGCACAAGTTCGTTTTCCATTTTACTAGGTTATGACAAAATCACGTTTAAACTTTTTTTTAGTTTAACGCTAATCAGCAGCCCATAACCAAGGTTCCAATAATTTCGAAAAATACCTCCTAGAACCCAGTCTTTATTTAATTTTAATTATTATAGACGCTGTTTGATAATTGGAGGACCAAAATTAAATGTAAAATCGAATTCTAAGCATAAAATATTTAACATTTTCCCAGGTCGGGCTTTGTAAACGAGGTATTTCAATTTCAAAACACAGCCACCCATAAAAAGAACTTAAAATAAAAGTATTAAGAAATGACATTTGTATTTTATTTATATGTGAAAAATGTTACAGTAACGAATTTTCATGAAAATCTTACAAATACGAAAAATTCTCGAAAAGTCAAAAAATCTTCGAGAGCAAAAAATTTGGTTTTATGAAGTTCCGTAAGCCTGTTGCCCTTATAAAGTCTTTGCCACAGACCGAAGTTGAAATCGGTTGATTGGGAGAAAACTATTTAAAATTATAACAAAGTCGATGAAAAGAGGAACTGTTTCAAATTTATTTTGGTACATAAAAAATTACACATTTAAATCAAAAACTCTTATGATTTTAAACTGCTGATATAAAATCGTATATTTGAAATAAATTTTATAATATTAATAATAATAAGTATTTTAGCCAAATAAAAAACAACAGTTATTGAAACAGAAATGTAAGGCCACCTCTTAAAGTCGTTATGTCCAAAACCCGCTTCGTTTCGGAATGTTAAAAAATCACCAATTTTGACTTTTCAGAGCGCAATTTTGACTTTCCTAGAAGAAATCATGAAAGTTTGGGAACATTTTTTGTACTTTTTGAGCTTTCTGCACTAAAAAAACCGAATCTTCGTCTGTAATATGCAATACATTTTGTTATCCACATATATTATTTTGGTATTTTAACCTCGTTTAACCCCACAATGCTACCGATTTTTTCTTTAAATGTTTATAACTTTATTTCTTATGGACGGCTAGGTGAAAGATACTCACAATGTAATATTATAGTGACTGTGAGTAACACTGACATAATTTCCTTGGTTTTTTTTTTGGAGCACCTTAATCTAAATGATTTTTTATTACCTACGCAAACCTTTTAACTTGTAATGGACGCCGGTGATGCCCAACTCATGCAGTAAGAATTTCTCGGGAAATGCATTAGTGATATTTCAGAATCCATATCTTCTAAACGAATAGCCCGAATTTTAAAAATAAAAAAACCATTGTATAAGGAATCAAAAGGCCTTTTCAACGAGCTATCACATGATCCTTGTTCCGATTTGAAAAAAATTGTGTGTGTGTGTGTGTATTGGAGCAATAACTCAAAAAAATACTAAACTGATTTGAACGAAACTTGACATATCTTCATTGTATTAAGACCGCGGACGCGTTAGGCAGCCCGGTCTGACCAGTTTTGCTAAAAAAATTGATTTTTTGAAAAAATAAATTGTATCTCAAAAAATAACAAAGTTATTTTGATGAACTTTGGTAGGTATGTGGCTCTGGTAGAGACCTTACTATGTACCAAGATACAGCTTCAGAGTATTATAACAAATTTAGTTATTCAAATTTAAATCATGTAATGAATATTAGCTACGATAACGCACTTGCTGCATCTCGATTTTTTAAAGATTGGACAGTCATCTATAAATGACAAATAACTTTTCCTGATCAGCGAAAATAAGTCAAATCGTCAGATATGCTCCGCGTGGTCGGTAGATTTTTAATGGGAATTTCTTTTTAAAATTACTTAATTAGTTCATACTTAATTTTTGGTCTTTAATCAGATAAGTCGTAAAAGACTACACACTAATTGCAATAATATTGTTCTTTTTTAAATCTATACATAAAAAATACGATAAAGCAAAAATCAAATTAAACAATCTAGTCATGGTTAAGTTTTTTATGGGGTTTCATGATTTTTTTCTCTGATAAATACAACTTTTAATTTCTTTGTAACTAAAATTGTACAAAGCGTCTTACAAAAAAACTGTGCTTATGACTGTATTAACACTATTTTGCAAAATCCGATTTATCATGTGAAGCAGTGGTGCGCGTGGGGCCACTCTGAGGGTTATAATTTAGAAAAAAATATGTTAAAAGTCAAAATTTCTGAAATTTTAAATTTTAAAACATTCAAAGGCTAATACACAAATAATATATACTAGTAGAAATTCCATAGGATGTACAATTTTCGAGAAGATGGAGTTTTTTGTCAACAGCAGTTTAATTTGTCAAACAAAAATTGCAGATAGATTTATTAAATAAAAGAGAGTAAGGAACATGTTATTTAAGTCTGTGGATACAATCAATAAATATAAAATATTGAACGGAAATGGAAAATAACATTGATTAAATTAAGAAACTATTAAACATTATATCAGATCCTCAAATTGTGCTCCATTTACTTCTCTACACAAAGCTGTGCGTCGCAGAAAGATTGTCTTGCTCTAAACAAAACTCCAATATCTTGTCTAACCAGATTTCACGCTTCCACAATTCATGCCCATAGTTCCTGCCGAGTTTGTACTGGTGTCGCATTACTGTACTTTTCATAAATCCCCAAAAATAAAAATCTCAAATATTTAAGTCGGGAGGATCTGACAGGCCAATTTACAGGTGCATCTTAGCCACGACCAGTCCAGCGCCCAGCAAACTGGTTATTAAGAAATTGCCGCACATGTTAGGTACTGAACCCCATTTGTGTGTTGTGTGTGTTTTGTTTCTTTAACGTCGGCCTATTTCCGCGACTATGGCCAATCACCGACGCCAGGGAACAGTTTTACCTCACTATCCTGGAAATTTTGCCGAACCCCTGCCTTTCTGTAAGGAGGGTAGGGATCTTTAACGGCTTTACGCCCCTTCCGAAGGGCGGAACGCGCAGTCATTCAACTTGCTCAAATACAATGTCAGAACCTCGGTTGATGTTAGTGTTACAGTTTGTACTGAAAAAGTGAAAGGAGAACCCTGGGTTTGAAGCCGGTACCCTTCGGTTCAGAGGCACACGTTCTTGCCCCTGAACCACCGAGGCTCTATTTAACTGAACCCCATTTAAGCGTGGAGGTAGCTCAACGGGTCCTAAGAAATGATCACCGACAATTCCAGCCCACACATTGATGGAAAATTGATATTGGGCACGGGGCACAATGGTTACTTTTGGATTAACGTCACTCCACTCATGGCTGTTATGTAAATTTAGTACTCCATTTTTTATGAAACAGGATTCATCGATAAATAAGCGTGTCGCATAAGTTATGATTATCATTCTGTTTGTTCCTGATCCAATCAGATACACGTATTCTGGCATTGTTATCTTGGGACAAAAGTTCGTGTACTCGAGTTAGATGGTAGGGCCGTAGCTGCTGTTCTTTTAATACGTTGTGGACTGTAGACTTGGAAACATTCACTTCAGCAGCAATCCTTCTTAAGCGTGTATGTGGATTTTCTTCCACCGCGTTTAAAACAGCTTCTCCCATATTTGCAGTCCTTGCAAATCGTGGACGAGCATGCTCAGTGGTAGGAAGGCACCCTTTTCTCTAAATCTTTGGTCAATTGCAGCAAAAGTATTGTGGTAAGGAACTTGTCGACCAGGAAACTTTTCAGCAGATCGCCTTGCAGACTCTAAAGAATTACGTCCACACTCTCCATATACTAAATGCATGTCAGCCAATTCACGTAAACTATACTGATTATAAAACAATGTCGAATAACCGAAGCAAAAAATAATACTGTTTGACAAGTTATGACAATTTAAGCTGCTGTTGACCACTTTTGCTGTATCCATAGTAACGTAGACTCTCAGTTTAAAAATTTAAATTAATACTTGTATGTCTTTAGCGAACAAACAATTTTGACTCCATTTTTCTTGAAAAGTGTACATCCTATGGAATTTCTACCAGTATATCTTATTTTTGTATTAGTCTTTGAATTTTTTAAACCGTTGGAAAATTTGAGAAATTTTGACTTTTTTTTTAGTGAATTTTCTTTAAAAAATTCACTAATGAGGAGATCCCGACTTTTGAATTTTGAAAAAATTTCTTCAAATGAGCGCTATTTAGGAGCCCTGGAACCCAAATCCGAGGTCGGTTTCAGAGTTTATATGTTATCTGTGTGTCACACCTATAACTAAAAAAATAATGAACCTATTTTGATAAAACTTGGTGAGTACCTTCCTTTCGCAACTGGATTGGATAAGTTTGTTAGCCAGAAAAATCCGCCTACGTTTTCCCGGAAAATTTTGTGCTTTCTTTCGAACAAAATTTATATCTCCGGAATTAACAAAGTATGCGGATTTATATCATTATAGGTAAGTTACCTACCCAAATTTAGCTCTGTAGGTTAAAGGACAAAAAAGTTACAGGCATTTAAAGAAAAATAAATTTGGGGTTTCCTCACGTCAAAAGTCGCGATTTTAAACGTCAAAATTGGTAATATTTAGGCAATGAACCTGAAACTAATATGAGCTATGGAAGGAAAATGTCTCAAGAATAATGTTTTACAAAGCCTAAAGTCTTAGTTTCAATCGTCATTGTCCTTCATTTTACTAAAATATTCCCAGAAAATTCATTTCAAATAGACCCTTTCTCTGATGCTTTGGCAGTAGTGTTGGCTATAGAGTTTATCGGTTAATGGTATATCATTTTTGTCGAATTTTCGTAAAAAATCTTTAAAGCTCAATATATCCGTCATTATGCAAGATACGAAAAAAAATTATATACATTAATTATAGGGTGTCTTGAGATACATCTTAAAAAAATATTTCTACAATTACAGGCTGGCCCATAAGTCGTTGGTGGTTTAAATTTTCTTTTTTAGTGAATTTTCTTTTAAAAAATCACTAATGGGGTGATCCGTCTTTATATATAGATTTATATAACCATGTACCAAAATTTAGGTCTCTATGTTTAAGGACAAAAAAGTTACGGGCAGCTAAATCAACAAATTTTGAAGTTTTCCTCAAAACGTCACACTTGCAATTTAAAACGTCAAGATTGGCAATGTTTAGGCAAAGAACGTGAAACAAATACGGATTGTAAAAAGAAAATGTTGCAAAAGAGTGTTCTGCGAACCCTTAAGTTTCAGATTCAACCGTCATTGCCCTTCATTTTACTACATTTACATTTTACATTTACAGAAAATTCATTTCAAATAGACCCTTTCTCTGATGATTTGGCAGTCGGTTTAGTTAAGTTGATGCTTTCGCTGTAGGTTTAGTGAAGTTTATGGTTTAACGGTCTATAATTTTTAGCTAATTTTCGTAGAACAAATTCGTTACTGCATTTTAGCATTTTTTATCTAAATATAATGCATGTTTGTAAGAAAAAATCGGGACGCAGTAAGTGCGTTTTGGTAGCCAATTTTCATTAAATCCTTCAAATTTCAATAACTCAATTTGCTATTAACGTAAGTTTTGTTGATTAGGAAACCAACATTTAACTTTATTTTCGGAAAATTTTTGTATGAACGCAGCAAGGGCGTTTTGGTTGCGAATTTTCATTAAATGTTTCAAATTTCAATAACTCAATTTGCTAATTAACCTAAGGTTCATTGGCTAGGAGACCAGTTTTCTCAGAAACATTTAAAGTTTATTTTCAGAAAATTTTTCTACATTTTCAACTAATTATTTTGATCAAATATGGTACATTGTTCCTACTATATAGGTAATACCGGTAACCAAATTGATGCCTGCTCGCATTAGAGCGATATATTTGTAATTAAAAACATTTTTATGAAAATTCACTTCCATAACGCACTTGCTGCGCCCAGAGCTAAATTGTATCCCCCAGAGTGCCCCGACGCGTGCCACTGCTTCCCGTAATAAATCATATTTTGCGTGTTTATATGCTGTTATATTTACTCGTGTACAAACTTTGAAAATCTTTAACCGTTTTAAAGATAAAGATAATTAAGTGAAATCGCTTTAGGCGTAACAACTTTAACACCCTGTATCTCAGTATCACGACCTTAAGATGAAAAATGTTATACGAACTACCCCCACTATTTTTTCAAGCGCAACTCACACCCCCATTTTTTTTAAGTATAATCGGGATACCTGTATATGAAATTAAAATAACAATGAATCTGCTACTGACAGAATTTTACAAATATATCATTTCCAGGTCTACTGAATAATTTCCATGGCATTTGAGCAAAACCACAAATTTGCCTCACATTTTAGGGGGTATTTCAAATTCCCTGATTTTTTCGGTTTTACAAGTTTTCCAGGTCACCAGCACCCTGTAAAAACCTTATTCAGAGTATTACGACCATTTTTTAAATAAAATTAGTCAAATCGGTTCATCCGTTCTCAACTGAGGCACTTACCAACGAACAGCGTTTAATTTTAGTGAATTTTCTTTAAAAAAATCACTAATGAGGAGATCCCGACTTTTGAATTTTGAAAAAATTTCTTCAAATGAGCGCTAATTAGGCCCCCTAGAACACATATCCAGGGTCAGTTTCAATTTTTATATGTTTTTATATATATATATATATATATATATATATATATATATATATATATATATATATATATATATATATATATATATATATATATATATATATATATATATATATGTATCACACCGATAACTCAGAAAATAATGGGCCGATTTTGATGACATTTGGTGAATAATTTCCTTTTTCAAATGGCTTGGATAAGTTCGTTAGTCAGGTCAGGTCAGGTCAGGTCAGGTTTTCTCGGAAAATTTTATGTTTTCTTTCGAAAAAAAAATTATATCTCCGAAACTAACAAAGTAAGGGCAACCAAATTTGGGACGCGGGTTTACATCCTTATAGGTAAGTTACATACCAAAATTTAGCTATATAGGTCAAAAGACAAAATAAAACTCTGGACGCAGCAAGTGCGTTATGGTAGTGAATTTTCATAAAAATGTTTTTAATTGCAAATATGTGTGTTTCCTTTTTAAGAAACCAGGCATCAATTTTGGTTACCAGTATAACCTATATAGTAAAAACAATGTGCCATGTTTCATAAAAATAACTTTATTGTGTGAAAATGTACAAAAATTTCCAAAAGTAAACTTAAAGTGTTCCCGGAAAAACTCGTTTCTTGGTCAACCTTATAGGTTAATAGCAAATTGAGCTATTCAAATTTGAAGCATTTAATGAAAATTCGCTACCATAACGCACTTGCTGCGTCCCGAATTTCTTTTCTTACAAACATGCATCGCTGAAAAATTCAAAAATGCAATAACATAAGGCGTGTTTGATTAAAAAAAAAGAAAATTTGTATCACCAACGACTTATGGGCCATCCTGTGATTGTAGAAATATTTTTTTAAGATGTAGCTCAAGACACCCTATAATTAATATATACAAATTTTCTTCATATCTTGTATAATAACGGATATATTGAGCTTTATTGATTTTTTACGAAAATTCGACAAAAATTATATACCATTAAACGATAAACTCTAAAGCTAAGGCTACTGCCAAGCATCAGAGAAAGGGGCTATTTGAAATGAATTTTCTGGAAACATTTTAGTAAAATGAAGGACAATGACGGTTGAAACTAAGACTTCAGAGTTTGTAAAAGATCCTTCTTGAGACATTTGATTTCCATATCCCGTCTTATATTCAAGTTCTTTGCCTAAATGTTGCCGATTTTGACGTTTTAAATCGCAACTTTGACGTTTTGAGGAAAACCCCAATTTATTTTTCTTTAAATGCCTATAACTTTTTTGTCTTTTGACCTACATAGCTAAATTTTGGTAGGTGGCTTACCTATAAGGATATTAACTAGCGCACCAAATTTGGTTGCCCTTACTTTGTTAATTCCGGAGATATAAATTTTTTTCGAAAGAAAACACAAAATTTTCCGGGAAAACCTGGGCAGATTTTCCTGGCTAACGAACTTATCCAAGCCATTTGCAAAAGGAATTTTTCCACCAAATTTAGTCAAAATCGGCCTATTATTTTTTGAGTTATCGGTGTGATACATATATATATATATATATATATATATATATATATATATATATATATATATATATATATATATATATATATATATATAAATATATATATATAAATATATATATATATATATATATATATATATATATATATATATATAAATATATATATATATATATATATATATATATATATATATATATATATATATATATATATATATATATATATATATATATATATATAAATATATAAATATATATATATATATATATATATATAATATATATATATATATATATATATATATATATATATATATATATATATATATATATATAAACATATAAAAATTGAAACGGACCCCGGATATGTGTTCTAGGGTGCCTAGTTCGCGGTCATTTGAAGAAATTTTTTCAAAATTCAAAAGTCGGGATCTCCTCATTAGTGAATTTTTTTAAAGAAAATTCACTAAAAGTTATAGGCATTTAAAGAAAAATAAATTGGGGTTTTCCTCAAAACGTCAAAATTGCGATTTAAAACGTTAAAATCGGCAACATTTAGGCAAATAACTTGAATCCAATACGGGCTATGGAAATCAAATGTCTCAAGAAGGATGTTTTACAAACCCTGAAGTCTTAGTTTCAACCGTCATTGTACTTCATTTTACTAAAATGTTTCCAGAAAATTCTTTTCTAATAGACCCTTTCTCTGATGCATGGCAGTAGTCTTAGCTATAGAGTTTATCGTTTAATGGTATATAATTTTTGTCGAATTTTCGTAAAAAATCAATAAAGTTCAATATATCCGTTATTATACAAGATATGAAAAAACCTTTATACATTAATTATAGGGTGTCTTGAACTACATCTTAAAAAAATATTTCTACAATCACAGGCTGGCCTATAAGTCGTTGCTGCTACAAATTTTCTTTTTTTTTAATCAAACACGCCTTATATTATTGCATTTTTGCATTTTCCATCGAAATATAATGCATGTTTGTAAGAAAATAAATTCTGGGTGCAGCAAGTGCGTTATGGTAGCGAATTTTGATCAAATATTTGAATAGCCCAATTTGCTATTAACCTATAAGGTTGACCAAAAAACGAGTTTTTCCGGGAACACTTAGTTTACTTTTGGAAATTTTTGTACATTTTCACACAATAAAGTTATTGTTATGAAACATGGCATATTGTTTTTACTATATAGGTTATACTGGTAACCAAAATTGATGCCTGCTTCCTTAAATAAAAAGAAAACACACATATTTGCAATAAAAACATTTTAATGAAAATTCACTACCATAACGCCCTTGCTGCGTCCAGAGTTTTTTATTTATATAGATAATTAATTATCAGCTTTACAATGTAAAGCGTGTCTTTAAATGATCTTGTTCGTAATGCCCCGTACCTATAAATATACATTATTGTAAAATTTTCATCAACCATAGCTGGCGCCAAGGCGGATATTTTTGTACGTAAAGTAAAAACAAACTATTGCCACTTGTGGCTGATGCAACAGGCAACCTTTGTTTCAAAATAGCTCGCTTAACCTTTTAGTCCTTTAAAAATAGTACCCAGCTGCTAAAAAAAAACCATCGGTTTGTTTTTATTCTGCACTGATATTTTGTGACAGCATTTGCGACAGCAACGCACTGATATACCTTCTTTATTAGAGAAATCGCTGTTAATTATGCAAATAAATGCTAAAGTACGCCAGACTTGTAAACATCAGCTGACGTAATTCGCGGAAAATAATAAACTGATTAGTGTCGATTAAAGTGCCCTCTATTAGTGAAAGAGAGTATGAGAACCGATGTCAGATGTTAAGTGACTAGCCAATTAATTGTGGAACGAGATTTTCCCACATAGTCACCAAACAATATTGTTTGTTATTGGTAACATAGGCGCCGACTTCCAAGGGCCAACGGTAATAGAATTTTTTAGCGAATTTTTGTAGAAACAAGTTGCTATTGACAATCAGGTCTGTAAGGCCTAAAAAAGTTCTTCTAGCGTGCGCAAACTATGATTTCTAGAAATCATATGCAAGGGTCAGTTACAATTTTTGTTGTATGTTTATGTATACAAGTTGGTCCAAAAGTAATGGTAACATAGACTAGCAGCGGGTTCTTGGCATCAAAATATTATGATTTAGCCAAGCTCGTAGATTGTAATCGATTTTATAATAGATTCCCAAAAAGTTTAGACTATTATGTAGTCCACTATCTACTTGGGAGCTATTTTACCTATTTCCTGGGGTGTTAAAGGCACCCCTCCAAGGTATTTGAGCCTTTTGCAGAACTGAGCCACGCAGTCGCGTAGCAAGTGTTCTGTTGTTTCTGCTGCTTCAGTGAGTAGTGACCTGTGAAAATTCCTGTGATTATTCCCAGGTCGTTCCTGTTCGATTCAAGAAACAGTTCAGACCTCTGTTTATACGGTGATGAACGGTTTTGCCTGCCTTAAGCTTGGCATTTTTCGACAGTATGACAGCATTTGGTGCCTCTCCCAACTATCAAGTTCAATTTTTACATTGCTTTTTGTTAGTCCACAGTAGGAATCTGTGTCACAGAATGGTGCTGTTCCTGCTATTTTTGCAAGGCTGTCTGCTCCCTCATTTCCTTTAATAATAATAATAATAATAATAATAATAATAATAATAATAATAATATTTATTTGGTCCTTTAGCTACAATTATTGTAAATCAGACAAGTCAAAAAACTTACAAGATAAAAAAGATAAAAAGATAAAAAACGTATTACAATTTATCAAAAGGGTACGTGCCCAAAAATCTAAAATCTAACGAGCTTCACATCACAACAAAAAAGATACGTTCACAGTACAGCTTCACAAAATTCACTCCAACTATAAAAACTATGAGTAATTAGAGCAACCTTCAGTTGCTTTCAAAAATTTTTTGTACAATTTGTGTCCTTCAGAGAACAAGGCAGCTGGTTATACAAAAAGCAACCCGCATAACATGGCGACTTCTTAAAAAAAGAATGGTGACATTTATTCAGGTGAAAAGTATTTTTTCACGAGTGTTGTACCTATGAAAATCCGAGTTGATAACAAATTTTCTCTTGTTTTTATGAATGTAAGTTAACAGATGGAACAAATAAACTGATGTTAACGTCATAATGTTATTTTTCTTGAAAATGACACGACAAGAGTGCCCACAAAGTAGATTGTATATCAACACCCAAAAATTTTGTCTCCTTTTTGACTTGCACAGCATTTCCGTTCACCAAAATAGTGCTGTCGCACATGCTCTCTCTTCGGTGGCAGTTATGCTTTTCAAGAGAAAAAGTCTTGTCATAGTTTAAAATTAGTCGATTTCTATAACACCACTCATCAAAAGATTGTACCACTGATTTTAATTTTAATTCAGTTTCCTCCACCGGCTTGCCGCAGACAACAATAGAAGTGTCATCGGCGTACATGAATACTTTTCCGTCTTGTATAAATTGCGGCAAATCGTTTACATAAAGTGTAAACAAAATACCTTGATGTTTCTAGTACCCACATCAAAATTACTTTGTTGTCCGTAGCCAGTTGCTTCAATAATTTTTTACAGTCCTAGGTCAGTTTAGACTCGGTTTTGGAAAATTTCTCACTCCGAGATGATATAGATCTCTCCATCTCTGAGTCGTCTTTGTATGCACTCCTGTGCACTCAGATTTATAACAAGCAGTTTTGCTTGGAAGATGGAAGTTTTTTCTAGGGACTTAGTGAGTCTAAAGTTAGGTCTTCTTATTCCCAGTCCTGCTCTCTTAATTTGTCTAGACCCATCTGTATATCATACAGATGAGTTGTTTGTCAGCCTTTTACTGTCTTTGTCCCATGCGTATCAGTCACTTATGACCGTGTCAAATGGAACTATAAGGTCCAGTTTAGTTGGCATTTGCTCTGTTGGTTTGGCCAGTTACTTCAGCTCAATAATTTCCAGGATCTTCAAGTGGCCAATCAAGTCTTCTGGTTTGAATGTGTCGGCTTGGCATAGTCTTGAGGCATTTAGTGCTGCTTAACTGCCAAACTTACGTCAGTCAAAATTAAAAGAGGTTGGACGGTATTAAGTGGAGAAATTGAATTTCGATTTTTCTCAATACCTTAAAAAAGTATTTGACGTATTATCTTAAAAATTAGTACAAATTGTTTTTAATGGCGATCAAAAATAGTTTATTCCCAATTAGGTTCTGTTGGATACAAGGCGCACTTTGTAGTACACTTTAAGCCTTAAAAAGACTTAGAACTTTTTTGTGGGGGGATTTTTTTGATTCGATAATAGTATTCTCTTGTATCTTCTTACCAAAGAGGCTTACTTGTTAAATGATGCCAGCATCAACTATTTTCGTAATACTTGCGATTATAAAAAAAATTTCAAATGAGCGCCCAGAACACATATCTGGTGTCAGTTTCAATTTTTTGAGAATTTTTTTTTAATTCGCTAATGAGGAGATCGGTGTTTATATATATATATATATATATATATATATATATATATATATATATATATATATATATATATATATATATATATATATATATATATATATATATATATATATCCGACCGATAACTCAAAAAATACCTTCCTTTCGCAAGTGGCTTGGATTCGTTAGCCAGGAAAATCGGACCACGTTTTCCCGGAAAAATTTGTTTTCTTTCTAAAAAAATTCATATCTCCGGAAATAACAAAGTAAGGGCAACCAAATTTGGTATGCGTGTTTGTATTATAAAGAGTGAACTCGGTACCAATTTAGGTCTCTAGCTTTAAAGACAAAGAAGTTATGGGCGGTTAAAAAAACAAATTTTGGAGTTTTCCACAAAACGTTAAACTCGCAATTTTAAACGCCAAAATTGGCAATGTTTAGACAAAGAACGTGAAACAAATACGGAATGTGAAAAGAAAATGTTGCAAGAAGAGTGTTCTGCAAACCCTCAAGTTTCAGATTCAACCGTCATTGTCCTTCATTTTACTAAAATGTTTACAGAAAATTCATTTCCAATAGTCCCTTTCTCTGATGCTTTGGCTGTCGGTTTAGTCAAGTTTATGCTTTCGCTGTAGGTTT
This sequence comes from Tillus elongatus, assembly GCA_964006375.1. NCBI lineage: Eukaryota > Metazoa > Arthropoda > Insecta > Coleoptera > Cleridae > Tillus > Tillus elongatus. The sequence continues at coordinate 58,385,956 of OZ023265.1, forward strand.
AGTGAAGTTTATGGTTTAACGGTCTGTAATTTTTAGTTAATTTTCGTAGAACAAATTCGTTAATGTATTTTGATTTTTTATCGAAATATAATGCATGCTTGTAAGAAAAAAATCTAAATGCAGTAAGTGCGTTTTGGTAGCGAATTTTCGGTAAATTAGCAGATTAGTTCCCGAACGCTTTTCAAAAACTGTTTTCAGAAACCTGCAAGTGGCTTAGATAAGTTCGTTAGCCAGGAAAATCGGCCTGGTTTCTACCGGAACATTTTATGTTTTCTTTCGGGAAATGTTCATATCTCCGGAAATAACGTAATGGCAACCAAATTTGGTACGCTAGTTTATGACATAACGAGTAAGTTTCGTATTAAGACTTAGACCCATAAGTTAAAAGACAAAAATCTCGGGACGCAGCAAGTGCGTTATGGTAGTGAATTTTCATAGAAATGATCTGGCACAAAATATTTTATTAAAGCTTTTTTTTCTTGTAACATAGAAATCTAAATTTTGGTGTATAGTTTACTTTTTATATCGTAAACCTACCTACCAAATTTGGTTATCATAGATTTTTATTTTTTAAGATAAAAAATTTTTTCAAATGAAAACTCAAAATTTTCCCGGAAAACCTTGTCCAATTTTTCTGAATAACGAACTTGTCAAAGCCATTTACAAAAGGAAGGTACATGCCAAATTTTATTTAAATCGGCTAATTACTTTTTGAGATATGAATTTTTTTCAAATGAAAACTCAAAATCTTCCCGGAAAACCTCGTCCGATTTTCCTGACTAACAAATATGTCAAAGCCATTTACAAAAGGAAGGTATGTGCCAAATTTTATTAAAATCGGCTTATTACTTTTTGAGACATGAATTTTTTTCGAATGAAAACTCAAAATTTTCCCGGAAAACCTCGTCCGATTTTCCTGACTAACGAACTTATCCAAGCTATTAACAAAAGAAAGGTACATGCCAAATTTTATCAAAATCGGCCCATTATTTTTTGAGTTATCGGTGTGATATATATATATATATATATATATATATATATATATATATATATATATATATATATATATATATATATATATATATATATATATATATATATATATATATAAACATATAAAAATTGAAACTGACCCCGGATATGGGTTCTAGGGGTCCTAGTTCGCGCTCATTTGCAAAATTTTTTCAAAATTCAAAAGTTGGGATCTCCCCATTAGTGAATTTTTAGTTTTTATCTGTTTTCATATATACAGGTGACACATTTTTACGGTGAAGCTCAATATATCCACTATTTTACAAGATATGAGAAAAAATTGTATATGTTAATTATAGGGTGTCTTGATCTGCATCTTATAAAATTCTTTTTACAATCAGAGGGTGACCCATAAGTCGTTGGTGATACAAATTTCCTTTTTTTTTTCATCGAACACGCCTTATATAATTCAATTTTACATTTTCTATCGAAATATAATGCATGTTTGTAAGAAAATAAATTCGCGACATAGCAAGTGTGTTATGGTAGCGAAGTTTCATTAAATGCTTCAAATTTCAATAGCTCAATTTGCTATTAATGTTGTTGGCCAGGAAATCAGTTTTTCCGGAAACTTTTTGTACATTTTCAAAGAAGCAAGATATTTTGATCAAATATTGTACATTGTTTCCACTATATAAGATATACTGGTAACCAAACTTGATGCCTGCTTTCGTTTAAAATGTCTGGGCGCAGAAAGTGCGTTATGGCAGCGAATTTTCGTTAAAATGTTTTTAAATACAAATGTATCTTGTATATATAGTACTAACAATGTATCATATTTCATTAAAATAGCTTTATTGTTCCAAAAAGTAAATTTTTCGAACATAAACTTTAAAGGTTCCAGAAAAAACTGGTCAGGTTTTGCTGGCCAACGAACCTCTCCAAGCTATTTACACACCTACTAAGCTATAATTATTCACAAACAGCTTTAGGACCAAAAAAAAATGAAAAAAAAACTCACTTTTTTTTTACAGAGATTGCCTTCAGCAATGTTACACTAAATTATATTTTTCACAAAAATTCGACAACTTTTTTTTCAATAACTTACTAAATATTTATTCTTAATTACCAACATATCACAAAAATCTTACAAAAAATGATTTCTACGGACATTAAAAACATTTCTCCAAAAACTTTTCAAATTGGAGATGCGTACCTGTATACGGCAGCTCGATTTTTTTGACGGGTAATACAAACAAAAAGCTTTCTGAATGCGTCATTTCTATGTGACTCCGCTATCTATATTGGTAAAAACCCCGTATCACAATTTGTGATATGTGCCAAAAGCGTGAAAAGGTCCAAAACAATTAAAATAACTCAAAACGATGAACGATCTCAATTTTTTTTCCTTACAAACATGCATTATAATTCGATGGAAAATACAAAAATGCAATAACATAAGGGGTTTCTATTAAAGAAAGAAAGTGTGTATCACCAACGACTTATGGGCCAGCCTGTGATTGTCAAAATAGGTTTATAAGATACAGCTCGAGACACCACCCTATAATTAACGTATATCATTTTTTCTCATTTCTTGTATAATAACGGATATGTTGAGCTTTACCGTAGAAATGCGTCACCCTGTATATGTATAAACAGACAAAAACTCAAACAGACTCCGTATATGGGTTTTAGGACTTCTCATTTGAAGAAATATTTTTAAAATTCATAAGTACCCTGTATATGTATAAACAGACAAAACTGAAACTGACCCCGTTTATTGTGTTTAGGGCTTCTAGTAAGCGCTCATTTGAAGAAATATTTTTAAAATTCATTAGTGGCGGTCTTCTGAATAATGAATTTTTTCTACGAAATAGTGCTAAAATATAGACTATTAAATTATAAGCTCTATAGCTGGAACTACTGCCAAAGCATCAGAAAGAGGCTCTATTTTTTCCGAAATTATTTTAATAAAATGAAGGAAAATGATGGTTGAAGCTGAAACTTTGTACAACACACTTATTATGACATTTCTCCTACATAATCAGTATTTGTTGCAGATTCGTTGTCTGAAAATTGCAAATTTTGACGTTTCAAATCGCGACTGACGTTTTAAGAAGGAAAATTATTGAATTTTAAAAACATTTTTTCTGCTATTTCTTGACTTTTTTGCGTCAAGAAAACTTAACCGTTGTGTGTAATATTCAATTGGTTTTGTTAATCACACAAAATAGTTTGTTCTTGTGTTTTCCTCTGATCACCAGTGGCACCCAAATTTTTTTTCTTGAAATGCCTATAACTTTTTTTTCTTTTAACTTAGATATCTGAATTTCGGTATGTAGAAACGTACGTACCAAATTTGGTTGTCATAGCTCTGTTATTTTCTGACATACAAAAATTTTCCGAAAGAAAACTCAAACTTGTTCCGGAAAAACTGGTCCGATGTTCCTGGCTAACGAACTTATCCAAGCCACTTACAAAAGGAAGGCACATGCTAAATTTTATCAAAATCAGTCCATGATTTTTTGAGTTATCGGTGTGATACATATATATATATATATATATATATATATATATATATATATATATATATATATATATATATATATATATATATATATATATATATATATATATATATATATATATATATATATATATATATATATATAAGATATAAAAATTGAAACTGACCCCGGATATGGAATCTAGGGGTCCTAGATCGCGCTCATTTGAAGAAATTTTTTCAAAATTCAAAAGTCGAGATCTCATTAGTGAATTTTTTCTAAGAAAATTCACTAAAAGGAAGGTACTTACAAATTTTCATCAAAATCTGCCCAATATTTTTTGACTTATCGGTACGATATATATATATATATATATATATATATATATATATATATATATATATATATATATATATATATATATATATATATATATATATATATAAGCAGATCTCCCCATTAATGAATTTTTCGTTTTACGAAAAATTTGCTAAAAGACATATTTGCTATTAAAAACATTTTTATGAAAATTCACTACCATTACTCACTTGCTGCGTCCAGAATTTTTAATCTAAAATTGACGCGTTTCGTGATTTTTTTTAAAATATGCACAATAATTGATTTTATTCTCTTTGGCTGTTCCACACTGTATAGAAGATCCAGAGGTGGGAATAAAGCATGTAATTTGCGTCCGTGGGAATAACAAACAAAATTAACATTGTTATCGTGATTGTCAGAGGCAATTAATTTCACAATTGTCATACTTATGAACGGGTCGACACATGAATAACATAATAATTGTTCAATAATGATAAAAAATAACGACTAAATGAGATTGATGCAGTCGATTTATATTAATAAACAAAGTGGAATAAATAGAAATTATTCAGGCTAAAAAGTACTGAGGAATGTGGGAGTTTTTCGCCTTCAAGTTTCTTTCTGACAAAGATGCTTGCAGTCAGAAAGGAAACGGTTATTTGTCTGAAATTTTTATTACTTAAAATTAAGTGTAACAGTTTTTCGATTGAATTCATCTTCGAACGTTGAACTGAAATTCCTTCGTGACTTGTCACAGTTTAAAACCTATGAAAGTATCATGATTGATTTTGATTCAGAAGCGGCGTTTCTCTAGGATCTGTTAATGAATCTTGTTCGTGAATTTTATTGTTTGTCCCCATTTTTTTCTGTTATTTATACTTTATGTGCCAAAAATCAGGTTACAATAACAAAACTTGTTTTCGTTAAATCTGAAAGTTTGTACGTGTGCAATAATTTAATTTCGATTGGCAAGCAATATGCTTCTACTGAATGCTACCCTAGCAAAAACCGGTAGACAAATACAGGAGATCCCACCAGCTCGACCATCTTAGAAAAAGACTGTGTTTTTTTAACGCCCTTTATTAGCTTACTTTTGCTGTCAGGGACTAATTTTGCAATCAAAATTTTGACTAGTTCTAATTAAACTAGAAATTTGAAATTTGGCAGCCGTGTATACGTCTATTTGTAACAAATGAGACAAGCCAAGAATTCATTGGACCTCTTATACAGGGCCTTCATTCATTCCCGAACCCCACGTGACCGTATTCTGTCTCTCTCTTAGTGGAATATGATTTTATGAGTTGGCAGTCCAAAAAGTAACCAAAAAACACTAGACTAGGGACCCTAAAGTTACTAAATCAATTGACAATTGACAGTTCAGTCCATTGGCGCTCAATCCCTTTTGACGGTTATTTTGTAAGTATATTGTGCATTTTCCAAGTTCGACCAGTGTTTACCTTCTTCAAATAATTTTCTATCTGTTGGACAATAAAAATAAACAGTTTTTATCAAAACTTAGCATTTTCATTCCGTTTTTACGCAAGTTAAAAGTGTAGGTATGTTAAGGTTATGTTGTTGACGATATTTAACATCGCATGGAACGCAGCCCTACCAAATATGTTCGTCGGTAATCTGCCCAAACAGGTACATATTTGTTGAATGTTACACAATACGCATTCCCAAAACCGTAAATTAGAAGTTTAAGTAATCGGACCTCAATTTGTTTACGTACATTACAAAATTTTGATATCTATACAAAATAAAAGTAATATTTTATTGTTTTTAATTTATTTTTTTAACAATCAATAACAGTAAACCATACATGAACAGACTTGCTGTTAAAAATACTAAATAATAAATACATTTAAGACATTTACTGTTTCACCTTATTGTGATTTTTATATTTTTTATAAAACCCCAAAGCAAATATGAGACAACACTGGCATCTTATAGGGATTTCAGTAATTCAGGTTGTACAACCGTGTATGCCGGGTGGCCTAACTTAAGCGGTCACGTGAGGTTCGGGAATTAATGAAGGCCCTGTACCAACAGCTCGCTACTTTTTTCAAAGAAGGAAGCATTAAGAGCCTAAAACGCGGGTGACATACGTCAAGAACTAACCCACAACGAAATCCTTTTTATAACGCTTTTATTAACTAACTTTCTGCGCCCGGGACAAACCTTGCAATTAGGATTTTGACTAGTTCTAATTAAGCTAGAGCTTTGAAACTTGGCAGCCGTGATATATTATATCTAATATTGTTCCAAATCGAATATGGCGGACGCCCCAACATGGCGTATTACTTTCTCATGACAATCTCCTTGACATGCGTATGAAATGAAAGGGTTTGACGAGTTAAATACGATAAACTATGTGATGTCATTCCAAACCCAATATGGCGGACGTCACAAGATGGCGAGTTACCTTTTTCTTCACAGCCCCATTCATATGAGTATGAAATGAAATGGTTTGACAAATAAAATAGGATAAACTATACGATGTCATTCTACACCTAATATGGTAGACGCTCTAAGATGGCAAATTACTTTTTCCTTACAACCTCATTGATCTGAGTATTAAATAAAAGGGGTCGACGAGTAAAATGCGATTAGTGAGCTTTATATCAACATAAACCCAACATAAACCCACTTCGTTTCAAAAATACAAGGCGTTGAAATTAGCGATTTATTTTAACACTTTCCAAACTACTGGTTATAATTAAACCAAATGTTATTAATATTATCACCGTATAGTATGCCATATTCAGTCATAATATCAAGTTCCACGAGCAACCAGTGACTGAGTTTTGTGGTTTCACTTGTATTAAAGTGGAAAAATTATTAATACCGCACTATCAAAAACAAAATGTATCATTTTCAGCGCAGTTTTCGTAAAACGGAATTCAATTAGGGTATCTGTGTATATATATATATATATATATATATATATATATATATATATATATATATATATATATATATATATGCGTCTCGCACCTGGGGCTGTCGCGATCTCGAGGTCTATCGAATTGTCTATGATACTCTTAACCCCCCGCAGTTCTGCAGCTAGGTCTGCCCTGTGGTCTTCCCAGTCCACCTTGCGAGAGTCCCGGTACCATACCGTTTGTCTTTCGACTTTGGCAATTTCAAACCTGATGTATCTGTGGTCTGAGCTACTCAGTTCCCCAGACACAGCCCAGTTCTTAACAAAGTCACACAGAAACTGGGTGGAAACTTTTAGAACTAAAACTTCCTCACGCCATGTGACGAAGGTCTGTTTATTTCCTTTATTCTATATGTCTAAATTGAATTTCATAAAGAATTGGTAAAGTAACTCACCTCTAGAGTTTGTGCCCCTACTTTTCCACAACTCATGGTGCGCGTTTGTATCCATCCCGATGAGGGTCTGCCATCCACCTGTTCTGCTACCCACCATCAGCTGCTCCAATTCCTTGCGTGGAGGAGGATCTGGGCTGTTCCTTGGTAGAAAGGCGGATCCGACAGTAATGTCCCTCGGCCCATCCGCTCGTCCACATCGAATTTTGATAGTTGCCAGGTCGCTGAAACAGAAATTCATTAAGGGCAGAAACGCTATCCCTTCCCTGACAAAAATGCAGGCCCTCGTGTTCTCACTGGATCTGCTGTGAATGAGCTTTCCAGCCTCCGCCGAGTCCCTTGATCTGTCCTTTATAAGAATACGGTTCCTGGATGAGGGCCACATCGCTGTTCCTCAGAGCCATTAGTAGCCCGGCCGCGGCTGGCCTACTGTGTTGGAGGTTGCCCTGAAGGAACCTAAGTCCCATCAACCTCCGGTTGCTTCCCCAGTGGGCGGAGACGTGGGACCTCCAGAGTCCACGGACGCTGCCGCCCCCTGGCTCGTCTCCGTTTCCGGAATAGACCCGAGGCACGAGTCTGTAGCAGGAGCCACTTCTCGAGCCACATTTATTTTGATTTTTTTTTGCGTCCTTCTCCATGTTGTTCCCACGAGAATGGGGGAAATAACTGTCCACACCATCAGAACCCCCTGTGTGGTGCAAGGCGGGTTACTCCGGAGGGTTGCCCGGTACTCCAGTGGTTCCGTTCACGACACCATCACCCTGGTGCCATCCATCCGTAGGCAAGGGTCACGTGACACCGTAGATTGGGGGAGTTTATTTCGACCTTCACGTCTAGATCCGTCATGTTTAGTTATAAGCAGGGTCACCTCGTGCATGATACGGCACTTCACCGCGCATGACGGTCTTGGGGAAAGCTTCATCGAAAGGTCATGTTGTTGTTTCCACTTCCTCAGCTTGCCGCCTGGAGTGCTTTGGTCCCCGACTCCTCGACCCCTTGTATTTATATTACGTGTTAGCCAAACCTTCTACATATATTTTAATTGCTGGAAGTCGTCTTCAAATTCCGTTATAACTGTTCCTACCGAGTTTCGGGATATCTTTTTATCAAAGAGCCAATGCGAACAGCAAACTTAATCAGTGATGGAGCTCAGTTTAGTCAATTTTTGCTGTTTATGGCCTTTGATATATATAAATACTCTCATGTGGGTTTAATTTTACCGATTGTCTAACATTTTTGATAAGCTTTTCTTTATGTGGTGATTATTAACCCAAATATGCTGAGCTGCGCATGAGTTGTCTATATTACCGTATCTCAGTTGTGCCATGTTCCTTAAATCTGGTTTCGATGGTTCTTTGAGTCTGTCCAACGTTTACAACTTATTTCGTAGACACCTGACATTTCAGTGGCTTTATCCTTATATTCTGTGTTACCTAACAAATTTTTTAAATTATTTTTTGTCGAAAAACTTAGCTGCAAATCAGCTTGCCTAAAAATGCTTTCGAAACCTCTTATGATTCTACGTTGAAATGGTCAGCAGACATACTTTTTGTTTACGTTATCTTTCTGAATGCCGTGGCTTTTGCTAACATTTTCTTTGTTCTGTGTCTATTATTTAATTTGTCGACTAAACAAACCGAGATTGCGATATCTTCATCCACGTTCCTAATGTACTCTAATTCTCTGCTATATCTAGTTTTACCTACAGGAAATTGTATTAATCTATTTTTAAAAAAACTAGCTGTTTTTTTTTAATCAAATGTGTTAGATAACCGGTGAAATTAAACGCCTATGAGAGTATTTATAGCTCAAAGGCCATAAACAGCAAAATTTACCTAAACCGAACTCCGCCACTGAATAATAGTTCGCTTTTCGCATTTTCGCATTGCCTCTCTGATAAAAAGATATACCGAAACTCGGTAGGAACAGTTATAACGGGATTTCAAAATAACTTCCGGCAATTAAATTATATAGGTACGTAGAAAATTTGCCTGTGATTCCTCTCTTTCTAGCGTCGTGTCGGTATTTTACCTAACACGTAAATATAATGTTAGTAGTTTAATAGTTTAGAATTTTGCATCATCTGATGACGCTAACTTTGTTGGTGAAACGATCATCACGTCTGTAAAAGATGTGTTGTGGTGATTTGGGTTCTCCAAGTGTACCTATCAGTGCTCATCGCAGATTCCAATATTCACTTACGGGTGCTCGACTTGATTCTACAAAGGCCGTAATCATATCTTCATATTTCGCACGCTTAACGTAAAACTGTTGTCTGTAATTAAAATTACCGCCTAAACTCTGCAACTGTCATTGGTTTATGCTATTTTTTTAAAGGAAACTCATCAAAAAAACCCTGTGTCTTTAAGTCACGTAGGCTCGTCAGGTCTTTATAGGTGTGTTTTGGTGATTTGGGTTCTCCAAGTGTAGTTATCAGTGCTCATCGCAGGTTCCAATCTTTACCTACGGGTATTTGACTTGATTCTACTAAGGCAGTAAACATATCTTTATTTTTCTCACGCTCCCTAACTTAAAACTGTTGTCTGTAATTAAAATTACAACCTAAAGGCTGCGACTGCCATTGGTTTTTCTTATTTTTATAAAGGATGTTACGACCTAGATGTTGTAACATTTTGTTGCTAATATATGTAGTATTATTTTACAGGCTTCTTTTAATTTTATTATGTCATGTCTATTGTTGTTACACGGTGGTGTCGTAAGTGGTGTTGATGTCCACATTGTTGTCTCTTTTTATATCTGGCTGACATGTAGTTACATTATATAATTATTAGTTGGGAGACGGTAAGATTCGATGTCTTTATGTTGACATGACTGGGAATTGGCCGCTCCACGCATGTGTGTGCAGAGAAAGGTTTCGAGAACGTTTTGGTTTTTGGTTAGCGTCCTTCTGCCTTCTTCTGGTGTGAGCTATCGTATCCGTATTGTGGAATCCATTTTGCCACTGCTTATGGAATCATCTTTGTAAGCACGCTGGTGCTTACAGCCGGTGTTGTTAGAATATTCTTCGGTCGCTGCAAGTATAAGTAATCAGTAGCCGTCGATGGTGCGACGCCTGAGGTACTGGAGTTGCGGTTGTCTAAGGGCCATCGAGCGAATTAAAGGGGCGACCGCCGTTATATGCTATAGGAACGCCGCCGGAGGTCGCTGTGGAGTACACATGGAACCACCTGCAGACTGAACGCTGGCCAGAGCTTCGTAGTAGATAACATCGCTTTGTTCAACCGCCAGGGTTCATCTCGACTGGTTATGGTGAGCTTGGAGAGTCCGTCTAGGGTATCAGGTACCAATATTCCATGGAGACCGAGACTAGATGAATATACAATCACCATCTCATGTGTTCTCTTTCGGTGCATTGGTGTAATTGCAGTGCCAATTTCCTTACCAAATATCCTTTTTTGTGCTATATCACCATTTTAGCATGCCAGATAAGTTTCTTTGACATATAGTGATCTGTAATGTCATCGTTAGTCATGACCTGCCTTTAATCACCGTATTGAAGGGAAGATCGCCTTTTACCTTCCACTGCCATATTTAGTGGACTAAATTGTCACTTTTTATTTGAATATCGTTTGAAGCTGGTTAACATCTCCGTAGTATTGTTTAATTTAACTTGTATGTGGTAATCTGTCACTTTTTTACTGGAGATATAGTAATAGTAACATAGTCATAACATATATTGCATAACATTTTACAACGTGTTGTACAAAAAGCCTTGGCTTGTGCTTGCAGAAACACAATTTAGAGTATACACACATCCAAAAAAAGATCAAAAATTCTTGTAACTGTCAATTTTCAACTCCAGCTTCATTAAACCACCTTTGTTCTTCTTACTAACATTTCTACGCTTTAAATTCGCTTTTTTAGATGTTTAATTACTATGGGAATACATATTTAAAATTATCACGATAAATTTTGAACTTTTGGTTTGATTTATATAATACATATAACCCCACTAATAACGTTCACGTTATTATTTCAAGCCTGTTGAGCCAGAAGGTCGTTTATGTTATTGTTTATGGCCAGTAGGAACATTACTCCACAAGGAAGCGTCACCTCTGAGTATTTATTTAAGTAATTTGGAACAGCCAGTGAAAACTGTCGTCGTTTGGGCTCTTCAAGCGAATCATTTTGGCCATATTTAACTTGTTATTGTACCGTAATGTACATCTTTTGGTGAGCTCACATAAAAGTTGTTTACAGCGGATGTTATTTAAGCACCATTGATGTATCTACCCATGTGTTATGCATACCTAATTGTACTTATATAGAACCATGATCTTACTCCAACGTTTTACCAAAGCCTAATACTAATACTAGTGCTGTTGCTGTTTAATTGATGTGTGTGAATATATGGGTGAATATCATATCAGGCATTATTATTTGTTGGCCGTACAATTAACCTATCAAGTTATAGAATCACTAGAGACGTAAACGCTTTGTTGGAGTTCATATCTTGTTGATAATAGGAGCAGTTTAGAACCGGTAACCCTTCTGTTTGTGTAGTATTGTGTCGATACATTTATTAATGAACTTGGCACCTTGTGCATTTGTTGTGACAGTAGTCTCAAGTCACTTGGTCAACATAATTACCCTCTTAAGTAGTAATGTCATCCAGAACCTTGCAACGGGTTGCGGAATAGTTGCTGGCGCCTGTTATAACAAGTCGCTCGGACTTGAATAGACTTCAGAGTATTACCGAACACCCGAACCCCTCTGATGTATCTCTATGCTCGAGATTTGCGTAGGCGTCCGCTGATTATTAAGGGAATTGTGGTGATTTACACCTTTCATATGGTTAGAAGCAGGGAAGTCGGAGCAAGAAAACTCTTCAAAGACACTGTATATATTTAATTCAGCAAATTAGCACCCAGTTTGTAGCACAGCAATCAAAATGATGATGACGTCTTTAAGACAGGCATGCCTTGCTTTTATGAACTTTTCTACGTAACTAGTATGCCTTACCAGAAGCTAAGCGGGAGATCACTTTTTTCATCCTCAAATTCTCTTCAAGATTAGAATTACATTTTCGAAACTAAGCCATATGGAAAAGATAACTTATAAATTAATCTGGCCTAACGCTGAACTTTTTTAGAACCAGTGAGTATATGATTTATTAAGTCCTCACCAATCTTGGATCTGAGCGTGCCAAACTAGGATATATGAAAAGGATAGCTAATCGATTTATCAGGTGTGGCGAACACAGGAATGATTTGGAACCAATAAATACATGTTTTACTTTTTTTTAAATAATGTAGACGATTTAAGTCTTTCCCGTCTGTTTTCGGTCTTCTGTGTGTTTGTTGTTTATTCGAAAGTTACTTGAAAATAGAAACATTAGTTCCCACGTCTGTTGAATAAATTAGTTGTGTAAATGTGCCCGGTGCCAAAACTGATTATCAATAATCTTTTAGTTTTGCTAGCTATTCTGAGACAAATAATCATCTTATTTTAACCATTAAGGCCATTATAAATCACTGCAAATTAACTTAAACGAGGTAATTGGAAGGTCGTCAGTATTTATTATAAAGTCTTCTTTGTTTTTCGAATCAAACAAGCAAAAGCTTTTCTGCGTATTTTGGTGAAAAGTTGACTTGATTTATTATCATTTGTTATTATTTTAATTTATTAGTCGATTAAGTAAATTTACCATGTTGATTTATTTCGACGTGATGAAATTACAAGTTTATACACAGCAATAATTTCACAATTTGTCCATTGGTCAGTAACCTGCGAATTCATCAAGTATTGCAAACACAAGGTTGATTTATCTTGACAGGGGCTTTTTTCTATTTAAAGAAGCATTTCAATCATTCAAGTTATTTAAATAATTCTTTACAAGTTAATTTACATACGCACACGAAGTTTACAAATATTGTTAACAGAATAGGCCGCATGAAATTCTACTGAATATGCGGTATGTGGATAAGGATTCCTAAATGTTTATGGCCAATTTTTTCAATGAGTTACATAAAGTTACAAGGTGTCAGTTATAAAAGGTTGCACCAGGGTCTTCCCGGGAACTGCTGAGAATTTTTAAAAACCCTAAAACACCCAAATCGCTTTTGTCATAATAAGTAACGACTGTAATTCAATATTAGTGGAGCCACACATCCTAAAAAAAAGCGTGGACGCAATAAGTGCGTTATGGTAGCGATTTTTCGTTAAAATGTTTTTAATGTCAAATACGTATTGTTTTTAAAAGGGCATTTGGTTGGCAGTATAACCTCTATAGTACTAACAATGTACCATATTTCATTACAAATAGCTTTGTTGTTTCAAAAAGTACAAACATTCTCCGAAAATGAACTTAAAAAGTTCCAGAAAAAATTGGTTTTTCCTGGCCAAGGAATCTCTTCAAGCTATTTACACACCTGCCAAAATATAATTATTGACAAACAGCTTTATGACCCAAGTAGAAAAAAAAATTTTTTTATGAAACCTTGCAAAAATTTCTTTTACAAAAATTCACCTTTTTGCCGAAATTTCATTCAGTAATGTTACACTTTATTATATTTTTCACAAAAATTCGACAACTTTTATTTACATAACTTACTACACATTTATTATTAATTACCAACATTTCACAAAAAAGTTACAAAAAATGGTTTCTGCAACACTAAAGACATTTCCGCGAAAACTCTTCAAATTCAGCCACAATTTGAGAGTGTCTGTATGCGACAGCTCGATTTTTTCGACGAGTACTACAAACAAAAAGCCCTCTGAATGCGTCATTTCCATAGGGCCCAGCTCTCTATTGGTACAAACGCCTTTTTCCAATTTGCGATATGTGTGTGTGCAATGTGCCAAAAACGTGAAAAGTTGCAATACAATTGAAATAACTCAAAATCGATGAACAATATCAATTTTTTTCGTTAAAAACATGCATTATAACTCAATGGAAAATACAAACATGCAATAACGTAAGGCGTGTTCTATTAAAAAAAGAAATTGTGTATCATCAACGACTTATGGGCCACCCTGTGATTATCAAGATAGCTTTATAAGATGCAGCCCAAAACACCATGTAATTGAAGTATACAATTTTTGCTCGTGTCTTGTATATAAACAAAATACTGAGTTTTACCGTAGAAATGCATCACCCTGCATATGTGTAAACAGGCAAAAATTGAAACTTACCACGTAAATGGGTTTGAAGGGTTCTAGTTCGCGCTCATTTGAAGAAATATTTTCAAAATTCATAAGTTTACGAAAATTTGCTAAAATATAGACTACTAAATCATAAACTCTATAGCTGAAACTACTGCCAAAGCATCAGAAAGAGGGTCTATTTGAAATGGATTTCCCGATAATATTTTACTAAAAGGAAGGACAATGATGGTTGAAGCTGAAACTTAAGACTTAGTAAAACACACTTATTACGACATTTCTTTTGCATAATCCGTATTTGTTTCAGATTATTTGTCTGAAAATTGCAAGTTTTGACGTTTCGAATTGCCAGTATGACGTTTTAAGAAGAAGAATTATAAAATTTTCAAAATATTTATTCTGCTACTTCTGGACCTTTTTGCGTTAAGAAAACTTAACGGTTGTATGTAATATTGGTCTTGTTACCCACACAAAATATTATGTTGAGTGGCACCCAATTTTTTTAAATTTAAATGGCTATAACTTTTTTCTAGAGTTCTGAATTTGGGTAAGTAGGATAAGTTTCATGATAGTGGGAACGTATACGCTAAATTTGGTTGTCGTAGCTTTGTTATTTTCCGAGATACAAACATTTTTCGAAAGAAAACCCAAAATTCTCCAGGAAAAACGAATCCAATTTTCCTGGCTAAGGAACTTATCCAAGCCACTCACAAAAGGAAGATACCTACAAAATTTCATCAAAATCGGCCATTATTTTTTGGGTTATCGGGGTGATCAAAGAGCTTTAAAAAATGCCACTCGACCCACCTTCCCTATTCAAATTAAGCGGAAAACGTCACCTTCGTGGGGGGTCGAATGCTACAATTTCTATTAGGGTTCAAAAAAGTGTCCCCCTTGCAAGCAACATCGACGTGTTTTTGGGTTTTTCAAAATTTTCAGCAAACCTCTGGAAAACCCTGGCACAATTTTTTACACGGACCCCCCCTCTATAGACTGCGTGTATGAAGCATTGCTCAAATGAATTGTTTCAAAAAAGATTAAGTATTAATAAAAGTTCTTGTGTAGTCTGTTTTGAGATTCTATGAATAAAGCTTAATAGCAAGCCCTCCTAACCTAATTAATGACACTTAGAAATAGAAGAGTTCAAGAATCTATCAGCGGCGAACGTCAGGCGTTACATTCATTTGAAAGGCATAGCCTACGTGAGGAACTTTGTAAAATTCTCTCGATATGACAATGAACAAAACGGCAATGCCATGTAATCAGGATAAGAACCAATATATCAAAAGAACCTATGCAAATTTTCGTGCAAACATTTTACTTCCACATCGTCAATACGTGTGGAAGTGTGTTATCGGTGACATAAATTTCAAAAAAACATTTCGCTTAAACGTCGAAAAAAGTGTCAATCCAAACATATAGAGAACATGATTTGGGAACCATTTTTTGTCTGTCGGTCTGTATGTCTGTTAGTATCCCCGACAACTTTAGAATGTCCCCTGTAGGTCCGGGGACTAACTAAAAAAATAGGCCCATGGTAACTCCTGCCTGTCGTACGAGGCGACTAATCGGAGTCAAGCAGGTGGTACCTTTACGTGATAGTATAGGATTTTTTTCACGCCCGAGGAAGTACCACCCCTTACATCGAGGGTCCGGTGATGTCCCAACGTACGTTTCCGGTTCTGGTGTATGAGTCGGTTTCCCTTATAAGCAAAAATGATGATGGCTCCTCCTTGTACAAAATATTCCTGAGGTAAAATACCCCTGCATTCGGATCTCCAGGAGAGGGGTGTACAGGGGGCGCCAGCATCAAGATTTAACATATCCTTCTCAAATATATGTGGCCTAAATTCTAACCTGAACTCCGTTCACCATTTCCTCCAGGCTAATAGGCCCCAACTCCTCTTCCTCACCGAAACTCAAATCAGTGCCAAAACAGCCACTAATCACCTTAATTTCCCGGGGTATCAGCTCCTTACTTCCTTTAAATTGCATGGAGGTGTGTGCGCATACGTCCGTAGCAATATACCCTGCACCAGACTCCCCAATTTAGAAGCTGGAAGAAAAGACATACTATGGATGAAACTCTCTCTCTTTCTCTCTCAGGGCTGCAACTAAATTGATCTGTTGCATTTACCAGTCACCTTCTGAGAACAACTTTGTCCAACTCTTAGACTACCTTTCTGAAAAAAACCAGACCGCTTGATTTCTGAATATCCTTCCTCCGAGGTCACTATTCTTAGTGACTTCAATCTCCATAATAAGGAATGGCTAGGATCTTCAAAAACCGATCCACAAGAGAGCAGCGGAGGCCTTTGCAGTCAGCAATTCTTTAGCCAATATGGTTCAGCAAACTACTTACTTTCCTCGCATCCCAACACACAGCTCAAATCCCTTGGATCTCCTTCTTACTACAAAACCTAAATGCTATAAGATATCAGTCACCGTCCCCCTTGGTCGCTCAGACCACGGCATGGTCACTGTTTCCTGCGCAATACAATCCGACGTCACACTGTCATCACACCCACTTATCGTTTGTCACTACAGCTCCGCTACCTGGGACGAAATGCGGGATTACTTTTCCTCATTTCCATGGGCGTCTGTCTGCTTCTCTCATCCTGACCCCTCTGATATCACACAAAACATCACCGAAAGTATCCAAGCTGGCATGGAATTATTTATTCTACGTACACAGAAAACCTCTTCAGCCACTCAAAAGCCCTGGTTTTCTAAATCATGTGACAAGGCCAGACTTGAAAAGGTCAAAGCTCACAAAACGCTTCTACACAATCCCAGTCAAGAAAACCGTCAAGCATTTAACGATGCAAGAAACCGATATGTCGGCATTCTTTTTGAGGCAAAAAAACCGCTTAATAATCACATCAAAAACAAAGTCCTCTAAAGCTCCAAGGGCAGCAAACCCTTCTGGACTCTTGCTAAATCTATTGGGAATAATTTCTGCAAGAGCACGTTCCCACCTCTTGTTTCAGGGGATGAAATTGTTTCTGCCGCCCTGGGCCAGGCTGAACTTTTTGCCTCGTTGTTCGCCGGCAATTCTACTCTCAACCCACCTCCAAATGTTCAACCACCAATAGTCTGTATGTCTGCCTGCTTGTAGCCACGATAACTTTAGAACGAATTGAGATATAATCTTCAAATTTGGTATACAGTTAGCACTCGACAATATTTTTGTCTGTATGCCTGTATGTCTGTTAGTAGGTGCAATAACTTTTGAACGAATTGAGGTGTCACTTTGGGTACAGGAATATGAATATTTTCTTTGTGGTCAAGTCATGCACTTCAAATTCGTTTCACGATAATGTCTTTCTGAGGAGAGTAAATTATCACAGCTATGTGGAAGTTATGATTCAATTTACAGCAGTATTTTGTTTGAATTTTTGTCAAAAAGCTTTTTGTGTGGGAGGTGTGTAAATAACTTGAAGAGGTTCGTTGGCCAGGAAATTCGGACCAGGTTTTTTTTGGGGAACATTTTAGGTTTATTTCCCGAAATTTTGCTTTACTTTTTCAAACAATAAAGTTATTTTGGTGAAATATGGTACATTGTTTCTACTATACAGGTTATACCAAATTTGATGCCTTTCAGTAAAAGACCACACATTTGCCATTAAAAACATTTTTACGAAAATTGGCTACGATAACGCACTTGCTGCGTTCAGGCTATATCATTAAACAATCCACTTCATCGGTAGCAATTTGCAACAACCGTATGCCAAAATCGATAGCTATAGTCTTATATGTAATGGCAGCAAAAGAACGCTTAAAATAATTTAAAGATATCGTTGCGTTTCTTTCTTCTAATATTAATTGTTTTCATAACGTCGAGGGTCGTCTTTGAGCTGAGACACTATTTTGTTTATTTTTCTGCGTGTTCGTATCTGTCTACCGTAGTGTATTATTACGTACTGGACGTAATTGAACATCAGTGTTAACAACACGCACTCGCAACAAATTATTGTAAAGTTTTAATCGAAATTTTCCATCACATGACTTGTTTATACCCTGTTCAATGGAACTCGTAAACAATAACACGGTATTCTATTATGAGCGTGGCAAACACTGTTGCAATATGTAAAAAATAGAATCATTAATCATATTGCGGTTTGATATTTAAATGAGAACAAAGAACAGAATATAAGATGCAAGGGTGTGTTTCGAAAGTTAAAATGCTTACATATGCTTATTTTTCTAGTTTATAAATGAAGCAGAAATAGTTATTTGCATATTTTTAGTTGGGCCATGACATAAGCGAAAAGGGTGATGCTCAGAAAATTTTACATAATCAGTACATGATTCTGAAAATGTTAGGCTGAACAATGTAATTATTTATATACAGAAACAGAATTAGAAAAAAAGTACTCTACAAATTTCTGTCGGCACGGTCTTACAGTTAATTTTATTGTGTTACAATTAAAATAATTTAGACCACAGAATTTTGGTCTAAACCGATCTCACGTGCAAAATTATAATTTGAGGAAAGATATAATATGCCCCAGAAAAAAGGTCCAGTGGTGTTAGGTCTGGAGATCTACAGGACAACTAACAGGACCACTGCGACCAATCCAATACTCTACAAAGCTTTCATTTCAATGTTGCGTGACTTGACGAGCGATCTTTATATGATGAACTTGAAAAAAAAACACCTAAGTTTTTGTACTTTTTTACGCGCGTAATATATCGCCCAAATTAGGCGCTTTCCTCCCGACACCATGTATATGATACGCGCTTGAAGTCTACATTAGTTTGCCATCTTATTTTAGAGACCCAAGGTCTATACGCCTGAACCTAATTTATCATTACTTCATTATTCTACAGACCACCCAGCCATGATCTAAATGGGGTTCTCTTTAATTGCTCATCCTGATTAATAATAATAATAAATTGCCTTTATTTATCAAGAGTATAGAATTCACATCTAATACTTTAACCTACTTATTTGAACTGCATTTACTCTTAAATAAACATACATATAAGATATACCACAAATGGCGGAGTCTATCATCTCAAGAGCTACTTTACTCAACGATTTGTAGTATAGATAATGTCGTATAAAAGTGCTATCTATGCAACATCAAAAAATCTGGACGCAGAAAATGCGTTATGAAAGTGAATTTTCATAAAAATGTTTTTAATAGCAAATGCGAGCAAGCTTCAATCTGATTACCGGTATAGCCTATGTAGTAGAAACAATGTACTATATTTTATCAAAATTACTTATTGTTTTAAAATGTACAAAAATTTTACGAAAAGAGACTTAAATGATGGTTACCTAGCCAACAAACCTTACGTTAATAGCAAATTGAGTTATTGAAATTTGAAGGATTTAATTAACATTCGCTACCAAAACGCACTTACTGCGTCCAGATTTTTTCTTGAAAATATGCCTCATATTTCGAAAAAAAATGCAAACATGCATTAACGAATTTGTTCTACGAAAATTAGCTAAAAATTATAGACTGTTAAACCATACACGTAACTAAACCTACAGCGAAAGTATCAACTTCACTAAACCGACAGCCAAAGCATCAGAGAAAGGGTCTATTTGAAATAAATTTTCTGTAAATATTTTAGTAAAATGAAGGGCAATGACGGTTCAAGCTTAAGCTTAAGGGTTCGCAGAACACTCTTTTTCCAACATTTTCTTTTTACAATCCATATTTGTTTCACGTTCTTTGCCTAAACATTGCCAATTTTGACGTTTAAAATCGCAACTTTGACGTTTTGAGGAAAACTCCATTTTTGCACGATCCCCGGAATTAAACCCACTGGTTTTTTTCCTCTGGGGTCACCTGAACAGTGGCGATTTCTCCTAGTGAGCTAGGTGTGCGCAGCACACCCTAAAATATAATTAAAATGTGCACAGTTAAATATGTTTTATTTCTTTTTCCCTTAGTCTTAATACACTACATATGTTATGACAATCGATTGAATTTACTTATTTGATTTTTGATTTCATAAATAGTCGGTTAATAGTGACTTGGAATGAAGTCGGCACCACGTCTTCATTCAGAAAATATGAGTAGGTCAATAGCAACTGGGAATGAATTCGGGTCGGGTTAGGTGTGCGTTGTTATTTCCGAACAACTTCACTCGACAGAGCTGTATTGGTATACAATACAGTCCCCCACCCATGTGTTTAATATAGTAAGGAAATACCATTGCTTTTAACACTGCAGTGAGCGGTAAAAATACCGCTCAAGACAAATGAATGGAACGCCGGTTTAACAAACGTTGTGATAGCATTATTTACAAACATTACAACTGCGCTTGCCTGGACCACAGTATTCTAGAATTAAAAACTATAATACATTTTAGTAAATTTTCGTAGAAAAAATTCACTAATGGGGAGACCTCGACTTTTGAATTTTGAAAAATTGTTTGCAAATGAGCGCGAACTAGGACCCCTAGAACCCATATCCGGGGTCAGTTTCAATTTTTATATATAAGAATTTAATTTGAGTCAAGTTTTAAAATATATAAATTTTTGATTAAAATGAAGAAACTGATTTCAAGTACCATCCATATTTCTAGAAATTGTAATGGTACATAATGAGGTGAGGTAATTTTGTAGATTAGAAATCAGATGACAGAACTTTAGAACAATTGACATTTAGATTAAAATTTAGTCAAAATTGCATCATTTGCAGTCACAAGTTTAGACTTATTTGTAAGATGCTTTGTACTATTTATATAACTATAAACTATATATATATATATATATATATATATATATATATATATATATATATATATATATATATATATATATATATATATATATATAGATAGATAGATAGATAGATATATATACATAGGTATCACACCGATAACTCTAAATATAATCGGCTGATTTTAATATAATTTGGCATGTACCTTCCTTCTGTAAATGTATTGGATAATTTCGTTAGTCAGGAAAATCGGACGAGTTTTTCCGGGAAAATTTTGAGTTTTTATTCGAAAAAAATTTGGATCTCAAAAAATAAAAAAGATAAGATAACCAAATTTGGTAGGTAGGTTTACGATATAAAAATTAAACTATACACCAAAATTTAGATTTCTATGTTGCAAGATAAAAAAGTTATAATAAAATATTTTGTGCCAGATCATTTCTATTAAAATTCACTACCATAACGCACTTGCTGCATCCAGGATTTTTACACATTTTATTATTTAGTACCATATTAACATTAAACTACTTTTAATGTTTACAGTTTTCACCCCGTTCCGGACAGTGCTAACGCTAACACAAATTTGTGTGAAGAGAAGAGCTTGATAATAATTCCATGTTCTTTTCGTGTTTTAAAGTTTTAAGTGACTTTTTAATTTGTTAGTGTTGCAGTGGGAAATTAATTTATTTATCTACGTATCATTCCCATATAGGTCGAATATATATATATATATATATATATATATATATATATATATATATATATATATATATATATATATATATGTACATTTAGTGTTAATAATTTTTAAAACCACCACTAACAGCAACTCGTTACCGCACACCCAAACATTTTGGTCAGGAGACGCCATTGCACCTGAAGTCCATGGTTTACACTACTCCACCGGAAAATGTGGAGGACGTAAGAAATCGAATCATTGCTGGGTGTAACTCGATTAGATGTGACCCTGGTGTTTTTGAGAGAGTTCGCCAGTCAACGAGGAGACGATTGTATTCTTGCATCCGAGCTGGAGGTGGCCACTTTCAACAGTTTTTGTAATTTTTTGTATAATAAATGGACATGCGATAAGAAGGTTTTTAATTTTTATCGTGTAAACGATTCAAGATACTGGGAAATTTCAGGACACAAAAAACTTGTAGTTTTAGTTTCTTTATCTCAAAATAATATACAAATCATATTGCAGTCACTGGCGTACATTTTTATGTCAGTAAATTTTATTGAGGGGTGAAGAGATATTTAAATTATTTTTTAAAAATCGTTATTTTACACAAAAAAAATTAACACCTTGTATCTTGGAAACAATGCATTTTAGCACCTATGTTTATGGAAACTTTTTTTCATAAAATGACCTGGTAAATCAACCCCTTAAATATTGGCGCGTCTTTTTTAAATACCCTGTATATATATATATATATATATATATATATATATATATATATATATATATATATATATATATATATATATAACATATAAAAATTCAAACGGACCTTGGTCTCGGGTTCTAGGGCCCCAAATTCGCGCTCATTTGAAAAAATTCATCGATACCTCTCTATTAGCGAATTTTTTTTTTCAATTAAAAATTCGCTAAAAGGCAATAATCAGTGAAAAATTAAAATATTGCTTGCTTGCGTTCGAGAAACTACCGTTACTTGTCGTTTATAAAGATTTATATTTAATGTTTTCTTTTTCAAAAATCCTCCTAGGAAGTATTGGCGAGATTCTACACCCTCGGAATGATAACAGTATTGTCAGTGCATCTGTTATTACCGAATTTTCGTGGAAAACATTCGTTAATAAGGAGATTCCTACTTTTGAATTTTGAAAAAATGTCTTTACATGAGAACTAGCCAGATCCCAAATCGAGGGTCAGTTTAGGTTTCTATGTGTTGCGATACAACTTGCGATTTGAAACGTCAAAATTGGTGATTTTTAAACAAACATCCTAAAACGAAGGCAGGTGTTGGATAATAAACATTGCCAGAAGTGTGATTAACAAGGTCTTACATTTTTGTTTCAGTAGTTGTTGTTCGTCATTTGACTAAAATATTTGCAGAAAAATTATTTCACATAGAACCTTTCTGTAATTTGATAGCAGCAGTTTAAATTATAGGGTTTGTGATTAAAATGTACGATAGTTTTTATTTGACAAAATAAATTTGAAACAATTTCTCTATTTAGGAAATGAGTGGATGAACCGACAAACTATATACAGTTGCGATGCAGCAAGTGCGTTATGGTAGCAAATTTTCGTCAACTTATTCAAACTTTAATAAACTAATTTTCTGTACATCAATAAAATCCAACTTTAATATGTAACAAGTTTATAAAAGATTAACACCTTTACGGAATATCAAACCAAATTTTTTGTTTTCGGAGATATAGCTTTTTTACTTTTCGAGGATTTTTTGTATATTGTATTTTTGTACATATTTGTTCGTGTTTTGGTTTTGTATTTTTTAATTGTTAATGTATATATAATTATGACGAATACATCTGTTTCTATAACATCTTGGGTTCAATAAATATCTACCTATTTATTCTATACTCTGTTACCTGACTCATTGCGTTATTGTTATTTTTTAAATTTTTTGCTTGCTTGTATTTGGATTTCATAGCCTACTATCATTAAAACGGTTTTTCTCAAAATTGTCAGTTGAATTACAAGATTTCTCAAGCATTTTGTACCTCATTGGAAAGCTCTTTTCACAGGCTATCACATGAGCAAAAATCAAATATGGCTGCCATAATAAAAACAAACGTTGATACCTGTAGCTCAAAAACAAATGACAATCCAAAGTTGAGAATAGCACAAAAAGATTGCTCTGTAAAAGGTGTCCTGATAATGTGCAAGTCTTAGACATGTTAGATCAACACCTACTTAGATATTGAAGAAAAAATAAAACACCAAATTTAGTTTTTTTTTTCAAAATAACTCGAAAACGAAAAGAGACAGGATAAAATACAAGTCATATTTGGAACGACCATGAAATTCTACAAAACATTGCTAATTTAACAGTCTCCCTATCTCTAATAATAACGGAGATAGCAATACATTCCCATCCAGTTTGGGACACACTGTATAGTAATAATAGTTCGGATACAGCAAGTGCGTAATTGTCGGGCATTTTTCTCAACTTATTTTAAGTTTTAATCACCAATTTTATCTCAATCAATGGAATACAACTTTGGTATGTAGTGTAGCAGAAACTTTATGAATGCAACATCAACATGTTTACGGAATTTCTTCAAACCAAATTTATTGTTTTGGAAGATATATTTTTTTTTTACTTTTCGACGATTTATCGTATTTAAAAGATTTTGATGAAAATTTGTTACTATAAAGCACTGGCTGCGTTTAGACTTTTTATAACATTTCCTTATATGTTAATCTCTTGGTAGTTGTTTAGGAAAAACTTCTTTAATTTATAGGAAGCTCAACTAAGGCAAAAAAGTGTAAGCAATTTACTACATTTTGCGTACCGCTGTATCTAGACACAATGTAAAAGAAGGAAGTAGTGACGTAATAGTTATGAAAAGCTAACTTATACTAAAATGTTAAAAGAGAAGCAAGGTTGCTAAGTTACCTTGCACCGCAAAACATGTAATTTCTGGCAGATATGGATAACAATTATGTATAGTAATTTCCGGAACTCTTACTGTGACGTGCCGCAAATTCTTGACCTTATATTTATTATTTTATTATTATATTTATTCATGTTTACCGCAACTCTGTCTGCGTTGAGTACAGTGTTGTTCCTATCATGAAATTATAAGTGCTGAATTTAGGGACGTTTAGGTACTAAATTTGCGGTTTGAGTGTTAAAATATCCCCAGACTTCTAAAGACCCTAAAAGGTCTCATGAAAGAGGGGGAAATTATTCATATTTATGATGATAAAACGATAATTAAACGAAAAAATAAGAAATAAGTTTCTTTAAAATAAATAAAAACAAATATATTCTCTTACAAAATAAAATAAAAATGCAAAACATTTCTATATTTGCGCAACACGCAAAAGTTGAAAAGGTATGCCAACCTATGTACCACAACCGACAAGGCATCAACTCAACTGAAATATGTACTGGGGGACAACGTTCGTCCCCTATGGCCAGTCAGAGATTACGATGTCTTGTAAAATGTTTATTTTATTTACAGTATCAAAAATTTACAGGATCACTAACAGTCTCTACCACAGTTGTTTTCTTGCTTTTGCCGTTTAGTGAATTTTCGTAGAAAAAATTCACTAATGGGGGGATCCCGACTTTTGAATTTTGAAAAAATTTTTGCAAATGAGCGCGATCCAGGACCCCTAGAACCCATATCCGGGGTCAGTTTCAATTTTTATATGTTTATATATATATATATATATATATATATATATATATATATATATATATATATATATATATATATATATATATATATATATATATATATATATATATATATATATATATATATATATATATATATATATATATATATATATGTATATATATATATTTATATATTTATATATATATATATATATATATATATATATATATATATATATATATATATATATATATATATATATATATATATATATATCTATCACACCGATAACTCAAAAAATAATAGGCCGATTTTGATAAAATTTGGCACGTACCTTTCTTTTGTAAATGGCTTGGATAAGTTCGTTAGTCAGGAAAATCGGATGAGGTTTTCCGGGAAAATTTTGAGTTTTCATTCGAAAAAAATTCTTATCTCAAAAAGTAATAACCTAACTTTAATAAAATTTGGCGTGTACCTTCCTTTTGTAAATGACTTTGACAAGTTCGTTAGTCAGGAAAATCGGATGAGGTTTTCCGGGGAAATTTTGAGTTTTCATTCGAAAAAAATTCTTTTCTCAAAAAGTAATAAGCTGATTTTAATAAAATTTGGCATGTGCCTTCCTTTTGTAAATGGCTTTGACAAGCTTGTTAGTCAGGAAAATCGGACGAGGTTTTCCGGGAAAATTTTGACTTTTCATTTGAAGATTTTTTTTATCTCAAAGAATAATGGGCAGATTTTGATATAATTTGGCATGTACCTTCCTTTTGTAAATGGCTTAGATAAGTTCGTTAATCAGAAAAATCGGACGAGGTTTTCCGAAAAAATTTTGAGTTTTCATTTGAAAAAAATTTTTATCTTAAAAAATAAAAAATCTATGATAACCAAATTTGGTAGGTAGGTTTACGATATAAAAAGTAAACTATACACCAAAATTTAGATTTCCATGTTACAAGAAAAAAAAGTTATAATAAAATATTTTGTGCCAGATCATTTCTATGAAAATTCACTACCATAACGCACTTGCTGCGTCCCGAGTTTTAGTGAATTTTCTTAAAAAAAATTCACTAATGAGGAGATCCCGACTTTTGAATTTTGAAAAAATTTCTTCAAATGATCGCTAATTAGGCCCCCCAGAACACATATCCGGGGTCGGTTTAAATTTTTATATGTTTATATATATATATATATATATATATATATATATATATATATATATATATATATATATATATATATATATATATATATATATATATATATATATATATATATGTATCACACCGATAACTCAAAAAATAATGGGCCGATTTTGATTAAATTTGGTGAATAAATTCCTTTTGCAAATGACTTGGATAAGTTCGGAAAGCTAGGAAAATCGGTCCAGGTTTTCCCGGAAAATTTTGTGTTTTCTTTCGAAAAAAAATTATATCTCCGGAATTAACAAAGTAAGGGCAACCAAATTTCATATGCGGATTTATTTCATTATAGGCAAGTTACCTACCAAAATTTAGCTCCGTAGGTTAAAGGATAAAAAAGTTACAGGCATTCAAAGAAAAATAAATTTGGATTTTTTTCAAAACGTCAAAATTGCGATTTTAAACGTCAAAATTGGTGAGTACATTCCTTTCGCAAGTCGCTTGGATAATTTTGTTAGCCAGGAAAATCCGCCGAGGTTTTCCCGGAAAAATTAGTGTTTTCTTTCGCAAAATATTTATATCTCCAAAATTAACAAAGTAAGGGCAACCAAATTTGGTAAGCTGGTTTATATCGTTATACGTGTGCCACCTACCAAAATTTAGCTCTGTAGGTCAAAAGACAAAAAAGTTATGGGCATTTAAAGAAAAATAAATTGGGGGTTTCCTCAAAACGTCAAAGTGACAATCGAAAACGTCAAAATTCGCAACCTTTAGGCAAATAACTTGAATCTAATACGATCTATTGAAAGAAAATGTCTCAAGAAGAATGTTTTACATACACCGAACTCTTAAGTTTCAACCGTCATTGTCCTTCATTTTACTAAAATATTTCCAGAAAATTCATTTCTAATAGACCCTTTCTCTGATGCTTGGCAGTAGCCTTAGCTATAGAGTTTATCGTTTAATGGTATATAATTTTTGTCGAATTTTCGTAAAAAATCAATAAAGCTTAATATATTCGTTATTATACAAGATATGAAAAAATATTGTATACATTAATTATACGGTGTTTTGAGCTACATCTTAAAAAATTATTGCGACAATCACAGGGTGGCCCATAAGTCGTTGGTGATACAAATAATTTTTTTTTTGTCGAAAACGCCTTATTTTTTTGCATTTTCCATCGAAATATAATGCATGTTTGTAAGTTAAGAAATTCTGGAGGCAGCAAGTGCGTTGTGGTTGCGAATTTTGATTAAATGCTTCATATTTGAAAAGCTCAATTTGCTATTAACCTATAAGGTTGACCAGGAAACGGATTTTTTCAGTAACACTTTTGGTTTACTTTTGGAAATTTCTGTACGTTTTCAAACAATCAAGTTATTTTGATGAAACATGGCACATTGTTTTTACTATATAGGTTATACTGGTAATCAAATTTGATGCCTGCTTTTTCTATATAGGTTATACTGGTAACCAAAATTGATGTCTGCTTTCTTAAAAAGAAAACACACATATTTGCAATAAAAACATTTTAATGAAAATTCACTACCATAACGCACTTGCTGCGTCCCGAGATTTTTTTCTTTTCAGTAGGTGAATGTGGAATTGCACTAATATTGTTCATGTTCTCATAACTTCCAGATAAATTAACCGGTTCAATTGATGTAACAGTTTGCTCATCTTCACTTGGCACATTAGTTTCTTTAGCTTCACTTGAAATCACGGTTTGTTTAGCTTTGCTTCGTTTTTTCTGGCTAGCCTTTTTAGGTTTTTCTTCAGGAGGCTGCCCCTGCTCAATAGTATCCACTAGTGGTTGTTCAACAACTTTATTTTTCTTTTTAGACTTGGTAACATTTAAATTTAACACTTCGCACTTTATATTTATTTTCATAATTATTAAAGGGAGCGAAAAATTGTTGCTGATATCTTGATGCACTGTTGTCGACAGTTTCTGACTCAGGTTTAATCTATTTATTTTGTTTAGAACCCATTTTGAGTCTATCTTGACTTTGAGTCTAACATCAACATTACAAAATGTCAGAAAGGGTCAGTGTTGTTCCTGTCATTGCACTAAAAATGCCAACCTATAATAATGAATCTAACCATCGAGTATAACGGGTAATGCGCATGCGGAAAACGGAAACTACGAATGCGGTTCATGCATGTGTGCATGTTTTATATCTGTGCCTGACTTGAGAATGGAACGTAGTTTGACATTTTTTAAATGTGCCAGAAAAGTGTAAAGGGATGCCAGAGTGTCAAATCTGAAGACACAGTGCTAAATCTGGCACGATCGTGCTAGCGGGAACAACTCAACTTGAGTACCAGAGACACGGAACATAATGTCCACAAACTGAAAGATGTTCCGAAAGAACACGATTACAGTTAATCGTGGTGTCATCGATATCGTCAATACTTGTGGAAGTATGGCATCAGCGACACAAATTTCAAATTGTTTTTTTTTTCACTTAAACGTCATAAAAGCAGTAGCGGCTCGTGCCTTAATGCATTGGGGGTGCGCAAGAAAAAAAAGTTCGGGACGCAGCAAGTGCGTTATGGTAGTGAATTTTTATTAAATGCTTCAAATTTGAATAACTAAAGTTTCTACAAACTTAGAAAGTTGAGTTTTGGTCTATAATAAGGTCTTATACAGGGCAACATATCCACTAAATTCCATCAAAATAACTTTGTAATTTTCGGAGAACATTTTTTTTTTCAAAAGAAAACTCAAAATTTGAATAACTCACTTTTATAAACGCGTAGAAAGTTGAATTTTAGTGTGTAGTAAGGCCTTTTAGAAGGCAACATATCCACCAAAATTCATTTATATATCTTTGTAATTTTCGGTGCAAAAGATTTTTTTTTAAAGAAAACTCAAAAATTTTCCGGAAAACTTTATCTGATTTTCCTGACTAACGAACTTATCCAAGGCATTAATAAAAGAAAGGCACTTGCCGAGTTTCATCGAAATTAGTTGCTTACTTTTTGAGTTATCGGTTGGATACACACACACACACACACACACGTATATATATATATATATATATATATATATATATATATATATATATATATATATATATATATATATATATAAACACATAAAAAGTGAAACTGACCCCGGATATGGGTTCTAGGGGTCCTAGTTCGCGCTCATTTGAAAAAATTTTTGCAAAGTCTCTCCATCGATACCTCTCTATTAGTGATTTTTTTAAAATAAAAATTCACTAAAAATAAAGGGCTCGCCTCTTTTCTCTCCGAAAATGTATTATAAAAAAATCTACTTTTTTTTTGTTCCCTCAGGGCTCGTCCGCGGCCTTGCCGCCCCGATAGCACCGCAACCCTTGGTTGATTGTGCATACCCTTAGTCTTACTCCACCCATTCCAAGATCACTGTGCCTTGAACTAGTCTGCACAGCGATTGGTAGGGTGAAGTTTTATATTGCTCTGTCTCCGGTCTAGAGTGACCGTAGATCAGTTGTCTTTTCCGGTCCAGAGCTATACACTCACACAAGAAGTGCTGGGCTGATTCCTCCCCCTCGCCGCAGAGTCTGCATGCGAGGTCCCCTTCGAACCGCCCCATTTTATGCAGGTGTTTCTTGACGGCCATGTGTCCCGTCAAGAGACCTGTTGTGTTTTTGAACTGTCCTCTGCTAAGGTTTAGCAGCTCCACAGCTCTCTTTGAACTGGGTCCGTCAATTATTGACTTCCCATGTCTGAGCCCTGGACAGTCCGCCCAGTACACCTAAAAATCTACTTACTAAACTAACTAAACTTAATATCTATTAACTACGGTTATAGTAGTTAAAAGTCCTTTCCTTTGATAATTACTAACACAAATTACAATTCTGTCAACACTCAGCATTCACTTTAGTTTATAAGTTATAACATAACTTTAAATCTGGTGTAGGTCGTCCTAAACTTTTAATCTTTACCTTAGAATTTAAGCCTAACTGTGAAAAGTTAACCTTTAAAATATTATCCACTGAATTAATGACAGTATCATAATTAATTTGTCTACTTATTAAGCAGCCCGAAGTAGTAGCCATCATAATAATAATAATTGTCTTGTTAGAACATGTAAACAACAACGAAATGATCTAATTAAAATCAATCCGACCCGAAGCACTACACGAAAATTACTACACACGCGCTGCGAAAAGTGCACTGCAAACTGCAAGTGTGGAATTTTAAAGCGCACAACCAGATTGCTTATTCGATCGTTTTTGACGAAGCTAGTCGATCATTTCGCATTGAAGTATCGCATTTCCTTAGAGCGCCGAAAAATGCACACCGCCGCGCGACTGATGTATATGGATGTATATAACGTCTGCAACCATTAACACTATACTTGTTCTGATTCTGTATTAATGGCTGCCGACTCTGCGATCCTCGATATACTAATTTTGTTTGTTGAATGCCTGAGGTAAAAAAGTAAATAATTTTTTTTTAATATATAGCATAGCAAAAATATTATTTTTTCCACGGCAGGCGGCAGTTCGCGCGTACGGGCGCACTTATTGAGGAGCCGCCCCTAATAAAAAAAGGGTCAAAACACATAGAAAACATGATTTGGGAACGAAAATAGCCACGATAACTATATAACGAATTGAGATATCGTCTTCAAACTTGGTATACAGTTAGCACCCGACAAACGAACGGTTCGGATTGTTTTTGGATAAAATCGCTCCAGTGGGTAGGGGATGAACGGGGTGTGATTTGGTAGAAATTGGCATTTTCTCGTTAAAACTCTGGTAATATAACGTTTTCTGGGTTTGTTTATTAGAAAACTTTCAATTTCATCAAACATCCGGTATTCTGTGCTGAAATTAAATTAGGTGTTGAATGTGTGTGTATGTGTGTGTGGATTTTCGGTGAAATTTCGAATTTTTTTGCTAAAATGGCGTAAGAAGTTTTAAAACATTTAGAAAACTAGATTTTGGAACGAAAATTTTTTGTATGTGGTTGTGTCGGTCTGTCGGCCTGTACGTCTGTCTGTTAGTAGGCGCAATAACTGTCCAACGAATTGTGATATCGTCTTCAAATTTGGTATCCAGTTAGCACCCGACAGAGGAACCCTTCGAATTCTTTTTGGGTAATATCGCTAGGGGGAAGGGGATAAATGGGGTGATTTGGTGAAAATCTACATTTGTTCGTAAAAACTCAAGTAATATAACGTTTCAGAAGTTTATGGGTACAGGAATACGAATATTTTCTTTGTGGTCAAGTCAAAGACCGTAAATTCATTTGATGAGGATGCCTTTCTGATGAGAGTAGATTATCACAGCTATGTGGAAGAAGGAATTCCTGTGTAGCAGTAGTATCACATAATTTTAACAGAGAAGCCTCTACTGAGTACTCAGCTTTTTTAGAGAATTTTCGTACAAAAAATTGAGAAGACCACGACTTTTGAATTTTTCAAAACAATCTTTAAATGAGCGCCTACCTAGGTCCTCTGGAACCCATATTTCGCAGCTGTAATTGTAGTAGGTTTGCATAGAATCAAATTAAACGGAAATGTTTATTACTTCGTTGCTTGAATTTATTTGTAAGCTCACCAGTACAACCACACAGCAGAAAGTATGGCAGTTTATATCATTCGATTCAATTCGATTTTAGCGAATTTTCATTAAAAAAAATTCACTATATGAATTTCGAAAAAATTGCTACAAATCAAGGCGAAATAGGCCCCTGGATCCCATATCCGAGGTAAATTTAATATTTTTTTAATAAATGG
Source organism: Tillus elongatus (assembly GCA_964006375.1). Lineage (NCBI taxonomy): Eukaryota > Metazoa > Arthropoda > Insecta > Coleoptera > Cleridae > Tillus > Tillus elongatus. The sequence continues at coordinate 58,418,120 of OZ023265.1, forward strand.
TCGAGTTCACCCGGCGCCAACAGTTTCCAACAATTAAATAGTTGTGTGACCGTATGCGTTCACCAGTCCCGCTCAGTTTCTGCTGAAACTCAACTGTTGCTGATTTGACAACGCAGAATGACAAACAACAAACGTCACAAAATAGTTTTTAGATTAGATTAGCTTAGATAAGTTCGTTACCCAGGAAAATCGGACGAGGGTTTCCGGGAAAATGTTGAGTTTTCATTCGAAAAACAATTTTATCTCAAAAAATAAAGAGGTTATTATAACCAAATTTGTTAGGTAGGTTTACGATATAAAAAGTAAACTAAATACCAAAATTTAGATTTCTATGTTACAAGAAAAAAAGTTATAATAAAATATTTGATGCCAGATCATTTCTATGAAAATTCACTACCATAACGCACTTGCTGCATCCACACTTTTCATTTCTGACAGTTTGTTCCATAAAAATATCACCATTTTTCATCCAATATTTTTTTTTACTTCCACGGGTTCAAATTTAATTAAATTTTTTTTTATATTTTCATTTTTTTTCAATTTTAATTTTATGTATTTTATCAGCAAATTTTTGTATAAGAAATATTTACTCCTTTTCGCAAATTTTTTAGCGTTTTCCTAGAAATCATTTTTTGTCGAATTTTTGTAAACTATTAGTAATTAATAATTGATGTTTAAAAAGGTATTACAAAAAAAAAATGCGAATCCACGTGAAATTATTTTTTCGAATTTTGGTGAAAAAATGTGTCTAGAAAATTTTCGTGTAAAAGGCTCTTTAGTACATTTTCGATAAAATATGTTTATATAGTGTTTGTGTAATCTTATTTAGGTCAAGTTTTCTAAAATAAACGAGAATTTTGTGAAAGAAATTGCTTGCAAATTTTAATGTAAACATTTTTTTCATAGAATTTTTATGAATAAATATATCTTGGCAGGTGTAGTTTTTGTGTAAATTGATTGAATAGATTCGTTGGCCAAAAAAGTGTCACCAGTTTTTTCGAGAAAATTTTAAGTTTATTTTCAAAAAAATGTTTGTACTTTTCCAAACAGTAAAGCTATTTTGATGAAATATGGTAAATGGTTACTACTATAAAGGTTACACTATCTGCCAAATTTAATGTCTAATTTAATAAAAGACATTTTTGATATGGAAAATATTTTTATGAAAATTCGCTATAATAACGCACTTGCTGCATCCAAACTTATTTCAAACAAACAAGGGAGATACAGCTGAACAATACATTTCTAACGGCTTTGAAATAAATACGAAATTTAGAAATAAAAAAACTAAATTTTGTTTGAAATTGTGCCACTGTAGCTTGCTCGTACTCTTGCCTTACAGTAAGGGAGGTGATTCAATGAATAATAATACAAAGTGGGGATTTTAAAGTATTACAATCGGATATCTGAAAAACCGCGTTGAGTGTTTGGCTAAAAAGTTGATGAGTGATAAGTAGGCTAACTTTTTTCTCCTGGACAACAAGAAGAGGTGTGGTTTAAGCAAGACGGAGCCCCGCCACACTTTACGCGCCAAGTCAAAGACACTCTAAATAACGTGTTTGGAAATAGATGGATTGGTCGTGGTGCCCCGGTAAACTGGCCCGTAAGGTCTCCTGATCTCACGCCTTTATATTTTTCTTGTGATGATTTATAAAAGAGAAAGTTATGTCTATAACACCAACCACGCCAGAAAATATGAGAGATCGGATTAGACAAACGGGTACGTTAGTAACCCCCGAAATGCTGAATAATCGGCGATACTCTTGCCAAAGAGGAATTTTTTTTAATTAGAAGTAAATGGAGGACATTTCAAACACCTTTTAGAACACAACCGTCGTTAAAATTAACGAATTTCATGCTAGTTCTTACTCTAATTTTATTTACTGGAAAATTACTAAGTATGCAACCAGTAGAGCAAGTGCAACTATTTTCTACGTGCATGCGCAGTTCTTCACGGAAAATCGAATTTTTGAAAATAAAAACACTATTCTATTTGACATTTATAACGTGACACCGGTCCTTCAAAATGAAGAGGGGGAGTAAATATCAAAAATATTTGAAAATGTGTCTCCAAGTCTACTTATTACTCACCAAATTTTTTGAAAAATACTTGAAGTGGCTGTTCTAGGGAGTGTCACGTCAGATTGCACTGGCTGCGGTATGGTTACCATTCGCACATTTTAAAAGCCTTTTGTTACAACTAGTATGTGAATTCAACAGTTCATATGCATTCTGTCATGGCGCATTGAAATTTGTTCCAACATGTAGTTTTGGATAGTTTTTATTTTATTTCTTTGTATAATAATATTAATAGTGGTGCTTTTTATTCTAACTTAAACCTACTTAAGATATAGATAATACTTAAGGGATTTAGACAGGGACACATATTCTTCATGCCAATGGGGCCAATCATGGCAACTTTCCTCTTTGACATACAAGCGGGCCACTAAGGTCATGGGTGCATATAAAGGCTAGACACAAATGACATAAACTTAAAGCCTAGTTTTTTTTATATTTCTAGTTGGAGTTTTTTAATTAACTTATATTTAAGCAAATACATGTTTTTAGTGAATTTTCTTAAAAAAAATTCACTAATGAGGAGATCCCGACTTTTGAATTTTGAAAAAATTTCTTCAAATGAGCGCTAATTAGGCCCCCCAGAAAACATATCCGGGGTCAGTTTCAATTTTTATATGTTTATATATATATATATATATATATATATATATATATATATATATATATATATATATATATTTATTTATATATTTATATATTTATATATATATATATATATATATATATATATATATATATATATATATATATATATATATATATATATATATATATATATATATATATATATATATATATATATATATATATATATATATATATATATATATATATATATATATATATGTATCACACCGATAACTCAAAAAATAATGGGCCGATTTTGATTAAATTTGGTGAAAAAATTCCTTTTGCAAATGGCTTGGATAAGTTCGTTAGCCAGGAAAATCTGCCCAGGTTTTCCCGGAAAATTTTGTGTTTTCTTTCAAAAAAAATTAATATCTCCGGAATTAACAAAGTAAGGGCAACCAAATTTGGTACGCAGGTTTATATCCTTATAGGTAAGTTACCTACTAAAATTTAGCTATGTAGCTCAAAAGACAAAAAAGTTATAGGCATTTAAAGAAAAATAAATTGGGGTTTTCCTCAAAACGTCAAAGTGGCGATTTAAAATGTCAAAATTGGCAACATTTAGGCAAGTAACTTGAATCTAATACGGGCTATAGAAATTAAATGTCTCAAGAAGGATGTTTTACAAACCCTAAAGTCTTAGTTTCAACCGTCATTGTCCTTCATTTTACTAAAATATTTGCAGAAAATTCATTTCAAATAGACCCTTTCTCTGATGCTTGGCAGTAGCCTTAGCTATAGAGTTTATCGTTAATGGTATATAATTTTTGTCGAATTTTCGTAAAAAATCAATAAAGCCCAATATCCGTTATTATATAAGATATGAAAAAAAATTTGTATATATTAATTATAGGTGTCTTGAGCTACATCTTAAAATAATATTTCTACAATCACAGGGTGGCCCATAAGTCGTTGGTGATACAAATTTCCTTTTTTCTTAAATCAAATACGCCTTATGTTATTGCATTTTCCATCGAAATATAATGCATGTTTGTAAGAAAAGAAATTCTGGACGCAGCAAGTGCGTTATGGTAGCGAATTTTGATCAAATGTTTCATATTTGAACAGCTCAATTTGCTATTAACCTATAAGGTTGACCAAGAAACGTGTTTTTTCGGGAACACTTTATGTTTACTTTTGGAAATTTTTGTACATTTTCACACAATAAAGTTATTTTGATGAAACATGGCACATTGTTTTTACTATATAGGTTATACTGGTAACCAAATTTGATGCCTGCTTTCTTAAAAAAAAAACACACATATTTGTTATTAAAAACATTTTTATGAAAATTCACTACCATAACGCACTTGAGGCGTCCAGAATTTTTTATTACTCTCCAGTTGTAGAAGCTGTTCCAAATTAAAGGGTTGCTCAACTTCTTCTAAGTTGTGTATTCTGTTTAGGAATTCATTTCTGTAATCCCATCCAATTGAGCACTGTTGTGCGCTTCCTTCTTCACCACATTCGCAATATGGGTCATTTTTAAGTTTGAGTTTGTGTAAATGGGTAGGTATCAAGGAGTGGTTAAATATCAAACGATATATGCTAGTTACCAATTCTCTAGGATATCCAGCAAACCATAGCTGGCAAGGTAACTTTGGCACAATACTTTTATAAAATATACTTTTATCTTTTCTGTGATAGTCAGATTCCCACAGCTGTCTTTGTTGTCTGAAAAATAAAGTTTTTATGTCTGTCCATGGACTGGTTGTTCAGATATCCGACTGTAGCACTTTAAAATTCTCACCCTATAAATTTGTAACATTCTGTTAAATAATTCAAATCATCCAGTGATCCTGCTCTATTCAAACATTTCTTTTTTTCACTCAAAACTCAGATTATTCTAATTATATTTAGAACAGATGTTGAAAGCAAACAACAATGTCTCTTGTTTTTCTTTCCACGATTCTCTAATTTAGCATGTTGTTCTATAGATAGCAGACCCACTTAATTTGGCGATGCGTGTACAACAATGTACCGTGTCTCTCTTGTCTGCAGCGTCTAAAATAGAAACTCATTTAGAAATTATAATGTTTATTTTAGAAATAACAAGACCATTATAATATCACACTTTCACTTTTAGATATTATTGTTACTTTGTTTGTATATTAAGTAATACGTGCAGTTTATTTTGATAACATCGCAGACCAGTTCGTAAATCAGCTATAACGCACTTTTTTCCTCAAAAAATAAACTAGAGTATTTACGAATATGCTATATTTTTGAAAGTATTAGAGTAACTGGAATGAGACTTTACATGTAGCTAGAAATGGTGTAAGTAAACTGTTGTGAATTTTAAGTAATTTGGTTCACAAAATTTCATGTTTTCCAAATTGAAAATAAGATCTGGAAGACATGAATTGCAACGACTTAAGTGATCAAAATCCAAGACGGGTAAAACATACTACCCGAACTGGCGATCGAAAAAACTCGGCCACTAAAGTCCCGAAAACAGTTGGCAACAATTACGACATTAGGATGACAGATGGCATGAAATTGAATAAAGCCTGGACGCAGTAAGTGCGTTATGGTAGTGAATTTTCATAGAAATGATCTGGCACAAAATATTATTTTATACCTTTTTTTTCTTGAAACATAGAAATGTACATTTTGGTGTATAGTTTACTTTTTATATCGTAAACCTACCTACCAAATTTGGTTATCACAGCTTTTTATTTTTTGAGTTATCGGTGTGATACATACATATATATATATATATATATATATATATATATATATATATATATATATATATATATATATATATATATATATATATATATATATATAAACATATAAAAATTGAAACTGACCCCGGATATGGTTTCTAGGGGTCCTAGTTCGCGCTCATTTGTAAAAAAAATTCAAAATTCAAAAGTCGGGATCTCCCCATTAGTGAATTTTTTCTACGAAAATTCACTAATAATGTGATTTTTAAGTGGGGATTGAATAAATTGTAAAAATATGTAGCAAATGGTGTAAATATCAAGGCTTAAGGGATGCAGTAAACAATTTTTTACGGAACTATCGTTTTTATTAAGAAAATATGACGTTTTTGCCAATCCATGACTTGGTAGGTTTTCTATTAAAAGAATTGGAAAAGATACAAAGAACTAATTATTGTAAACCAAATTGATTCACTTGGTTATAAAAATGATTTTAAACAGTTTGTTAATTCTGTAATTAGCTGTTTACATACCTTCTTCTTAATATATAATATAAAATTTTCAGGAGCAGCAGGTTGTCGTCTTTATAAGTACCACGTACACAAACAGTTCCGTGGCCGAATGATATAGTGTTTTTTTGACACGCAGGCGGCCCGGGTTTGATTACCGCAGGATGCACATGTAACGTTTTGTTTTGTTTTACTTATTTTAATATTTTGTAGAGACAATAGTATCCAAACGTTTGGACCAAGATCTAATTTTTCTTTAAAACACCTGGATAACTTAATTACCTTTGCGTCTAAAATTATAATTTTCAGCAGACATTTTGGCGAATTTTCATTAAGAAAAATTTGCTAATAGTGAGGTCACGATGAAAAGCTTTTTAAAAAATTCCTTCAAATGAGCGCGATTTTGGGTCCCTAGAACCCAAAACCAAGGCCCGTTAAATTTTTTATATATATTTATATATATATATATATATATATATATATATATATATATATATATATATATATATATATATATATATATATATATATATATATATATACATATATATATATATATGTGTGTGTGTGTTTGTGTGTGTGTGTATGTGTGTATCCGAGCGATAACTCAAAAAATACTATACTGATTTCAATCAAACTTGGCAAAAATCTTGTTTGAGCGAAAACCGAGGTCGAGTTCGTTAATCAGCCTTTGAGCTCAAGCTTTTCCGGTGGAAAATCGGGGAAAACTTTTTGAAAACGCTATATTTTTGTAAATATCAGAGTAACTGGAATGAGACATTACATGTGGCTAGAAATTATGCAAATGAACCTAGGTTATAAATTTTACGTAATTTGGTCCACAATATTTAGAGTTATTTCCAAATTTTAAAAAAATCTCGGGACGCAGCAAGTGCGTCATGGTAGTGAATTTTAATTAAATGCTTCAAATTTGAATAACTCAATTTTCTATAAACGAGAGTTTAATTTTGGTATGTAGTAAGGTCTTCCCTAATGCAAGATATTCACCAAATTTTATTAAAATAACTTTGTAATTTTCGGAGAAAAAATTTTTTTTCTAAAGAAAACTTATAATTTTAATAACTCAATTTTTTATAAACTTAGAAAGTTCAATTTTGGTACGTAGTAAGATCTCTCCCGAGGAAACATACATAGTAAATTTCATTAAAACAGCTTTGTTACTTTCGGAGAAAAAAATTTTTTTCGAAAGAAAATTCAAAAATTTCCCGGAAAACCCCTTTGAATTTTTCAGGCTAACGAACTCATCCAAGCCATTAATAAAAGAAAGACACTTGCCAAGTTTCATCGAAATCAGTTAATTATTTTTTGAGTTATCAGACGGATATATATATATATATATATATATATATATATATATATATATATATATATATATATATATATATATATATATATATATATATATATATATATATATAACATATAACAATTGAAACTGACCTCGGATATGGGTTCTAGGGGTCCTAGTTCGCGCTCATTTGAAAAATTTTTTGCAAAGTCTCACCATCGATAGTGAATTTTTTGAATAAAAATTCACTAATAAAATCCCAAAGACATGCGTTGAACCGACTTAGTGGTTAAAGTCGAATGCCTGACAGAGTAATTTACTGCCACGCGTAGATTAATTCATACAACAGGTATAAACCATACATCAACGGTAACCAAACTAAATATATACCTCGCAGAAAACATACTATCCGAACCAACAATCGTGATATCTCGGCCACAATTATGGAAAATGACAGACGACATGACATTAAAAATTTGCCAATTGATTGTTATTTAACTGGGGGATTCAATCAATTATTAAAAGACATTATAATTGTAGCTTTACAAACGGCCTCAAATACAGTCTTAGACCAG